>KZ678397.1:0-199752 GCA_003019895.1 Coniella lustricola | reverse complement strand
CAGACAGACCAGACAGACCAGACAGACCAGACAGACCACCCGAATACTCTTTGGCTCCTAGTCTGTCCATCCAACCCATCATGCGGCTTTGCTCGGCCGGATTTCACTCTGCGCTTGTTACGTCTGGCAGCCGTTGATACATGACATCCCAGCGCCGCTGTCCGTGGGCCTAGCATTTGAGCAAGCCAACTTGGACACGTCCTACCTAGTCTGGGCGCTAGCACGCCCAACCTGGTCCCACGTGGAGTCCAGTTTCTTTCTGGTGTGTTCTTTTGTCGTGGCCAGCACGAGAAAAGGGCACATTACAATCACTCAGTAGTTGGGGCATCACGACGACAAGGACCACTGCTACAGATATAGCACCATGTTGCAGAGTCCAGGCACCATTCAGGACCGAGGCAAAGGCATTCTCTGCTTGCAGTGTCGACAAGACTCCCTTCACCGTCTCCCTTCCTTTGGGGCCGCTCGTGCTTGTTCTGTATCAGTCTTGCAACCATCGCATGTACTGAGCACACACAGCGTGCTGGCACGGCCATCGATCTTTGATCCTTGGTCTTTTGGTTCTCAGGAAGGAAAAAAGAAAGAAAAAACAAAGCAAGAAGCATGGCACGCCGATTGTCAGAGGCAGATGCCGATCGTCTGCTCCAGGCCTAGAGCGGTCCATGCCGGACTCCATGGTCACTGGTCAGCCCTGGAATTTGCAAGGCTTGTGGGGGCCGCGGAACAAGGCCGCAAAAGGCGAGGACCAGGCTGCGGTGCGGTATTATATAGACAGCGGAGAATGCTACGACGGTAGTTTATGCATCAGAGCTTGGTTCGTTGACGGCCACGAGATCGATACAGCCACGAAATCGATACAGCCACGAAATCGATACAGCCACGCACATGTCTATGTAGACAACAGCAGCATGGGCCTTGATGCTCTCATGAGCCATGCTGACCGGTCAACGGGCTTGAGAGGCGCGGTTCTGGCTTGAATGACAGGAGCGGGCTATTGGCGTAGGCAATGTCTGGACCGCGAGACATGCCACAAGCGTGTACAATGTGTTGTAACCACTTCCGTGTTACTCAGTACTCTCCACGCAGGCCGCGTGGCCAGAAGAGGAAGAGAAGAGAGGGAAAAAGGGAAAAAGAAAAAAGAAGGAAAAAAAAAGGCCTGAGGAGGAACGTCGTGCCGGGCCATTCTGCCCTTTCCCCCCTTCTCCTCTCGCTTTCAATGCGTTCTCGCAATATGTGCGCATAATCTCTCGTCTCCTGAGAGTCCTTGGCCCAAGTCTTGACGCCCAGGGCTTCAATGGTCTGGTGGTTTGGCTGCGCCCTGCGAGCCCAGCGTGCAAAGCCCAAACAGATCCTTCTTGTCGCTGTCTGGTTTCCAGGCCAGTGTGCTGAAGAAGGCCGCGGACAAAGCATCCGCTGTCGTCCAAGAAGCACTTCTTTGCTCTCGACCTGGCCAGCGTTTCCATCTTGATGCCAGTTGGTTGTTGCTGGAGACGTGCCGATCTTGGATGGCAGTTGTGGTGCCCAAGAAGACATGGACGTGAGAAGGTTGGGACTGCGGACCTGATACTCATGACAAGCCAGCCAGCATATCAACACTCATTGCCGGTCATCCGGCTTCTCAAGCATCTTGACAGCAAATAAGCGCCGGTGCAGAGCCAACCGCGTGTGATTGTGAGAGTCTGCAACGAGAATTGCTGCTTCTCACACATGCTGCCTCTCTCTCTCTCTCTCTCTGTGTGTCTTTCTTGCGCTCTCTCACTCACTCTCTCTCTCGTCCCACAACTCTCCCTACGATCGCCTGCAAGGGCCCCTGGCATCACTCGGCTCCAATGTAACCTCTTCGCCCACAGTCCCAGCCAATCCACGCCTGCGTCCTCGCCCACCCGGCGGCTACATAGCCCTCTCTGCTGCCCTCGCTGCGTGCAAGCCGTGCCTGGGCCTCCGATTGGGCCCTGGGGCCATATCGACTGCCAGACTGCACATGCAGGTCACACGCTGGGCTCGCGTGCTGACTGGTCCGTCGTGGCATGCCTTTTCCGGGCGCCTCTTTTCCTCGTCTTAGTGCGACCCTTCTTTGCGCTGGTCTCGCGCCAAAGCTCACCCAAGAAGCTTGTGCACCGTAGCATGGGGAATTTCTGGCAGTGGGAAAACGGCATGCATGCATGCATGTCACTCGCACTTGATAGGTTGGCTTGTTGGCGTGACGAAGACGAGGGGGCGAGCACCCAGCGGCGGCAGTCTGGGAGCCCTTTTTGCTTGTCGCTTATAATCATTGCCATAGAAGCCCACCGAGCTCTGGCCTTTAGCTGTCTTTGCTGTTTTTTTTTTCTTCTCGTTTCCTGTTCTGTATCTTCGTCTGAATGTATGCTGTGATACGCTGTTTCCGAGTAACAAGACCCGACGACGTGCGAATAATCGTGTCCTGGCTTCGTCTGGCTGTGACACCAAAGAACCGCCGCTTGGCCTGTCTCCCAGTCTTGGCGCCGACGAGCCGTCGCCTCCCGCCAGCGAATTGGAACAGCGAGACTCGAATGGGAGAGCTTGGTGCGACTGCTGCCAGTCAGCACTCTTGAACAGCGTCAAGAGAGAGAGACGAGACGGAAGAGGAGGCATCAAAGCCATGTTTCGACGTTTGTGAAGGAGGGACAAAAGCATAGAAAAACAAAAAGAGTGCAAGACAGCCAAGAATCCCACGACACCTGAATACCCAATCGATCCATCGACCGGTTGATACGGCAGGAAAGCAGACCACGCGCCACTCGTCAAGATGCAAAGACGACTCAAGCTACTGAACCCAGAGCGCAACTGGGGCTACAAGCCCTTCAACCGCAAATGGCGCAAGCGCTCGCCCATGTTCTGGATCATGCCCGTTGAGCTGGCCGGCACCGTCGCCCTGCTCGTGCTCTTTGCCATTGCCCAGCCTGATCTCTTCCGGACCCAGCTGTGGACAATCGGCTATGTCTGGGGCTTCAACTCGAACCCGGACATCATCGTGTACGCAAAGGCAAACCACCAGCCGCATCCAGACGTGCCGTTTGTGTGGTCCCTCGAGTGAGTATTCCGAATCTCTTTTCTGTCCTTGTGCGAGACAGAAGAACAAGAAAAGACAGCGAGACGTGAGCCGTGGGCAGAAACCAGTACTGACGACTGCCTTGGAAACCCCCCGCACAGTCTCACAAACTACAATGTCGGCATCTCGGTCCTCTCGCTCTTTGTCCTCCTCGCCAAGCTTGTCGGCTTCATCATGCGCGTGTGGACTCCGATCGTCGGCGTCTTCTTCAGCCTCGCCATGACGGTCATGTACACTGTCAGCGTCTACGGCCAGATGGGGCCCGACTACTACGACCCAGAGCATCCAAGCCCCATCGCCTGGTACATTCGCTACGGCTGCTGGCCGGCCAAGAACTTCCCCAATGGTGCTGTTGGGAGTTGTCACATGGCGGTCAGCACGTATGCTGTGACTATATTCATGCTGTAAGCGATCGCCTGTCCTGTTGCTTTGCTTGGCTCTGTACACACCTCACTGTGCTGTCAGATGACGGTCTTGTGTCTTTGCAGCCAGCCAGTGAGTGCGATCCGCTCAATACGGACACAGCTCACGGACTGGAACGAAGCAGAGATGAAAGAATCGAGTCAACACAAAGTAGGATCATCTGTGTACTAACATTCATCTTGCCCAGCTTCATCTACCTCCTCTGCCTCGCCTACGCAGTCTATAACATGATTCCCTCGGCCGAGGAAAAAGCAGAAATCCAGACCCGTAAAGCCAACAGAGCCAACAAGAAGGCCAAGGGCAGCAGCGCAAACACAGACGACGGCGAGGATGACGACGACGACGACGCTTCCTCGTCCCGCACCACGCCCGCTGATAAAGTCGTTTTCGAAATGGTGCCCCCGAAAATGTCGGCTTATCAACACCAGCAGCAACACCCGCAGTCTCCATACCACTATCAGTACCAGCACCAGCACCAGCAGGGACCGTTTACCCCACGGTCGCAGGCTTTCCAAGCGATTGATCGCCAGTTGCCGCTCCGGAATCACCAGGGAATTGGGGGTAGTGGTGTTGCCGGGAGCGGTGATGAGCCACACTTCACGCCTGGGCCGGAAAGGGTGTAGGAAGCGCTGGCTGTATGATTTGCAAATTAGCCCATCTTTTTGCGAGCAACACTCTTGGATGAACAGGAAACAAGATGCAGAGTTGTCGGGCCATGTTCGAGGCAAGTCTAGCGTCGAGTGGCTGTGGTTCTCGCTTTATACCAAACCAATTTCTAGTAAGAAGGGGGGGGGGGGTTGGTTTTTTCTCCCTTTTTTTTTTCTTCTATAATAGGATACCATGGCGTTCTCGGTTGGATTGACATGACAATACCAGATGATTTGGTCACACACTGAGCTGTTCATGCATCATAACTGTGCTATTCTACTTTGGTGTAAATGTTGAAATGTAAAAAATGGATGATGACATTGACTGAGGTTCGACCATCAGATGTTCTTTATACTGTGAATATCGTTGGATAATCAAGGCACAAATTGGAGGAGGGACGTAAATAGACCGTCAATCAGGTATGATTAATACAAAAATACAACATAGACCAGAGCCAAAACACCTCTCCGTGATACCTCGACTTAGTTTGTCGAAGACTTCTCGCTTCCAGGCACCTGCTCGTCCTCGCTTGCCTTTTCAGTCGTCTCCGCAACAACATCCTTCTCGGCAACAGCCTGCTTCTCGATGAATTGAGGCACATGCCTCTTGTAGGTCATTCCGTCGCTGTTGCTCGTCCTGATCTCGGGCACATCCTCTGCAATCCTCAAGAATGAAGCGGCAGAGAAGGCGTCAAGCCCAGACGAAGACGAAGGAGGTGCTGATGGTGCTGATGAAGGTTGCTCGCTGTTGCCCAGACCCGCCTTTGCGTCTTTCTGCTCCGATGCTGTTGGCTGCTCCACAGTCATATTCTGCTTGCGGTTGTCAGTAACGGGTGCCGTCGGCATGGCCTCACGGCGAGCACTGTCATGGTGGCCCTGCGCCTCAACGCTTGCCAGACCAACCACGTTCCGCAGATTCCCAAATGGAAGGACATCGCTGATCCTCTTGGCGCCTGTGAACAACATGACGAGTCGATCAATACCGCAGCCCCAGCCGCCTGTGGGAGGGAGACCAGACTCGAGGACAGAGATGTACTGCTCATCAATCACATGAGGCGGGTCTTCATCCTCACCCAGCACTTCTCCGCCTTGCTCTGCCAGCTTGGCTCTGGCCTGGTTGAGGAACTTGCGCCTCTGCTTGAAGGGGTCGTTCTCCTCTTCGTACATGTTGGCGAGCTCGTTCCCGTCAAAGAAGAGCTCTGCGCGTGCTGCCACTTGCTGTCCAGTCGTCGGGCAAGTGAAGGACTTGGCAAGTGGTGACATGCACACAGGGTGGTTGATGATGTACAGAGGGCGGCCTTGTGACCGGGGCTCGATGACTTCGGCAGCCATGTGGTCCAGCAGCTTGGACAAGGAAGGGTTGGGTGGCAGAGATCGATGCCAGTCCTTGCCAGCGTCTTCGATGAGCTTGATGATGTCAGAGACAGCGCGCGAGGAGTCGAGCTTGGGCAAAGGCTGGCCCAGCGCCTCTTCAAGAGCCGGAATGAACTCGACGCGATCGAATCGCTGCTCAAAGACGCTTGCATCAACGCCCTCGAGCTGGAGCTCCTTCTTCTTGATGACGGCGTTCACTCCTCTTGCGAGCGCAAAGATGAGGTTCTGAGTAATGTTGAGCAGGGAGTCAAGATTTGTGTACGAGAGGTAGAATTCGCATGTGGTGAACTCGGGGTTATGTGTCGCATCGATGCCTTCGTTGCGGAAAGACTGGCCGATCTCGAACACTCTATCGAAGCCGCCGACGACAAGTCGCTTGAGCCACAGCTCAGGAGCAATCCGCATTGCGAGGTCTCTGTGGGTGAACTCGGTGGCACGTGTCGAGAATGGACGCGCCACGGCGCCTCCGGCATTGGCAGCCAAGATGGGAGTCTGGACTTCAGTACACCTAAGTGTTTTGTGCAGATGCTCTCTGAGATGATTGATGATGAAGGAGCGCACAAGCAGGATGTCTCTTGCTGAGCGGTTCAACAGCAAGTCGATGTGCCGGTTGTGCATCCGTGTTTCTTGGGATGTCTGGAACGGTAGCGGCACCAGACTGGGAGAAAGGAGCTGTGGGCAATGCAACGCCTGAATGGAGAGCTCCATCGAGTCCGATCTCGCGGGTTTGCCAGTAATGGCTTCATGATGATGATGACGATCAGCTACGCAGAACTTTTACAATGCCTTGAACAGGGCAGACTTACAAACATGATCTCCCCGCTTGAGCAGCATGGACACAGCTTTGAACTGCTTGGCGTCGGTACCGTCCGTCATCTTGCCCAGATTTACCATGGCCTGAATCTGTACACCGTCTTGGACGATTTTTATGAAGAAGAACTTGGATCCATGGCGTCGAACATGCAATACACGGCCTAGAAGACAAGCAGAAACACATCAGTCACAGGGGTTCCCATGACAAGAGGACAGGACAGAGCAGGTTTTGTGTGTAATTTGTTTTCATGGGGCGCACCGCAAAGAGTATATTGTTCTGTTACACTAGCAAGATCCAGGGCACCACGCGATTCAAAGTCGGCTATGTACGCGCGAAGCGTTATCGACCTCCCTTTTTGCGTGAGCCTGGGATAGTCCAGGCCACCAGCAGGCCGTAGCTCTTTGACGCGAGCTGCTAGGAGGGCACCGCGCTCCTCAGGACTGTAGTCGCCTTCGTCTTGGCCAGAGGGCGCAAATGACTTGTGTCTTCGGCAGGTCAGAGCAGCTTCAGCTCGGGCGAGCTCGTAGAAACGAACATAGGCAGAGCGTTGGGCGGGCGTTGCCGTGCAAAGCGGCTGAAGGGCGTAAGGCCGGAGGAAGCGCAAACGCGGTGCCATTGTGGCGCCTGAGCTACATATAATTGCGCTGAGTTGCAAATTAGCTGCGAGAACCCACAGTAAAAACGAGCAATGAGTTGAGAGGAAAGGAATAGAGGTTCAGAGTATTGGCGTTTGTGATCATGCACGACCAAAGTCGTGTCAGTCGCAACGGTTCTAAGGTTTATGCGGTGTCATCATGTAGAGGAAGTGATTTTTTTTAATAAAAAAAAAGCAAAAAGAGAATTGACTTACAATTGCCACAACACCACCACAGCTACCAGTCCATAACAAGCTCTGAGGACTGGTGCACGAAGCCCGGAGCTGTAGAGTTTTGGTGTGGTAGTGGTTGGTGGTGGTGAGGTGATGGTCGACGCAATTGACACAGAAGCTTGGGAAATTTTGCAGCCGGTAAAAGTCCTCAGCAAAAACTTACAGGGTTCTGCAGACGGCTTGCCAGCCTACGAGCCGCCCAATGAGAGCTCTTCTTGTGGACCCCGGTCTCGACGTCACTGGGAGAACAGAGCCTCCAGGGCAGCTCATTTTTATGGACCGCGACTTTCTACTAGAAATCGCCAAAAGCTGTTGAATCACTACACCAAACCCACATTCACGTCCTTGTCCAATCTCAACGACGCCAAACCTCGCAAGACACGTAAATTCACTCCCACCTGGGACATATCAACTCAGCACAGCGCAATATGTCTTTCTTTGGAATCGGCCGCCCTCAGCCCACGTCGGCAGAGAAGATTGAAGCCGTTGAGACCGAGATGAAGATTGTCTTCCAGATGCAGAATCGGTAAGGCATTCCAAGCCGACATGGTCTTCCTCTCCAGAGGAAAAAAATCAGAAACTTGCTTTGTTGGAAAAAAAAGAAAAAATTCGCTGACGCGTCAAAAACAAAACACAGCCTGAACGCAATCTGCCAGTCCAAGTGCATCCCCACCGACTACCGCGAGGGCGAGCTCAACAAGGGTGAGAGCGTCTGTCTCGACCGCTGCTCCGCCAAGTTCTTTGGTGTCCACCAGAAGGTCTCGGATATCATGCAGGCAGAGCAGGCGCGCTCGATGGGCGGAGCTGCCGGCGGCGCAGGCTGGGGCCGATAATCGCCACGGACAACAATAACAAAAAGCTGAATTCGGGACAAGCAAGAGATGGACATGGACAGATCAGAGACGACGACCGCGTCTGAGCGCCCCTACTTGTCTCGCTTTCTGATGTCGCTGTTCGATATGGTGCATCGCGAGAAAACGGGGGCTCGATTCCACCAGCGGATGCCACGGATGGAGGCTATCTTGCGGCTACTTTTGCAATAAAGCCAGATGTGGAACACCAATTTGATCTGAGAGGATCATGGAATCTCAAACGTCTGTGATTTGCGAACACCGATGGAACGGGTCATGAGCATTGGTCTTTCCGGGCATGGGCGCATACGTGAACATAGGACTTGATACCCACTGGGATGGGTTTCTGATATTTGTGTATAGACGATAATCTCCAATCCCGACAAAAGCGATGCATCTTGCCAAGTGACTGCTCTGCTAGTCCTGCATATGCGAAAATGCCCTGACGTGTGCACGAAGAAGACCCAACATGGGTACAGTGAAAAGCCCGATGGCTTTTGCTCTTCAAAAATGGAATACAGGATCGAACCACCAGATATAGTGCACGCTCAATCAATCCTCTCTTGTAATGTTCGGTCCAGTGCCAATTCCCGTCAGTGTTCTTACTAACCAGTGCACTAGACTCTCCGTCTCAAGCTGCTTCTTGAGTTCTTCGGCCTGCTTCTCCACCTCCACGACATTCGCTTCGAAGCCGGCAATGCCATCCTCCACATCTTGCACTTTTGACAGAAGCGCATTGATCTCATACTCTAGCTTGGCGGCCTGTACCTCGACATCCTTAATTGCCATGGTGACTCTGCCCTTTTCTTCAGCAATCATTTCGGTCGAGTTCTGCTTCATGCGCTGATGCTCGTCGCTAAAGGAATAATATGCTTCTTGCAAGCTTTCGTCTTGATTCTTGTAGGCTTCCTCCAGCGCCTCGACGTCCTTGACTTTGGCGGTAACCCAGGGCGATATCGAATTTTGAATGTTGAGTATGTGTCCATACAGAGCTTGGGTAAACTCTGCACTCGCGCCTTGGGACTCGAGAGTCCCAGCTGCTTCATCCAGGTCAACAAGTTCGTCCCAGTACAGCACTGCCTCTGCAGCCGCACTAAAAGACAGCCGCCGCGGCCAACGACTTTCCATCGGTGTTTGCTTGAGCGGGATATTTGGCGTGGCTACACTGTGTCTCCTTTGTAGCACCGGAAAGGAAGCGTCTCCATTGCGCTCTGCCTGCAGAAACGGACCAAGCAAGTCACTCTCATCAACGCTCGAAGGTGCGACAGACAGACGAGTCACAACGTCTTTGCGTACGTTTTCAAGTTCCTCGCTCATCTCCAAGCTCTTGCGTCCAGTCTCTGGTAGTGGCGACAGGATTCCTGCAGAGGTTGCCTGAGACGTTGTCTGAGAATATTCACTCGCAGACTGCTGTATGTTGTCCGGATGCTTTCTTTGAAACGCATTTAGATACTCTTGAGGCTTGTTTTGCCACGTAAACACTTTCCCAGAGGCCATAGGGCTGGACAAAGCACTCGGTGACTGGACCGGCCCTCCTATCCCTGGTGCTGAGGAAGAAACCTCTGAGGATTCATCTTTGGGTCGGTTGCCATGGCTCTTGAGGCCACCGCCCACAGCGTCCCTGATGCGGCCCAGTCCAGAGCGAGCATCACTGACACGATCTGCCACGCTCTTAAACATCTGCTTGTGAAGTGCTCCATCTGTAGCGCTGTCCGGTACAGGATAAGTCGAGCCCGGTGTAGGTATGGAGTACAGTGTGTTTGTCGTCTCCCGCGTTTTGAGCGTAGGCTCCAGGTCTTCGGGAGGAAATGAAATCTTGCGATTAGGTCCTGCCGATTCCTTCTCTTTTTCCCGTTGCTGTTCCTTTTCCCTCTCTTCCTCCTTGCCAAATAAGTTTGTCATGTCTGGCAAAGACCGGTCGGGATGCTCATGTGGCACTCTCCGAGGTTTGCCGCGCCAAAGCCACTTGCAGCGTTCGCCGTGGACTAATTCCTTGAACTTGTCAATATCAACCGTTTCGATCTCACTTATACCGGCTTTCTCCCGTGTACCAATGACACCGCTCAGAATTTCTCCTCGTTTCCCAAATTGGGAAACGGTCGAGTTGATGGCTTTTTGCACACCCCACTCCTCGCCTGCTGCTGCCTTGGCCGTCACCTTGTGTAACTTCAGCAACGTTTGCCTATCGAGTCTTCTAGTCTTGTCGACTTTTTGCGATTTTTGGAACTGACCGATAGCCCTTTTCGTGTGGTCAATATCGAAGACGTCCTTGGTGACTGGAGCTCCGAAGGAACTCAGCCGATTCCTTGCGCCCATGAGTGTGCCCAGCAAGGCTGCCACAGTCGAAGGGCCCAGTATGCCATCTGTAGGCTCCATGTTGTAGTACTCGGAGCCAATCTCTGTCCACCAGTTTCCGATAGCTGTTTCGGTGGCGTCACACAGCAAGCCATCTATATAACCATAGTCCAACATGCCAAAGATGAAGAGTGCCACCTGGCAGAGTTTCACGAGGTCCAGCACGGCTTCGGAAAATGGAACCTTCTCGTGGATCTTGTACGTCGCATAGAATTTGGCCTGGGTCGCTGGAGTAGGGTCTGTCAGAGTCATACCAGAACGTCCTGAACAGCCCATGCGCTTGAGGTCCTCATTCACAATGAAGGCCTGTCTGTGTTTCTTCATATCGCCATCAGGAACAGAGATGACTGTTAGAGCGGATGGAAAGTTGCTCAAGTTGGTGACCATCAACTCGCCAAGCTCCGTCTCCTTGGGCCTCGCGTGGTAGAGTTGTATAGCATCAAAGTAAAACTTGAGTTGTAGCGACCAGTCGTTTCTGTCTGCTGGCACTGCTAACACGCCCACCATGACGGTGTGCTTTGGGTCTCCGGTATACGTGGCAACAACAAGAGCCGGCGACTGGCGCGAGCAAGCCCATTGCTCGACAAGGTAGAGTTCGTAGCCACGTAGCTCGCCTCTGCTTTCGACGACCTGGACAGTGGGATCTTCAGCAAGATATCTGTGCGACTATCACGTTAGCCGACATGTCTCTTGGGCCAACGACGTCAATATGGACTGCACACCTAAAAGCTACGGGGTCTGGAAGAACGACATTGCGACGGTCTGCACCAGAAGGCAGCGCAGGCGACGTCGTTTCCACAGAGAGCGGTCCATCGAGCCTATGCGCGCCCAATGGGGCTGCTGCGTTGCCTATGGCTGGATGTGGCTGGACTGTTTTTTTCGACTGCGCGAGAGGCTCATCTTTCTGGAGCCTTGCTTCGGGGCGAGACTGTTTGGTGGCCATGATGTCGTATCAAACCCAGAGTTCTTAAGGACCCAGGCGCTCTCTACAACGTCGCATGTGTTAGATGTGTTTGCAGCCGGTGACGGAACTGGAACGTTGGCCGCATATTGGAGCAAAAGCAAGAATGAGTGTTGGCTGTTGGAAGAGAAAGTGGCCAACAGTGGTTGGTGCGGCTCAGTCAGGCAGTCGTGGCGCTGAGAAGAAGGAGGCGGACAGGCCACTGCGTGGAAACGACAGAACGTGACATGTGATGAGAGTCGCCGGTCGTTGTTGTCGTCGTCACTTGCGGGATCGCTGGACCGCTGGATCGCAGTTGCCGTTGTCGCTTACTTGGGGGCATTGGGGCCTATAAAATTAAATAGGGGGCTGCAGGCGTGGCGTCTAGGACACTGAGCAGGGCATCTTTCAGGTGGATACCGTGGGGTTGTTTCTTACGTGTAGGGCAGCCCTGAGGGTCCTTCAGCGGGGTAGAGGCTGTGCATTTCAATGCTTGGCTTCTGGTTGCCCAAAGATGTACTTCAGGCTTCAGTATCAATTTGGAAAACGTGCAGTACGGCTCTGATATCTTGGCTGCTGCGATTATTTCACAAGAATCGGTGAGGAGTTCGAGTACATGAAATGTCAGAATGAAATATTGCAAGGACTGAGTAGTCGGAATAGGCGTAATGATGTTACATACTCAAGTATCTCGTCCTGAAATAGCCGTGTCCATCAACCAAAAGGTATTCCGACTCCGGCTAGCGCACCAGCACCTGGCACCTCGGTACTTGCTGCCTTTAATTGACGTCGTTTACCACATGGGGCACTATCTAACACTGCACCATCACCACCTCCACCACAACATCGCAACACCGCAACCTCGCAACCTGTGACTCCTCAAGAGGGCCGGGCCAACTCTCTACTTCTTCGGTTCCCTGCCTCATCTGATTCAAGCCTCCGGTCAACTTACATTCGCAGCATTTCCTACTACCAAGCATCAATACCATGGATACCGACATACCCGGCCTGCTCAGCGAGCTCGACCGTTTGGCCAACGGCACCACAGAGCGCCTCTCTGCTGCTGTCGAGGATGTCGACAAGATCATAGAGATCCTCACGCAAGCCAGAGAACAAGTCGCACAAGGTATGTCCTAGCTCGAGCAAATTGCCTCCCATGTCACAACGCCATCCGCGCACGACATTTGGCCGCTGACCAGTCTGCTCGTGTTGCACCCAACAGCTTCCGATCCTCATACCGCGAGCATCGCCCTCACCAAGCTGCAAAACCCAGTCAAAGACGGCTTCGATGCCATCAACGAGGACTTGCGCAAAGTCGACAAGGTCCGAAAAGAGTCTGTCAAAGTTCTAAACAGGACCTTTCCTGCACGGGCTTTACCGACAGACGACAACGCCATGACCAAGAACACCGAGCTCATCAATCGTGCCATCACCTGGCATCTGCTGCGCGAAGGCCAGTTCAGTGTTGCCTCGACATTCATAAAAGAGGCTCAGCAAGGCGAAGAGATACATGAACCAGGCGCAGCACACCAACAGCGGGAATCGGCCCTAGAGACGTCTATGCATCGAAAATCGGACAGAGCCGTAGCACCAAACGACGATACCGACATGGACGCTGAGCTCACAGAGGTAGATCAGGATGGCGATGACACGATACCAGACTTGAGAAGTACACAGACAGCCGCATATGTGCCATATACTCACGGAGCCATGGATGCAGCCATACCGCTTCTCGAATCCCACCAGTTACAGGAGAAGTTTGCCAACATGTACTCCATATTGTCAGAGCTAAAGAACCATAATCTCCTTCCTGCAATTCGATGGGCCAATCAAAACTCACAAGATCTCGAGCTCCGCGGATCCGACCTTGAATTCGAACTGTGCAAGCGACAGTACATATATTTGATACAGCAACAACTCCAAAACGGCCACAGAGACGGAAACGGACTTCCAGCAGCTATGCACTATGCGCAGTCTAACTTTCCGCGCTTTGCTGACAGACACGCCAAGGAAATTGCCCAACTCGCCTCCGCACTGGTCTTCATATCCAATCTCGAAGACTCACCCTACTCCAGCCTGTTCACAGCAGCAGTCCCACAAAGCGATACGGGCTTCGAGGACATTGCCGCATCCTTTACCCGCGAGTTTTGCTCGTTGCTCGGCCTATCTGCCGAGTCTCCGCTCTACGTAGCCGTCACCGCAGGCGCCATCTCGCTCCCACGACTTATGAAGTATGTGGAGCAAATGACAGTCGCGCGCGCCTCGTGGACCACAGCCAGCGAGCTTGCTTTTGAAACGCCACTGCCGCGCAGCATGCTCTATCACTCCATCTTTGTCTGCCCTGTGTCCAAGGAGCAGACAACGGACGAGAACCCGCCCATGATGCTGCCATGCGGGCACGTGCTGGCCAAAGAATCGCTCAAGAACCTCGTCCGCAGCCACCAACGGCTCAAGTGTCCCTACTGCCCCGTTGAGGGCCAAGTGCGGGATGCAAAGCAGCTCATACTCTAGCACGGTGTTGTGGACTGGGCTCCGTGGGCGCACGCCGTTATGTGAATAAATCTGTTCTTTATGCTGAACCAGCTAGTAGCAGCAGAAGAAACGGTTCAATCCGAGGATGTCTTCCTCAGTACACTACAGTACTACAGGGCCTTGATATGCCTTGACCTAGATTGGAGAGTACAAGTGGATGAGAATGGATATTGTTGTGCTCGACACGTCAAAGAGATCGTCGGAGCAAGCTGCTGGTTACTTAATTTCAGTTGCCAAGTTGCTAGACGAAAGACACCTCAGACCGGGCAGGATAGCGATGTCTTTTAAAACTGAAAGCGAGTGGATTCCTCTCATTTGTAGAAATGTAGGTATTACCTACGATAGGTACAACCTGCGATAGCGAAACAGACATTGATAAATTACAATGACAAAGTACTTCAAGATGAATGCGTCCAATTTGAGATCGAAGGGAACTAACTATACCCGAGAGTAAGTCGAGCTTGTATGGTGAATACATAAATGTGGAACATGCGAGCAGTAAGCCAAAGATTGCGAATAGCAACTTCAAGTGAGAATATATGTATATATACATATATATATACATATCCCCAAAGACTATTCTTCAAATATAAAGATAAAAGGGGGGGGGAAGGGGGGGGGGGAAGGGAAAAAAAAGGCCGAATTGACGAGGCTTCTTATCGCAGCGCATACAATAATTACCACAACTGTAGGCTACGTTCATTTTTTGCTTCCAAGCTTACAAACACCGAATTACTCTATGCCATATTCTCAACCTTACCAAACTATACATTTCATGTATATTGTATCCGTACCCCGATATACACAAAAGTAAAGCCCACAAGTCTCCAGCCAAAAGCTTGCTTGCTCGGCTTTATACAGTCAGTCAGCTTATGCAATCCAGGTAAAGTTTGCAAATACACTATGGTCTGAATCTATGAGCATGAGGAGCAAACCAGACATTCGAGTTATTTCGATATCCTACCTGTTCAAGATATTGCGGGAAACATGTTCCACTGCAGTACTCTCACAAATACCAACAAAAAAAGAAAGAAAAAAAAAACATATAAGAGCTTTTGTTTCTCAAAAATTTTGCTTCATTGATCAGGCAATTGGGTGAGTTTGTCTCGTCACCTCTCCCCAAAGTAGGTATCAAACAATAGCATACATATCAGTCTCAAGCGTGCAAAAAAGCCTAGATATGATGGAAAGGACAAAGAAACAAAGTCAACGGAAAAAAGAGGCGAGCAAAAATCAACAACAGCCATGCATTCAAAATGCTGTCGGTCCAAACTATCCCCCTCCATTGTGTCATTCGTCCTTTAGCGGGCCGAGCCAGCCGGTATCGACGTGTTTTTCTACACCGGAGACATTTCAGCCATCATGTGCAGACATCGAAACCCCCACACACGGTACACCTTGCTTGCTCGCGGTATTCGCAACAAGCCAAACAGGACTTTGAACCCCTTAACGCCGCCCGTATCCACTCGGGGAAAGACCTGCAAGAACGCCGAGGGAATATGAATCCGCCTTCGATAATGGGATATATCCTTAGAAGTACAAAAGGATGAAATAAAAGGCTGGTGTATATGTAGTATAAATCAGGTGTCGTATTTTTCGTCGTCTCCGTCTTCCATAATCGGTCAATTCAGGCCTCCGTATCAACTCAAATGCTCGAGTGTTTCGGAGGGTATGGAATCTTGAGAACGAGCGCGTCGGTCATTACGTCGTCATCCGTGAACCAGCATGTTTCCGAGTTCGCACCGCGCTCACGGCGGAAGAAATGTTTGTAAATAAAAGCCCTCTTATTCGAGGCTGTCTTTAGCTCCTTCCGCTTAGTCGATGGTCATCCTCGTGGGTGCTGTCGACTTGAGGTGATGCATATCGAGGCTGCCGTCGTCACTCTTCTCGGGAGCCTGAGTAGACTTGAGCAAGTGTACTTTGAGACCATTGCCGTAATTGTTGATGCAGTAAAAAGCGTTGATGATTGTGCAAATGATCAACAAGATGGCCAACACGGCAAATGCCGTCAAACTCTTTCGCACGGGCATATATTGCTCGGCATGTTGGTAGATGCGGAAGAGCTTGAAGATGAAGTAGGCCAGGCCACCGAAGTAGAGGACAATAATGCTGTAAGAGCCGGGTTTGTTTTCGTGTCGGACGCAATAGGCGGCGGACAATAGAATGACAATCGTTAAAGGCATGGCAGCGATGGTGGCGTAGTATTCGGCCCTGCCATAGCCGCCGACAACGACAACAAATTGCACAGTAAAACCCAAGAAGAAGAAGAAATCAAACTTGAGTAGAGCAATATAGACCTAATCGAGTTATGAGTATCGACCACATAAATTTGAACAATAGACATCATGTGGCGAGCACACTTACCTGATAATGGAGAAACCGCTTCTTCATCCTGTAGTCGGCACCAATCTGCTTGAGAATGTCCCATGCAAAGGCCTGGTACAGCTTCCAAGAAAAATAAGACAAGGCAATCGTGACGACGGCGAGGAGGATTGGAATAGCAATCAGAGGGCCCTGAATCTCGTCCCAGAGTGCTTCGGACGCTGTGACTTTTGTTCCTGTTGAGGTCGTGTAACTTCCAGATAGTGCATTGGCCGTGTCCAAATCATCGATGGCGGTCTCAATCTGGTCAATCTGAATGGCCGTGTAGACCAAAAGAGCCAAGTTGGCGATGCAAAGACCGATGATTTGAATCGTATTCTTGAGGCGCAGAGCATCCCAGGTGAGGACCAACTCGTACAAGAAGCCGAAAATAAACAACGTCAGGAAGGTCGGAATGGTCTTGTACTGCGTAGCCGCACTGGCGTTTGCTGCTTCCTTGTCGTAAAGATGTGTTTGGAACATGGCGAACGTGTAACTATACATGAGCAACAGCGACTCAAAAGTCAGCAACCAAAGTCGGCAGCGCCATGCCTCGAAACCACAGAATCCGGAATGCTTACGCTTCACAAATGAGGCCCACGATGGCCTGCAAGGACATGGCGCCGAAGAAGGCCTTGGGCCATGGCCCGCCCAGGAAGTTGAGGCTGTCTCTGTTCATGCTGGCGCGTGGACGAGGGTTCGGGGACAGGCCCTCTCTGTGGAAGTACCCACCGTCTGTACTGCTGTCGTCGAGACGATAAAAGGCTGAGGGCTCGGCGGAGAGAAGAGACCGCCGAGTATCGCGTGGAGCCAGGACGGGCGAGTTGGGGATCGACTCCTAGATGGAGGAGCCGATAAAAGTCGCAACCGAGAAGTGCGGGTGGGAGTTGGTTTTGAGAAGGGAGGGGAGGTACCCAGCACAGCGAACAGTGGCCGAGTCCGTGTGCGTGTGCGTGTGCCTGGAGGTAACGACTAGTGAGGATTGTCGGTGTCAGAAAAGGCAGCGAATGAGTGACCCGTTGAGTTGTCAGAACTGGAGAGCTGGGCTGTAGTGTGGAGCCGTTGGAGGCGGTCGAGAAGCAGAAAAAGGCGTAGGATCGTTTACCCAGGCACTACTGGCCCAGCGGCCGATGAGGACCGTGGTAAGAGGCAAAGCTGCCTGTTGGTCGGCTAGGGCTGATTCTTGGCTAGGGGGGAAGGACTTCAAGGTCGCGAGTGCCGGCTGGTGAGGGCGAGGTGGCGGTGTCACCGATCGAGGAAGGGAAGTAGATGGTGTTCTTGGTCGTTGGTAGAGAAAAGGTCACGATCATGTGTTGACGGTGGCTGTGGTGGTAGTGTTCAAATGGTGAAGAAGCAGCAGCAGCAGCAGCAACAGCAGCGAGCCCCGAGTCGCAGCGTCTCAGACCCTGGTCGCTTTCTTATGGCCTCGTTTGTCCGCTGCGTGGATTGGTGCCCAGGGCTTCCAGTTTTTCGCTAGCTGGCGGGCAGGCTGAGCAGATGGTGGTGAGGGTCTTGGTGATGGTGGTGGTCGCTGTGGTGGAAATGGAAAAGGTTCCCGACTTGCAGCGGCAGTGCAAAGGCGGGCTGTCTTCAGTCAGGCTTGCCAGGGCAAGAGAGAGAGTAAGAAACAGGAGCCTCTGTAAACCCGGGGCGCGGGCGTGGGCGCAGTCATCTTGTCAGATTGCGCAGGGCCGGTGGACAAGGGAAAAGGGAATGGGTTTGGAGGAAGGCAGTGCCTGGTGTGCAGTAGCGTGGCACAGGCCAAGGGGTAAGCTGGGAAGGCACGAGGTACTTCATCGAGGTACTCAAGGTACCGTGCAGAGTGGGCGGAGCTTGTTCTTCCCTCTGCAGATCAGTATGGGCCGGTGCCCTCAGGCGACATTGGACCTGTGTCTTGGCAAAAACTGCGCAATACGGTGGTGCATTATCACTGCAAGTATCCGTGGTACCTGTTTAGTGGTTCACGAATTGGCAGCCGGAAAGGAAGGCAAAGGCAAAGGCTGGAAGAGCAAGAAAAGAGCATTCATCGATGAACGATGACTAGGTAGACAATCGTTGCGAAGCAGAATGCAAACACAGCAGTGAATGATGCAGTATGTGCTGCTCAAAGTACTAGTACATACTCCATGAATATGAACTAGTACTTACACAGCCCTGGTGTCAGGTCGCGCATCAGGAAAACGGGCATGAGGTGAAACACACCACTAAATGTGCTCGCAGAGGGTTTTGCGACGGGAGGCCGCAGCCTTGTTGAGCCTGTAAGGCCCTGTGACACCCTATCGAGGGGGCTGCTACGGCTCCTGTAGCACTTTTTGACCGGCCCTGGACGAGTCCACCGGTTATTGCACATTGGAGAATATGCTCGATTCTCAACAAGACATTATTGGAGACGCACTATCGTGAGAAAAGCGAGGTATTCTCGGTAGTCATGGTATTTGTACAAGGCAGGTACTGTATGCAAGCCCCAGAGGCCTTGGGATGATAACTGGGCACAGCGGGCGCAGCGGGTACAGCGAGACAGCGGAGACCAGGCCTGGTCCAGCCCGAGCAGGGGAAGCCTGACACTGTAGATGCGTTGCTCCATGTTGCTCCTTTTCTTACGGTCGAGTCGAGTTTGTACTGCAGCCAGAGAGCCAAAAGGAAACTGTCAGCAGAATTAGAACTTGATGCGCATGAATCGTAGGGGCCTTAACCCTGTTGGGGGTTTGCTTCGGGGCTTGCTTGGGCACTTACTTATTGGGGACTCAGGGCACTTCCTGGGCCCAGGGCACTTACTACATAGTACTTGGCCAAGGGCCTAGACGTGAATCGGTTAGGCTGGCAAGACAAAAACAGGACAGGGCTCCTGGGCTGTGCTTGGCCATGTTCCCCGGCCGTCTTGGCCTGACTTGGCTGCGCTGGGCAGATGCCAAGAGTGTGTTTGGTAACACGACCCGCCGCCCAACCGGGTTTGGCTTTCCAAGCTTTGCTTCGAGAATGCCAAAATATTCTCGTCGAATGCAATTCGTGCCGACCGCCTCGGTCTTAATAAGGTTGGCTGCAAGCTTGCTTGCTTGGGATTTCTTGCCGCTCGAGATGGAAAACTGACGGTCTTGCTAAACATCGATAGAGAAGCCGACGATCAAGCTGAGCAGCCAAGGATCTTTGTTCCCAGCGCCAAAAGACAAGACGTTTATGTGCTGTCATCAAGACATGCCATGATACTTTAAAACGGACCAACACAAACAGTCTTCAACCCGTTACCATTAATCGATCCTGGCTCCCGGTCACATGGACCCCCACACCTCGTCGTCACTCGCGGTGCGCGTTGATCGATCAACACGCGCGTACATCATTTCAGATCCAAAGAGCCTGGAACGTATAATACTGGAGAACGTTGGATGTCGTCTTGAGCATATCCATACCAAGCAGCCAATAGCTGTGCGAACCATTTTGGGGAATCGTGGGCGGGTCACTCACGGGAAATTCGATACGCGCATCTTGGTACGCAAGCCGGGCAGAAAGCAAGCCATATGCCACAACCAAAGAGACAAGCCAGACAAGACCAAAGAAAAGAGGACTCGATCCCAGGCTGGGCAGATTGAACGGCGCTACTGGACCGGCTCCACGAGACCCTGAAAGAAGAGCGGAGAGGCTAGAGTAGTGGTCAATGTGCTTACACTACCGTACATGCCGCTGTCATGATCCGTGCAGGTGGCGATTCTGCTGACAGCATACGACGGACGATCCCAAAGATCACCGCTCATCAACCGTATGTTTTTCTTCCAGGTCGCTGTTGGTGCCACACGAGACACGCACAAGGACGAATTGAGTTTCACTCGATCAGTGTTCTATTTATACACACCCACCTTGACGCCTTGACACCGTCACCTGTGAGCGCAGAGACTTGCACAAAGCAGAGGCCGAGGCTCATTCAACGGCATCTTCCTTTCTTCTCCAAGTTGCCGAGCCACTGTTATTCGAATACAACCCCGTCTTTTATCCACGGGAACGACCGAGCTAGCAGAGGGATGATTTAGTGTTGATGATTGTCTGCCGTGTTCCCACCAATGGCAAGAGCCAGCATGAGGCTCTGCCACTGGACTTGTCGCGTGCGTGGTGCTGGGAGTGGCTTTGTCATTGCTTTCCATCCGACTGATAATTCCGGTCCTTGAACTGGTTGCTAGAGTGTCTAGACGGCATCGCATGTTTCTGTGGCTTTCCCAGTCGACCATGATGAATTGCTCTGGTTGCGACTCTCGAGTGTATTTTGCTGGATTGCAAAAGCCCCCCCCTCCCCCAGTGAGCGCCGTAGCAGGTACTTACAGCATGCAGAAGCTCTGCAGGACCGCCGAGGACCCCTGTCCAGCGGCTCACATGGGCGCCACGCCAGAGGCCTGGCATTGAGCTAGAACCAATTACCTGCTTACCTAAGTGCGCGGGTAGCGCGCGCAACAGCAGCCACGGCCACTAACCGAACCTGGGGACTTTTCTCTCCTTCGGCGCTGCGTGGTTGCACGCCGCCTAGCGTCTCGATATCCTTTGGCCACTGCAGCCTCACGACAAGACACCGCAGCTGCTGCTCTGCCCGCCCCAATCCTTCCGACTTCTCCACTTCCACCAGCGGGATGGCGGCTACGATGCAGATGGAGAGCAGCGACGAGGCTACGCTGCGCAGCCTTGCTGCAGGCGACTCCATGGACTAGTGAGTCGCGACAGGAATCAAGAGCCAGGCCAGGCCAGGCCAGATGCGCTGACATGTGAACCCACAACCCACAGCTCGACATGGCCGCTGCTGCTCGCCACCATCGTGTCGCGTATCGACAAGGTGCGTTGACAGCTTCCCATTGCATCACTTGCATCGTCTTGCGACACGCGCCGACTGACTGCCTTGCTCAGATCGCCCACCACGACTTCCCCATTCCTCGCCTTCCCCAGCCTGCGGCGCCCGCAGCCTCCTCCTCGTCGGTGCCAGAACCGCGCTTCCTCGCGCCTCTACCTTCTTCCCCGGAGCCCAATGTGCCTTCATCCTCGGTGGATCGCGGATCCGAGCACACTACGCCGATCGCCAATTCCGTCGAGTCGTCCCAAGAAGAGACAAACAAAGAGAATGCCGCGCCAGGACCTCCTCTATCAGATGCCCAGCCCTCCTCTCCGGCTGCTGAGCAACACCCTCCTCCACTGCCATCAAGTGGATCCCAACCCGCTGGAACCGAGCCTGCTTCGGATGTTCTGCCACCTCAAATCACCGCAATGCTTGCCGAGATCACTGGCATCCTGAACGAGACCTTCCATACCTACCCTCCACACACGATCCAGCGCCTAGCCGAGCTTGTCCTCGAACCTCGACGACACTACCGCTCTCTGCCGTCCTATCTCCACGCCGTCGACCGCATTGTGCACGTCACAAGCGGCAATAATATTTACCCGCTACCTCCTGCCATCCCAGACATGTCGCACATGTCCGTCAATGGTGTCACGGATGCGCATGACGATGGCAGCGTAGACGGCCGACCCAGCTCGGCAGCCGTGTGGGCTAGCAGCAGCATTGGTGCACCCATTGGCAGCGATGAGGCCCTAGGCGGTGCTCTACTGTCACCCATTCCATGGCTTATGCGACCAACTACGAACGGCGACGATGCAGAGTCAGATACCGGCAGTGAGCCAGGCTCGTTTGGCGCCAACGAGATCAGCCCGTCGTCTGTAGGCGGCGCTCTGGCATCCTCGCACCAACAGCAGCAGAATTCATCAGTATCGCAGCATCGACCAGGTCAGGGACAGGGACAGCAGCATTTTGAGCGTCAAGTGCGCACCGAGAGCACCGAGACGATAGAAGGGCCCAACGGTATGGGTAGCATCGAGACCGTGACCGTATCTATCAACGGCATTTCATCACTGGGCGCGGCGCAGCAGCAAAGGGTCATCACCCAAGGCGAGCTCATCCGCCAAGAGCAAAGGTCCGGGACTGGTCCTGCTGGTCAATCGACAAGAGGAGGGCCGGTGGTCGCCACTGTGTCATCAGCGACCGAAGAGCTGTCGTCCTCACCATCATCCACGCCGGAAGATGCTGAAAACGATACAACGATGACCGAGGGCGATGGCGAGGATGACGAAGATAAGAACGATGTAATGGTCCCATCCACGTCAGCAACAGCAGAGACTGGAGCAAGAGGACCATCCGCAGCCACAAATGACAATGCACTCGAGAAACCAGACGAAGAAATGACAGACGAGGACAGCGCACCACATGCTCGAGGTCCCGATTTGATTGGCGCAGAGGACATGGGCCCGCAGACACCTAGTTCTTCGACTTTCAGTCTTAGCAGCGGAGGTAACCACGAGATGCATAGCATTGATGTCGAGGCGGCGGTGGGCCGCAAGCATGAGGCGCAGATCCCGGCTGCTGCTGCTGCTGCTGCCGCCGCCGCCACTATCTCTAGTGGTGATGAGCATGTGGGCGATAATACACCCTCTGAAAGTAGCAGTGAAGGCCCTGTCATCTTGACGCCTGCTTCAACGGAGCGTGAGGCGAGCGGTGAGCCGACGCAACAATCTGTACTGGCAGTGGCGGGAGATAGGGCTTCGATCAAGACGACAACAGGCACCAAAGCATCTCAAAAATCGGACGCCATCGGGCAAGACAAGCTTGAGAGTCTTCCATCAGCATCACAACAACCGTCGCTACCAGAAGATATGGACGCTGAGCCGACATCGCCAAGCAAGTCGATCGTCTCAACGACCCCTTCCCTAGGCAAGCGCGAGGCGGAGAACGACCTGGATGATGAGTTGGATTCGAAGCGTCTCAAGGGCTCGCCCAAGAACGAGGATGACGTAAATAAGAAAGGAGAGGACACCAAGGCTGACGACGGTGTCATGGCGGAAGGGCCCCAGTCTGAAAACACCGAGCCCACAGCTGCTAAAGCAGCATCTCCTCTAGAGCCGCAGCAATCGTCAATGGACGAAAGCTCAGCCCCGAAAATTGCATCCATCTTGACGCATCTTGGAGCAGACGCAGACGCAGACGATACAGATTCTCTGACAGCACAAGCACCTGCTTCGCCACCACCGCAACTACCACCAGGCAGTAATGAAATTATTCCTGCTATCACCAATACCACCGGCGCCATCGCTGCGAAAAGTGCAAGTACAAGCACAGATATAGCCGCAAAAGCGGAAGCGGAACCAGAGTCTGATGGCAACGCCGACGCAGATACGGACGCGGAGCCGAATTTGCAGATTGAACAGGAGGAAAAAGCGGCGGCAGTGGCTGCTGAGGCCGAGGCCGATGCTAAGGCTTTAAAGGAGGATAAGGACAAGATGGCGGAAAAGGAGAAAGGTGATGGAGATGAGGCTGGAAATTCCACCGCTGCTACTTAATAGACATCAAAAAGCTTGAAGGCGTTGGCTATCATTCAGGTTGAAATACCTCGAGAACCTCGTCTGTGGTCAGTTGTTATTGAACGCTCTATTACACCGGACGAAGCTACATTATTCTCCACCACCGCGGTTTGCTCGTCGAGGATCACAGGAGCCTGTGATCAATCCCAGCCTAGGACTGCGGCTGTAGACGCTCACGAGACGTCTCAACACGGATTCCATTGAACGTGTTTGAAAGCAATGGGTGGTGTGTTTCGAGTGGGCGATTCTTCAAATCTGCACTCCGTGCTCAATTGAGGTCTGAAGGTACCCTTGTATGATACTGTTATGTTATATAATGGATGGAGAATGAACAAAATGTTCGACCATCGGAATGATAAGTGATGAGGTAAATCAAACTTCTTTGTTTGAAGTTTCGAACGGACAGGTGAATGGCGTGGATTTCTTGGTGTTGAGTCAGTGTCCGTTCATGTTTATCCGAGAATATGAAAGCATCGAAGAAGATCTGACTCTTGGTTTGGTCTGGGTAACCACAAGCAATACAAAATTCCCGTTCGTAGGACTAAAATAGCAAAGCTAGGGAAAAGAAAAGGGCAGACACCGCTGCCAGCTATGGGTAGTCATGACATGTTGCCGGAAAATGCTGCTAGAATACAAAGCAAACCACCAAATCCCCTTGACCAAAAGCTACATCCTCTCATCACGAAATACGCCATGTACCAATGTTTGATCCTTTGATCCTCTGAAGCTCCTGAATACCTTCTAGCCATTATTCCGTGATCATCGTGATATCCTCCTTCTTAATGACACTACACTGGTTGATATCCCGCTTGACGCGGTAAAACTTGTCACAAAATTCATTACACCGCATATGCCGCAAAAACTCCTCGTCGTGTGTAATGACAATGAGCTGAAAATTCGCCTGCGCTTGGCGCGCCTTGATGATGCCGTGCAAACTCACAGCCAGTGAGCGGATATTGTCGCTGTCGAGATTTGTTGTCGGCTCGTCGAGCGCAATAAGGCCGCAATTGACACCAAAGGACTCGGCGAGCGCGAGTCGGATGATGATAGACGCCAGGACCTTTTGTCCTGCCGAGCATCTCCCGCGCATGTCCATCTCAGTGTCTTGCTTGACCATGGTGACGCGGTAGTTGTAATTGCGGCGCTTGGTCGATGAGCTGCTGGTGGTGACGTCGTTCTCGGAGCGGATGGCAATCGTGTCGATGTCGGTGCCCTGGTACGTTGCGCGCCACAGCTCGCCTGCGATGCGGTTGACTTCTTCCATCTTCATGGTGTGGAACTGCATGATGGCATTGTCGACGGCGCGACCGTAGGTGAAGAGATCCTCAATGGCGAGCTTCTTGGTGTCGACTCGGATTTTGGTCTCCTTGTACCGCTCTTCCACACCCTGGTAGAACGTCTCATGCTCCTTGAGCTTAGCCTTGAGGGTGTCGTCCTTGGCTCCGCTCTCGCCAGCAATTGTGTTGACGCGAGCCGTTACGCGGCTTACCTCGTCCTCCGCTTCCTGAGCTTCAGCAACAAGCCTGTTGTAGTCATCTTCGGCGTTGTGATCCTCGAGTTGCTTGATCTTAACGTCAAGCTTGTCAAGCGTCCGGCAGTGCTCGCGGTAGCGCAGATTATCGGCAATGTTCTTCTTCCTGCGGTCGCCTTGCGCCAACTCTTCCTTTTGGCTGTTGATGCGCGTCGTCACCTCTGCAATCTCGGCCTTGAGGCGATCGTGCTGTTCCTGCAGACTGCGGATGGCCCGCTCGACAGAGGCAAGGGATGAAGCCTTGCCGCGGTCGATGTAGTCCTGGATATCATCTCCAATCAGTTTCAGTTTGTCGAGAGTATGCGCAACAGTATCCCGCTCCTCGGCGACAAGCTTTGCCTTGCTACGAGCTCGTTCGAGCTCTGCATCACGTTTCCCCCGCGCGGCATCAATTTCGGGCTGCAGTATCTTGAGTTCTTGATCAATTCTCAGGACACTCTCGTCCTGTTTCTTGTTGTCTTCCCGTAGCGCCTGGATATCTTTCCACAGGAACGACTTTCTTTCCATTTGTTGTTTGGCTTGGGTCAGTTTGTTCTTGGTCTCACTCTTCTCAAGCTCGAAATTGGTGATGGAATCCAGATTGCGCTGTCGTTCTCGCGTCACATTTTCCAGGTTCTTCTTGGCCTCCTTGAGTCTGTTTGAGTTTTCAGTTTGAGCTTGCTGAATCTCGTCGGCACTGCGGCCTGTGCCACTGATTTGTGACTGTGAGTGTAGTCTGCTAATCTGTTCTCGTGCTTCTTGGATCAGGTTATGTAATTGAGTAATCTCCGACACACTCTTGGAGACTGATTCGATCTCGGCCAACACTTCCGCTACCTTGCTATGCTCGTCTGCCGCAGCTTCTAGTTGCCGCAACTTCTCGTCTCTCTTGTCTTGTGCTTGGTCAATCTCCTTCTTCAGAGCTGCCAACTCGCCCTTGAGTCGATCGAGACTATCGTATTGAGAACGAACAGTGGCAAGACGTGCAAGTCTTCTAGACGCGTCACTAAATTCCTGTTGTATGGTTTGCTTCTGCTCGTCGCTCATTCCTTTGAGAATTTTCTTCATGAGCCTGGCCTTTGACCGATCGTCCTCGAATACGCGGTCGCACAGTTGACACTTGTTTTTCGACTTCAAAGTTGTGTCGGCCTCATTGTAGTACGCCTTCATGTGGTCGAAGAGAGCTAGATCCTTCTCAGCGACAGACTTGTCAGCCTCTAGGTCCTCCAACTCTTGCTCAAATCCTTCGACAGCAACTTCTTCTGGATCGTGTGAGACTTCCTTGAGAATCTTGACAACTTCTTGCTCATTCTTGCTCTTTGTTTGTTGCGTGGCTGTCTGTCGCTTGCGTGCCTCAGCTAGTTCAAAGTCGCGCTGGTCGAGTTCCTTCTGCAGACTGTCACACTTGACCTTTGCCTCCCTGACAATGGTGGTTTGATCGCTCACAGCCGCTTTGTAAGATGACCCCAGCGTATCAATGTCAAATTTACGCTTCAACAAGCTGGAGATCCTGCCGCTGTGTGTCCCCACCAGACTATCAAGGTTGCTTTCGCGTTCGTCCAGCTCTCTTTTGCGAAGATCGAGTTGAGCACGCTCGCTGGATAGCCGCGTGCAGTTGACTAGCTCCGAGGTCAGGTCCTCGTTCCTCTTCTCGAGGCTGCTCAGCTCATTCCGAGCGTCTTGGATTTTGCCCTCCCAGCCGCCTTGACTGAAACCATTTTGGGCGTCTTGGAGGCGCTCTTCCAAAGCGAGACGGTTCTTCTCCAGAATGTTGATGTGTCCTTCATCGCAATCAATAGAGTCTGCTTCTGTCTGCAGCCGCTTGATTTTACGCTCGCTTTCTGTCTTGCTTTGCTTGGAGAATGCACGCTCTGAGGTGAGGGAGCTTTTCTTGCCTTCCAAGCTCGATATTTGTACACCAGCCTCATCGGCGGCTCGAGTCAGTTCATTCTGCAACTTCTCGTGCTCTCTCTTCTTGACGTTGAGCATGGATTGAATCTTTCCAATGAAAGCATGGGCGTCGTCGTCCGTGAGGTCGTGGTTGAAGCCCCGTATGCTGTGTTTTGCAGCCGCTTGCTTGACCATGTCCACTCGAGTTTGTATTTGGCGTTCATGCTTCTCTTTATCGGACTCAAGCCGGCCCTTTTCGGCAAGTTTTCCATTAAGGTCGTCTCGAGCCCCATTAACCTCCTGCTCAAGACGATAGTATGCTGCAGTATCTTCATCAACGAGTCCCTTGAGCCGGTCTAGCCGTGCCTCGGACTTATTCAGCATATTATTGAGCTCAGCATCGCCCTCGGGCATCATGTCGATCGTGTCTCGCAGTTCTGTGACAGTGTCCTGTCGGAACTTGTACTGGTCCTGGAGGTTCTTCAAATCGAGCAGGATGCTGTGGAATTGATTGGATTCCTCTCGTTTGGCACGGGATAATTTCCGCGCTGCCTTGATTTTTGCTTCCAATTCCTTGACTTCCTCGTGTAGTGCTTCAAGTTCGGCAGTCAGTTCTTGAATTTCTCTGCTGTTTCGCGTCGCTCTCAACTTGTCACTCTCTTGTTGTTTTAGCTCCACCTGTGCAATGCGAAGGGCATCGCCTTGCTTTTTCCGGACGATCTTGAGCTGTTCGATGGCTTTTGTGTACTTTTGTGCTTCGAAAATCTCGTCGAATTTTCTCTTGAGGGATGATGGCTCGCTCATGGGCCAGAGAGACTCGTCCTGGTGACAGAAAATGACCGAATCTAGAATGGCCGCAGAGACACCCAGTGCACTAGTCACTTCCTCATCAACGGCGCTCGTCTTCTTGGATAGTGTGTGCTTTTCTTCGCCATCGACCTTCCAACTTGATTCGAGTGTCTTGAGCGAGCGCGTGCCTGCCTTGTTCAAGGTGACTTGGAGCCGCCGGTGGAGGTTGTGTTGAGTTCCGGCAACAGAGGTGAATTTGAGGCCGACGTTGGCAAAGACAATCTTCTCATTGCAGAGCTATGCGCCATGCACAAGATCAGTGGGTGCTAGCAGCCTAGTGCTTGGGGCCCAGTCCGTACCTTGGGGTCATGGATAAAGGCTCCGCCCTTGCTGTTTGGCGGCAATTCGCCAGTGGTGGCATATTTGAGACACTCGATGATGGTCGTCTTGCCAGAGCCATTGTAGCCGACAATGAGGGTCAAAGGCGTGTAGAGACTGATGGCTTCGCGGTGGTCTGGCGCAAAGGACCGAATGCCTTGAACGGACAGGCCATCGATTCGCGACATGTCGCCAGGGTGCAGCGCTGCGTGTGTGTGAGCACACCGTCGCGTTTAATGAGACCAGCAGGGTGTACTGTTGAATTCAGTGTTGTGATTGATTCGGCGGGATGCTCAGTTGTAACAGGAAATCAAGTCAAATTGTTGGCTGAGAAATGGCACGATAATTCGCTGTGCCCAACAGAGCGCGTAAATGGGGAGCGCGTTGGCAGTTGAGGAAAGTTAGGGCGGGGCGCGTCTGCTGCCTAGACAAGTGGGGCTATTGCTAAAGTGCAGTGGGTCTGCATCGCGCTCCCACGTGCAGCAGTCCAGTCATCCGTGGATGTCAAGATGGGAACGAAGACCTTCATAAATGCTTGCAGCACAGATTCTGCTTACTGAACATCTGGCATTGTATTGTAAGAGCCGTTTGCAGGTACTCAAGTATCACTTGCATACTTATGGAAGTGACTGACTGCTTTGAAGCCACCGCAAGCACCATCCCAATATTCAGGCGGGCTAGTAACCATAAGGTCAAGAGGAAGGAGACCCCGAGACTTCGATGACTAAAATACCGAGCTATCACCATTCAAATTCACAAGCACATGCCAATATCGTCAAGTAGCGAATATTCTTGGAAGAGTTTCCAAGCTTGAAAGTTGACCGGGAACAGATTCTAGAGACAAGTCTCCATCCTTTTCTTACCCGTTAATTCATTTCTTTTGCTTCCCCACTCTTTTCGGCCTCTCGCCTTAGTTCTACTGCACCGAAGCAGCCTAGAAAAAGGCGCCATGTCTCATGCTGCAGCGTTCTACCATTGCAAGTACTCGAGTACGTCATGGTACAGGGGCCTTGCACTGCGTCAATGACGGGACGCTGCATGGATAACGGCAACACCAAGTATTCGGGTACTCGAAGTATACTGTACTCTAAAAGGATTTGAACAGAGGTGGAGCCGGCACTAGGTCGGTTGCGCTGGATCAGAAGACAGATACATGTGAAGAAGGGGCTAGTGAAAGCGATGCTCGAGTCTTGTGGTATATCTAGGTATATTTCAAGCTCAAATAATAACACTAGAATGCACAAGAGAAATGATTTTCTAAACAAGTGGCTGACTGTCACCAGTATGCTGCAGTTTTAGCATGTCTCGGTCTCCAGCGGGAGAAAGAATAGTTTGAAGAATCCCTTGATTGATCAGCGTTGAGGAACGGGCATCAAGGCATGTGGCAAGGCGTGTGGCCCTGAAGAGCGTATACTTGGCACGCCTGGCACGCCTGGCAAGCCCTGGCAAGTAGCCTCTCTAGACCCTGTGGGATGCTAGCCAGCCCTTTAGCCCGCCACCCAAGCCACTGTAAAATTACCGTCCGAAGTTCATAGCAGCTCGCGCGTGGCAGCCAGTATTTGGCTTCGCCGTGGCTCGCTAATCACGTATTGCTGGCTGCTCCTTCCCGATGATACATGGGCAGGATGGGGTATTACCGTATTGGAGTCTGGCAGTTGGGCAGGAAGCAAGCAGCAGTAGCTGGGGGTGGGGTTCTTCCCCCCCGACGACCGACGACAGAGACTGCAATTGTGCAAATTCCCCATTCCAGCAGCCTACAATCCCATCTTTTTCTTTCCCCTCCCACTCCCGCAGCGAAACAGGGCACGCGCTAGATCATCGTACCGGTCCTCTGGGCGCCCTGCAAGTTGCAACCCGCTCTCTTTCTCCCCGCTGCCCTGCCGCCCCCGATTTCTTCCTCTTGCATCCCACCGCGACCTGCGCTGCCGGCGACGTCGATGCGTCTCTGGCGCCCCATTCAACCACCACTGGCGCTGTTCATGTCCTAGCCTGCTCCATTCTCTGTCGCTCCTCGCTGTGCGTCCGAGTGTCGTCCTCCTCATCGATACTCTTTGCCAGCGCAGCCCGGTATCTGCTGCTCCACGACATCATCGCGCGCGCAAAACGGAGAAGTGGAAAAAGAGGAACAAGAACAAGAAGAGCAAGACTTTGGCGCGCCTCTTAGTTCTTCGGGCTGTCTCCGCTTCGAGACCGCGCTGCACGCGACTTGGCGGTTCCCGACCATCACTGTCATGCGAAGCTGCGAGGCCTTCTCGAACACCAGCTCTTCAGCGCCGCCCTGACCCGAGGCAGGCTCTCGACGACGCAACTCTCAAGACTGGCGCGCCAGACAAGACATCACCACGTACCCTACAGGACAAGAGCTCTTGATGCCGCGCTCCAGCCCCGCATCAGTCGTCCACGCACCCTGGCACTCGATTATCATCCTCGATAGCTTCGATATCAACAAGACGCCGTTGCAGCCCAAGCTCAGTCTTGCCCCACGATGTCTCACGGCCCACCGCCTCCACCGCCTCCGGGCAATATGTTCTCCTATGGCCAGATGGCCATGCCTGATGTCAATGGAGTAGGCGTGAGTTTTCTCAGAGCCCCGTGCTTTTCCCCGTTTTTTCCACTGGCACGCCTGCGCATTCGGACCGCTGCATGCGCCTTGTTCGCAAAGCATATACGTGGGCCCCTCCACTTTCGCCTGCTTAACTAACAAATGCTTGTCCTGTCTGCTAGATGGGCGACAATCAGGATATGATGGCCCTCTTTAGCGATCCTTCGATGGCCGAGAGCCTGTTTTTTGATACCTCCATGCCCATGAACCTGGACCATCCAGACGATACGGCCATGTCTGCGGCTGCTTACAATTCTGCTTCGATGGGAACCAACAGTCCCGCACAGGGCAGTATGACACAGTCTGGATCAGGGAGCCTGCAACGCTTCCAGTCCATATCTGGTGACGATAACGTACCTGGCGCAGGTCCGCCGCCCATGTCCTCCTTTGGCGCATCACAGCCCGCGCAATTGCCCGGCGGCTCGACGCTGACCGAGTTCACCAAGCGACGCAACTGGCCTGCCAAGGTGGTAGAAGAGCTCAAAGATCTTTTAATGATACTCGATCAGAACGGCCGCGTCAAGCATGCTTCTCCTAGCGTCAACTCTCTCACAGGATACACGGTCGATGAGCTCAAAGATAGGCTCCTGCGCGAGTTTATCCACCCAGATGATTGCGCCCTGTTTCTTTCCGAGTTCAACGAGTGCATTGCGACAGGGAACACGTCGCGGCTATTTTATAGAATGAGGAAGAAGGACGGCTCCTATGCCATCTTTGAGTCCGTGGGCCACGCACACATTGCTGCAGCTCGCTTCGCACCAAACCCAAACAACCAAAGTCCTTTTTGCCAGGCAGTCTTCATGATGTCACGGCTATATCCTGCTGCCAACGCGCAGCTTCTTGATTCGTTTCTGGAACACAAAATGGAAAATGAAAGATTGAGGAGGAGAATTGCCGAACTTAAAAGGGAGGAAGCGGCGGAGATGGAAGAGGCCACACGGAGCTGGAGACAAAGCCAGGAGGGCCGCAGTGATGTGACACCATCAGAAGACACAGCAATGACACCACTGACACACGTTACGAGTAGCGCCTATCGCAACGACGCTGCGGCTATGCCGCCACCAGAGAGGCCAAATCCACGCAACATCGCGCTGACAAGAGAAAATCTGGAGGGCGTTACTGCTAGTAACAGAGCTGACTCGATACGAGATAAGATGGCACGATACGAGGGGATTAATACAATCGAGATGCTCACGGGGCTGCGGTATCAAGACGGAGAACGGGCGCGTGGCGTCTCCACCGGCGCGCGCAGCCCAACTCTGATTAAAGGAGATGCAGGTATTGCGATACCTATCGACAGAGACCCAAGGACTGGCGAAAAGAAAAAGAAGCTCAAAGTGGCCGAGGAATATGTCTGCACAGACTGCGGTAAGTTTACGCCAGGAAGCATGGTGGCATATGGTCTCTGGCTAATTGCGCTCTGTTGCTTGAATAGGCACCCTCGACTCTCCCGAATGGCGAAAGGGCCCAGCAGGGCCCAAGACGCTCTGCAACGCTTGCGGTCTCCGATGGGCCAAGAAAGAGAAGAAAAAGAACCAGGGCGGGACCATGGGCTCCTCTGGCCAAGGTGCAATGGGCGGGGTGCTGCCTGTGATGGATCCCGGGCAAGCTTAATAGACTTCATGTGGCAGCTACATAACTTCTGCTTCTTGTTCTCATTTCTTTCTTTTCTGCCGTCAGCACGTTCAGGGCGTTGCAATGCATATCTGTTGCGGTTTGCCAGCAGCAGAACATCATCGGGCCCATTTGGGTAGATCGTCGCAAGACGGCATACGGGGGGGGGTTAGGGTTGCGTTGGGGCATCTGCTCCGACTTGTGCTTTTTTTGTGTGGAACATAAAACTCAAGTTTGCGTATATCAGCACTACCATTGTTGTACATGCCTAGCAGGCGTTCAGATGTAGGAGTGGTTTGTACAAGTGTTTGCTGGACCGGTCATAATATCTGATACTGGGAGCCAGCTGTTACATTTAGTCTATAAATTCGAGAATGACAAGTACTGTATGTATTGTGGCCATGTCTAGGGTTGTGTAGCTGGTAACCATGAGTTCCATTTCGGTGCAGATCTATTCGCTATTGTGCGGTCATGAAGTTATGTCCGTGTTTTGAATGGTACGAAATCAAGGCTACTCTTGAGGAGTGACATTTGAAGAAGTCGTCGACCAAGAGATTGGAATAGCGTTCAGAAAATGCACTCACACATTGCATTGGCTCCTACTGTCTCAATAGAACTGTGCAATGAGTGATGTGTTTGCCCTGCAGAACCCCTGAAAAAGCCCCCTACTATTCGGCCTAGTGTGGACTTGGACCCTCAGCTAGGGTACGTCAATACTTGAAGCCCGTACCTTACGTGCCGTGAAAGTACTTGAGCACGTATCTGCGTGATAGTGCAGTATTAACAGCAGCAGACCTTGAACACCCAACGCACGAGACCTTGATGCAAAAATTCGAACACAAGGCTTGATCCTTGGTAGCACTGACCCATACACTCTTGTTGAATGTGGACAAGGTTTTGGAGGAATAAGGAGAAGCGGTCGGGTTGCAGGTGCAGCAAGGGCTTCTTCCAGGTTTGAGGACGCTAGCTGGAAACCCCGCCAACGTCACCTCACAGCTTCCACTATACCAGTGGTGCCGGTTAGTGGGGATGTTCTTGGTTGGCCTGCACTGCTGCTTGCTGGTAGTGCTGGTGCTGGTGGTACTCCCAAGTGCTGGCAGTGCTTGCTGCGCCATTATGTATGGAGCCATGGATCCAATGTCTCTTCGTCACTTGCAAGCACCCCTGTCCATCAAGAGGCCCCCAGATACCCTGCAGCAGCTCTGTCTTTATATAGGACAGCACAACTGGACAAGCCACCAAGGCCTCCAACCACTTCTCTGCCAACAAACAACTTCCTTCCTAGACATTCACCAAGAGATCATTCTCTAACTTCTCCTTCTTCCAAACACTGACTCAGCAACTGAAAGCAAACAATCAAGATGTCTTACGGACGTGAACAACCTGGTGAGTCCTTTGTGACCAAGCCGCTCTCTGGCTGGAGCTACCCCGCCATATCATGGCATCTGACAGCCAGATGCCAACGCCCTTTCAGCCCAGCCCAAAGCATTGCTTGATGAAACAACCCTTTTGCTGACTGTTTCCTGTTGCTCTCAGAATTCGGCAGTAAGCACGAGTCCTTTGTCCTTGCGACCGAGTAGATCTCAAAAGACGCTCACAGCCTGAGAACGACTACTGACACGATTTCGAAACACAGGCGGTGCCTACGGCCGCGGCGAGGGTGGCTACGAGGGTGGCGACAACAGCAAGTCTACCCTTCCTTTCGTCTGTTGATATAGAACTCTTCGCTCTAGATGGATACATACTTCAAGAGCAAAAGCAAGAGATCAGGAACCCCAGCTAACACCCGATCTGTTGTCTTCTTTCAGGACCCCGCCACGGATACACACCTCGTGACGACAGCGAAGAGGATGGCTTCCACCAGCGCGCGGCCGAGCACGCCTCGCGCAACGCTGGCGACTCGGGCGGTGCCGACTTCTTCTCGGGCATCATGGGCCGCTTCATGGGCAACAAGAGCCAGCTGGCCAACGAGGAGGTTGACGAGCAGGGTACGTTGGGCCCCCTTGATACCACAACCCAGCACTATTCCACGACTCGAGATATGTACACATGTCCAGGTCAAGGTGGACTCGACACGAAGAGTTGAAGGGAAAACACACGACAAGAGAGGCCAGAAAGAAGTATCAAGCGCTGACAAAATAACCCACAGCTGCCGTTGCACACCACAAGAAGTTCTTTGGTGGCGAGGACGACGGCTCCGAGGCTAGCTCCGGATCGATGGGCAACGCAGCCGCCATGCAGGCTATCAAGATGTTCGCGGGCGGCAGCGGCGGTAGCTCCCAGAGCGAGCTGATTGGGCTTGCCATGAGCGAGGCCAGCAAGCTGTTCGACTCCCAGGCCTCGTCCGGTCGTGTCAGCTCCGACTCGTCCAAGGAGAGCGCCGTGCAGCAGGCCGGTGAGATGGCGCTCAAGATGTACATGAAGAGCCAGGCTCAGAGCCAGGGCGGCCTGATGTCTCTTGCCAGCAAATTCATGTAGACGAGTAGAGGACAAAAAAAGAGGGAATTGTATTTTCTGCACAGCGTAGCGGGGGAAATGAAAGACTCAGCGATGAGTGATGATGTCTTCTGTTGAAGTTACTTCAATCTTGTTGGGAAAGCACGTCGATAATTGAATCTCATGTTGACGAAACGATACATGTATGTTGTTCAGTGACAGAGTCTTTGCGGTCGGAGGCATCATGCTTTGTTGCATTTTTGATATGCGTCTTCTAGCTGTCGAAGTGCTTCCCTTATACGAGCAGATCGAAACATTTGTGCACATCAACACGATTGCTGGATCTCTGAATCGACAAAACCGAAAGCCATAGACGGCCATAACATCGAGTCGACATCGATTCACTATACCAAGAAACAACTTTATGCCTTTGTCTGGGTCTTGATCCACTAGGCTCCTCTTTAGCGAAGACATTTACCCCGTTTATGGCGATCATAGTCTGTTTGGCAGACTTCTTCGGCTCTGGTATTGACGGAAGAAGGCCTTGTCTGTATCTGCCCTCATTTGTCTTCACTGTGTTGATCTGTTTGTAGCATAATGCAGAAGTAGCAATAAGGAGATGAGCACGTCGACTTAGCGATTTCGGATACGAGCAGCCTCACTAACACGGCCCAAAGTCACGGGCTGCCAACTTGGCGAAAACTGCGCAAGGTACTCTTAGCCAGATTACAGGCAAAACAAGATGATGCTCTGGCTAACGAAGGAAGAGATACCCAGGCAGACCAACAGAATTCGACTTCCGAGCAGAGATACCAATTTTGCATGTTGATGCTGCCCAGCAGTGTGACGTGCTGTCGCCGTACTAATGAAGCAGTACTTGGGCCGCAGAGTTTCCCCTCACATGAGATGCGCCTCGGCAACTCCTCTCTCTTTGGATATCCGCGAGGAGTAAGGGAGTCCAGCCTGCAGCTTTCAACTCCCTGTGTGATCCTACACATTCAGATTCGCATGAGTTCTGTTTGTGGGTTGTCGAGTAGGTCTTAAGCTGTTATCCTGTGCAGTCAAGTATATATTAGCAAGCAACAAGATCAATCATCATCAGATACTCCCTCGCTGAGGGCGACATCACTACGCTCAACACGATGGGCCAAATCAACAACAACAGCATCAACAGCACTTCAACCAAGGCTCAAGAGACCATGCAAAATGCTGGTCCTCCTCCCGAGTCCTACGCCAACCTCTCCCTCCCAGCCCTCAAGCTCTCCCACCACCCGCCAACAGCCCCAACCGCGACCCCCATCATCCTCGTCAGCCTCCACCGGCCCGAGGTCCACAACGCGTTTAACAACACCATGATGCTCTCGCTCGAGCGCGCCTTCGCCCTCCTCTCCGCCGACCCACGCGTGAAATGCATCGTCCTCACAGGGTCCGACCCAACCAACCGCATCTTCTGCGCCGGCATGGAACTCAACCCAGACATCCTCTCTACCTCCGCTGCCGCCGCCGACGTCGACGCCGAAGCCTCGCGCCTCGCGGCGTCCACGGCAACAACGCACCGCGACGGCGGCGGGCGCGTCTCGCTCGCCATCTTCCGCTGCCCGAAACCCGTCATCGCCGCGCTCAACGGGTCCGCCGTCGGCATCGGCGCAACCATGACGCTTCCCTGCGCGATCCGCGTGACGCATACGGCTGCGCGCGTGGGCTTTGTCTTTGCGCGCCGCGGGCTCGTGCTCGAGGGCTGCAGCTCGTTCTTCCTCCCGCGGCTGCTGGGGACGTCGCGCGCGCTGCATCTGGCGACCACGGGCGGGGTGTACCCCGTGACGGATCCGTTGCTGGACGGGTTGTTTACGCTGGTCGACGACCCGGCGCAGGTGGTGCCGCGGGCGCTCGCGATTGCGGAGGATGTGGCGCGGAATGCGAGCGTGGTGAGTACGGTGATGATGAGGGATATGATGTATCGCGGGGCCGCATCGCCTGAGGGAGCACACCTGCTGGAAAGTCGCATTTTGTTTGACTTGTTCAGCAGGCCGGATTTTGTGGAGGGGGTCAAGGCGTTTGTGGAAAAGAAGGAGCCGGTGTTGGTTGGGGAGATGCCGAGGGATGCGCCTGGGGTGTGGCCGTGGTGGGAGGACGAGCTGGTCAAGGCGAAGGAGAAGGAGGACGGCAATGGCAACGGAGGGAAGGCCAAGTTGTGAGGATGAGCTGCAAAGGAGGTAGTGTACATGGGAGCCAGCGAATATACACTCATCCATATTGTTCAAAGCAAAGATGGGCGAGTATCCCGCCGAGGAAGGAGGCTATTCCCATTCCCGACACGGCGGATCGGGTTGAGCTCTTTATTGGTTGCTTGCAGATGTCAAACGCAACAACATTACTTCTGCTTGTCGCGGACCACGGGTTCGTGTTCACGACGCTGAAGAAAAAGAAAGGTTAGTGGTAGGGATGCAGCTGTAAAGTCGCACGTGGGTTGACCGTGGACAATGATGCCATTCAAGCTTCGATGACAGTGTTGTAAGTCAACCCCAGGGCAGTCTACATGCTGTTGTATATAAACGCAAACACCGTTGTGTCCAGCACATACGACCATACCTAGTGGAAAACTTGGGATCCCGTCCGCTCTCCCCTAAATAAGCCACTAAGGGCCGGATTAGTAGTTAAGTGGGTGACCATTAGCGAATACCCGGTGTTGTATGTTTTTGTCTTTCCGTTCTTTTTTGCCAAACTGAACCTGGTAGTCTTGCCTGTTGTGATCATGTTTATTGACCCTACTTTCCAACCAGAGTGTTATTTAACCTGCGTCAATAAGTCCTCACGATGTTCCGAGTCCAAGCAACACATTCCACCGTCACATATCACCAGCCCACGCACCGAGTAAACAGGCTCTCTCGCGGCCAAGCAAAGCTAAGAAAACAGCAACTCCAATTTGACATATTTCATTGACTTCTTTGTTGTATTATCAATTTTTCCTAAATGTTTTTTTTTTTAGGGGGGGCTTGAAAAAAAGAGTCATCACTTCACATTATCGTACATTTCTTGGGCAATCCACAAGGACCCTCGCCTTGGGTCTTCTTTTCCTTGGCAGTTCCATTTTGCCCAGTCGTTGACGCGTCCTTGGGCTTGTCAGCAGTAGCCACCGCAGCCGGAGCCGCAGCCGAAGCCGAAGCTGGAGCGGGAGCGGGAGCTGGAGTCGGAGCAGCGGTGGCAGCACCGGCAGCAGCAGAAGCATCCTTGTCAGTGCCCGAGCTGCCATGTAGTCAACCGCTGTGGCTCTTGGCAACGGTCTTGTAGAAGCTCTTGCCCTGGATCTCTGCAATCTCAAGCTCGAGCGGCGTGGGCTGGCGAGAGCCGTCCCCGCCAGCAAAGGTGCCAGCGCCCCAAGGAGACCCACCGTGGACCTCGCTTAGGTTGGTGAGTTGACCAAAGCTCTTGGCGTAGCCCAGAGGTACGTAAATGATGCCGTGGTGGGCAAAGGTGGACATGGCTGCAATAGCGGTGCTCTCTTGGCCGCCGCCGGGCGAGGCAGTCGAGATGAAGAGACCGCCAAACTTGCCCCAAAAGGCACCGCTCTGCCACTGGGAGCCAGTGTGGTCCCAGAAAGCCTTGATTTGGGCTGGAAAGTTGCCGTAACGGGTGGGTACTGGAGGGTTGGGCAGAAGAAAAGGCATCAGCAACGACATTGGCTTGTATTCAAGGAACGAGGAGCATGAACATACTTCCAAGAAGGAAACCATCGTATGCGGCAAGGTCGCCTGGGTTGGAAAGCACCTTGACGTCGGTGGGCTTGGGCGGGGCGTGCATCTTGGCGAGGACGTCGTCCGACAGAGTCTCGGAAATCCTACATGGCCACCGGTCAGTCAATTACAGGGGCCTTGCATGGTCACTGGAAGGTGCAGTAATCGTACTGGAAGAGGTCGGCCTGGCCGCCAGCAGCCTGGATGCCTTTGACCTCAGCCTCGGCCAGTTGCCTGACATGGCCGTACATGGAGTACTACACAGAGGGGAATAAAGACATGTGTTAGCTTTGAGTTCCGGATGCGGCCTGCCATGTGCTGTTGGCAGCAACGAGGGGCCACAGGATGAGGAGGTTACAATGTGGTGACAACGTACGTAGATAACGGCAATCTTGGGGGCCATCTTGGTGGTTGTAGCTGCGAATCGGCAAGCTGGAGAAGAGGTAGGAAAAGGTTGTAGCAAAGGAGGATCAAGAGGAGCTACGGACGACAGGCGACGGTCACTTGCAAGACGAGCGAGCAGGCAGGGCTAGTCGATTTCTTGTTAGCGAAAAAGGACAATTACAGCTGTCTCGGGGGAGGGAGACGGACCAGGCATCTTATACACTGCAGATGTATTGGGCCCATTCCCTCAGGATCAGAGCACGCTCCGTCTTTGCATTCCCCCAGGCGGAGGGTCGACGGATGCAGCACACAGCGGGGACGCTCCTCCAGGAAGAAACGGACAACCCCGCAGTTTGCTGGATGCCATGAGTGAGCATCCTGGAAGCCAGGCGTCGGAATTGGCAGCATTGAAAGCTTGGTAGGTCTTGGCAGGTATTCGAGGTAGCGAGGTTGCGAAGCCGTGGAAGCTTTTGGCTAGAGCCCTAGGGCTCTTGCTGACCGCCCGCGCGCGCCGTGCAATGTCACCGCGAGCTAGTCTGGGCAGCAAGAGCGCCTTTGGATGTTTTCTGACCGAAGCTCTGCATGATCGTGAAGCCACGTCCTGCTCTTGGAATCGGCTGATGACTCGACCGGAGGTTAGTGGTCGATTGCGATGCAAGTTTGACAAAGCAGATGTGTACATTGGTACATGCGGTGTGCTGTGGCTCCAGGACCCTTATCGCCCATTGATGCTGGCAGCAACCCCGCACCGCAATCGTGAGTGGACCAAAGTGGGCCCAGCACCAGAAGAAGGTTTGGGAAGGCACCTGCAATGCCCCGGTAAACGACGCGAAGGTGGGCCTGGCTCTGGCTTACGCAAGGCTCACCAACCCATTAGCAATGGCACTGTCTCCAACAGGCGTATTTGTCGCGTCTGACAAATCGTCGTTTGATACACGTACCGAGCAGATGGCCAGATCACCACAAGCCCAGCACACCACACTCGATGGCTTCACAATTCCGATCGTGGACTCCGAGGGCGTCCCGTACGTTCCCTCAGTCAGCATTGGTAATGTTTGCGAGCTCGCCTCTGTGTCATATGCCTCACTGCTTTGCTCATCCTGAAACGATCAGTCATTATGTACGTTCGACACCAACGACATGGTTTCTCTGCTGCTTGTTCATCATTCTAGACGGATCCTCTGGGACAAGTTTACATATCGAGCTGGGCTCGTTGCAGCTTACACCTATGGTAACCACTAGGAGCCGCAACAGTGCGTCAAACCTGAGTCTGCCCCGCTGATATTCATGCATCATCTTGCGAGCGGCCCGTGCCGAATAGGACAAAGCAACCATACGAAGCTGGTCACGAGTGTAGATGGGTTGCATTCATCGGCCTGACTGAATCTTTATCAGGTCACAGAGAGACGTTCCCAAAAAAAAAAACTCAGCGCAGAGCCATATTCTGCTCGGTTCCGCACAACCTTCCCACCTCAGGCGATGTGCAGGCGAATCAATATTGCTCTGTCGACCAGCATCATGCTGCCGTATTACATGGACTTCTTCTGGTGACTCTAGCAGACTTCCACAACCAGCAAGTTGAAACGACAAACGCTCATGTATGTGCTCTCTTCAAATCAGGACTTCCAGGTGCGATTCCTCCGGTATAACACGACCTTTGACGAACTGTAGAGAAGTGTCCCCACCGTCACGCCGACCGCCGAGTACAAAATCACTCCCCTCCACTCAGCTTCACTGAAATTACCCAAGATCCATCCAGCAATCGGCGTGCCCAGCAAGATCGAGACGCCACACAGCATAAACAACATTCCGAGGCGCGTCCCAACAAGGGAGATGTCCGGCGTCAGCGTCATTACAGCACTGGGTGTGACCGACACAATCCCACCAGAAGACAGGCCATAGAGCAGCGCAAAGACAACTAGACCACCCAAATTGTGGATTCCCAGCCAACCATACAGCAAGACGGCCGACATCAGCCCACAAGCCAAGCAGATGTTGACGCTACCCACTTTGTCCGCAAGGTAGTTGGGCAAGAGCCGCCCGAACACGCTGCCGGTATTGAGCAGCGTAACGATGTACGGCGAAAACTCAAGTGATGAGATTTCATGCTTCTCGTCAAACAGCTGGAGATAGAAGAAGGCCGTGTACAAACACAGAAAGAGGAAAAAGCTCGCTGCCACAAACAGCACGAAGGCTGGATCTCGTAACGCAGCCGTATCAATGAGCGCCCTTTTGCGTCCTGTTGGCGGCACTCTGGTTCGCATGAAAACTAATGGTATCACGCTCAGGCCCAACAGCATGAAGGCAATCACCCTGGTCGCCCAGCCAAAGCTCAATGACTTTGTCAAAGACGACAGTACGATCGGGAAGATGATCCCGCCAATTGGACTGCCCGAGCTGGAGATTCCAATAGCGAGCGCCCGCCGCGTCGAAAAGTACTGCGCCAGGATAGCTGTGGATGGCAAGAAGCAAAAGGCCATCCCTATCCCAACACACAGCCCTTGCGCAAGCACAATCTGCCAGTATGCCCAAGCCAGAGATGTCATAAACATGCCGAAAATGATCAAGAAGAGGCCGCATATGAGCAGCAAGCGGAAGTGGCCTGCATCGTACAAAGGTCCGGCCACGACGCCGGCAAACATGAGCAAGAATGCTTGTATCGAGCCGATCCATGAGATGGACGACGATGATGCGGAGCTAAGAAGCACTGTCTCATAATATGTCTGGTAGACCCCAAAAGAGTTGACCAAGCCCCAGGTGGCAGCGAGGACGACCCACGAGCCTAGAACCTGAAGCCAGGCTTGAAGCCCTCCATCGGGAATCGGGCCAGGGTCAGAGACAGGTAGTGGTGGTTGTTGTGACGGCGCATTTGGTGCAAGTGGCTCTGCAGCCTCTATGGTTGCACCCGCGCTGTGTGGTGACTTATTTTCACGATCCGAGGACTCAAACTTTTCTGAGTCGGACGGAGGCAACGAATGCTGGTCTTCCTCCTCCATCGTAGCAAGTGGCGAACACCTTTGAGGTGATGCTTTGTTGACTGTCTGGTTCGAAAAGTCGCAAACTCCGAGTATCAGGTACACTGGTGGAAGTGAATGAGAATCAAGTGAGTCAAGAAACCGCGAAGATGTTGTGTCGGCCAGCCGGTTGCGGAAAGAGACACTGAAGGTATTCGCAATGAGTCATCGGCGGACTTTTGCCATGCATATGCGTAAATAACGTTCTTGAACAAAAGGACACAATGTCGCAATATATCAAGCAAGAAAGCGCGTTACAGAACGCAGTCTGCCCATGGGTTATTGTTGCTTTTTATTGCTTTATTTCTGTCGGAAAGACTCGAGGATATATATGTAATCCAAAATTGTACCGAGGCTCGATCTAACCACTCCGAGTTACAGCAAAAGACAAACCCGACCATACGCTTGCAAGTAGGTATGGTAAAGTACAGGATCCATACATCATCTGCACAACACCCCCGCAGTGCCGGATTTCTCGACGCCATAGCAGGCCTAATGAGCATGCCCACAGGACGAATGGAAAGCAAGCCTTTGTTCGCATAGCAAGGGGCAAAGGCGAAGAAACGCGCGGGTTGCTTACTCACTTGCTTTCACACATTGACCCGAGCGAGCGGCAATTGGCTCTAGCTTCCTCTTTGAGAGATGGTAGGTGTAGCAGGTCGCAAAAGACTCTCTGTGTGTACGTTATCGAAGACATCACTTGCTACGGAACATCATGTACTTGATTGGATGGGTTTCCGGATGCAGAGGTGGGTTTGCAAAGGCGGCTTATTCTACTCGGGTCCCAGAAGAGAGGTGTTTCTTATGTTCAAGTGGTGGAAGAGAAACTACTTGAAGAAATAAACTGGGTTTGAAGTGACGCCGGGACACGGGCATTTTTGACCGGATTGTCGAAAAGCCACCCCTACTAGTTCCTGTGGTAGGACTGGCTAATATCCTCGGCCCTCCTTCAATCTTGAAGCAAGATCGACCATGATGTGGACATTCCCCGAGAACACCTGAACCTACTCCCAGGGTCTCTCAGGAGATCCAAGATGATGGATTCCTCTCAGTTCCAGGACGTACGGATCGTCCACCCACTATGTCCGTCACATCCTCCACACTGGCAAAGGAACCCAAATCTCTGCCTCAACAGTTCCCTACAGAGACCATACGAGATGAGGAGCTCCTCGCCTGTGCTGACGGCTTCCAGCACTGTGTAAGTCATCACTTTCCGGGTCGGATCCCAGCGATAGCCCGTGTTGCGCATCGACTCGCAGGCGTGGTTGAAGTTGGACGCGATGGCGAAGCAGGCGTTGCCGCCGCCGGCGATAAAGCTGTAAACAATTCTTAGTTGATCGACTTCTTTCTTTCCCATTGAGCAAGCCTCGGTGAGTTGATTCAAAGCAGAGCAAAGTTTGATGATTGTGTGGGCAAAGACACAGTTCCCACATGCAGAGTAGCAGCTTGGGCACATACCAGTTTGCATGAAACCTCATGTCAAGTGGATCCGTGCTGTCTGTACGGTATGGATGGAGGCTATCATAGGCGAGCTTTTCTTCGGGTTTCAGCTTGGCGTACTGTGAACCCAAATCTACATGGATTTTTCATCCAGATAATGGGCTGCTCAACGAGAATGTGCGTGTCACGAGGGATGTCGACGGCGGCAAAGACACCGTAGCCGCCGAGCGGTGACAGCGAGACCTTGACCCAGCTATTTGAAAACGCCCGGTTGGCTGGAAGAGTTACAGCAGGTTGCTCTTCCATGGTGCTGGTACAAGACGTGGCAGCACACTGGTTGAAGCAGCTTTCGAGGGGTTGCCGGACGTGGCAGAAACCGATCGCTGTGTACGTCGCGATGCCCTGGGTGGCTGAAATAGCACCACCTTCAGATTCGATAGTAAGCAGTTCTCCATTCATTTCAGTCGGATCTGAGGCGCGGCCAAGGGGAAGTGACTGATCGGGGAAGCGGAGCTCAGTATCGGAAGTCATGATGATTCGTCGAGGTTGGTGTCTGGAGCAGGCCTATTTGATCGAAAAAGAAAGAGGTGTTTGTTTGGCTGGCATTGGAGCATGCTTGAGAGAGAAAAGCCCGCCCAGAAAGCCTGCGGAGTTCCTGGGCCGTGGTAAATATCTGACAGATATCACTTCTCAGGCTGCCATCTGTATCAAGGAGCAACGTCAACCCAAGTAGAGGGCCAGGCTGTGAAACCTCTTCTCGAGCTTAAACACTCGGGTCTTATGGAATTCCAATACATAGTTTAGTTATACCTGCCTAGCTGCTATGCGTCAGATGCCTTATGGTTTCCGTGACTTCATTTGCTGTCTGCCTTTGACGAGACAGGAACCTCGACCATGAGCCGCAGCAGAGACAATGCCACTTCAGCCGCAGCCAGCACCGTTGTCTCTCCTGGGTTATCGTAGATTGGCGCCACTTCCACCACATCACCTCCGATAACCTTGAGTCCAGAGAGGCCGTCCAAGATCGTGAGGAGCTCGCGGCTGGTCCAGCCGCCTGGCTCGGCGGTACCGGTTGCTAAGCGGTCATAGTTAGCCTGACACTTTCTGCAGATTTTTCCCTGAATAAATTGTCCGCGATTTATACGATGAAGAGGTCGAGGACGGGAAAAATGAGAGGCTTTGTATTTATGCAATGTTCAAGGAAAGCTGAAAAGACATCTGATCCCTCACCTGGTGCATATGCCGGATCAAGAACGTCAATGTCGACGGTGATATAGACATTTGAGCTGCCCACACGCTCCTTGATCTGTTTGACGACACCCTCCGCGCCGATCCGGTCGATGGCTCGTGCTGTGATGAGCTCAAACCCGCAGCGTACATCGTTACGGATGTCGTCCTTGGGACGCATCACAGGAGCCCTAATGCCAGCGTGGATGGAAGTGTTTTTGATGAGACCCTGCGAACAAGAGGCTTAGTTATAGCTTGAAAGGGGTTGATCAAACCTTTTTGGTGATGAATGGTATTGGATCTGGATGATACCAGCTTACCTCCTCGTGAGCAATGTGCAGAAATGTTCCATGATTGATGCCACTTAGCAAAGTCTGTTAGTGAACTTGTATGATGTTTAGATTTGGTCAAGTCAGAGCAAACACTAACGCATAATCGGACAAGCCACCACCCAAGACGGTTGGATCCCAGGTATCTGCAAGCCGAGCAAGACACACATGTTAGTCGTTTTCACGGTATGCCATAAGCTGTGAGTAAACTGGATGGTGAACCCACCGATGTGACTGTCAAAGTGAATCACCGATACATCGCCCCATCTCTCAGCCGTAGACCTTAAAGCACTAAGCGTCGTGGTGTGGTCACCACCGAGAGTCAGAATGCGAGGTGTTTTGGACACGCTCGAATTAGCAGCTGGACGGCTCGAAATGACCTTTTCTCCTCTAATAATCAGCAGGCTTTCAGCACTTTGGGATCTATCCGTCATGACCGATGAAATTCTCAAAAGACGCCAAAGAAAAACACCACAACACGTACCCTATGCGCCTTGTCCAACTGCCGCAAAGCCACCGAGTTGTCGAACCACGTCAAGCCAACATCACCAACATCCACGACTTTTGCCCACCGGTTGAGGGTGCCCTCGCCCGTGTAGACGGAGATGACACCGGGGAAGATGCGCTGGCTGCCCGTGCGGATGCCACTTGGCCCAAAGCGAGCACCTGGACGGCCTGAGGTGGCCGTGTCAAACGGCGCGCCGAGGATGGCAATGTCGTAGCTGTTGCCATCGGCCTCCGCCTCCTCATCTACCAGCGCGTTGACATAAGGCAAGTTTGCAAATGTCTTGAGGCCGTTGAACTGCGAGCCAGTGATGATATCGATGTCGTCGTCGGCAGCGGCACCCGTGGGGTTGGAAATGGCGCCCAGAGGTTGTTGCTGATGTTGTGGGCTCCAAAAGACTGCTGGCTTAGCATCTGGGAGATGCCATGCTCGTGTCGAGACTGTAAGGGATAGGTAACATCCCGTAGCAAGGAATGAGGCGGTTGATTTCATACTGGTTTTGGAAAGGAGGAAACAAGGGAGACCCTTTGGTTGTGGATGATGCTCGTTGGAATTGATTCCAATATATCAAAGCCCACAGTTAACGAGCCTTTGCGACCAGTTTTGTGGTTCTTTAATATTCGCAAGTGAGACTTGCTCGTCAAGACAAAATTGGATGATCTCTGTGAGGGGGTTAATGGATTTGCCGGATAAGTCGTTTGCCTATCTTCTCATTGCATACCTGCTTGGTAATGAAAATCAACGATGTCACCAATACCATGCGGGGCCGGCTGCACCATTTCTAGTGCCACGATAGCCAAACAATAAATCGCCTCACAAACACAAAAGACCATTTCGTGATACTATATTTTCATTTCAAACAGCAGTTGACAAGCTGCGATGGAGTCACGCGCTCAGTGATATCGTGTTCATCAGCAAACAGTCTTCTAACGCGTGCTATTGATTGCATGCCCGGTTATCGGTAAAATTAGGCGCATTTTATGCTCGAAGGTGATGCACTTCGAATATAAAGCTATCATTGTCTATGCAAAGTCCTAGAAATCAATCCCTAAGTCTTTTAGTGTTTCATTTCGAGTCATCTTTCCATTTCGGTGATGTAAGTCCGCATTTGCAGGTGCTCACGTGAGTCTGTTGTTTCAATGATAATTCGACTCATCAGCATTCCAGCTGCGTTTTGGCCCACCCCGGGAATGAATCACTGCGCTTTGCTCGACTGCAATAATGAATTGCTCCGTGGAGAGGCTGGCCAAATGGGCTCTAGAGAGGAAGAAGTTACTATGAGCAAGAACGATAGAAACGTTTATAGGTCTGGAACTGCTATGAAAATTGAAGACATTGAACCAAGCGAGAACTCTCTAAAGGTTGTGTTTGAAATCATTATCTTGAGTGTAGTCAGCCATTTGGTGCTAATTGTTCTCTTTTTATTTCATATATATTCTTCGTGCAGTAGCCCATGATTTGCGCCAGTTATATGAAACTTGTGTCTTCGGCAGCCACCAACTCATATCACCAAGCCGTTCTCTGGTGATTCAGTACATTTTACATAGAGCGTCCACGAACCATACATTATACGACTCAGGAATTGTAAAGAGCGGTTTTCGTCTTTTGTACAGGCTATGGATATATATTCACATCCAGGGTCTCTACAACATACTGTAGGAATGGTTATTGTAAACAACTTCATCATTGTTGAGCCCTTTTTATCCTCCTTCCCATGATGCTTACTTCCAACAACCCTTCTCTTTGGAAAGAATACATAGATACCTCAGGCATTTCATATTATGGACAACACAAGGTAGATCAAGCATAAACGCACAAATTTCCACAAACAAGCCAGAAGCCTTGTCCTTGCCTTTCCCCCATCTTAGCTCGTCTCAACCGCCTTTTTCTCTTTCAACTATTGATTTGCTCCCGACGCACACCTCAATATCCACACTGCAGCCACGTAAGTACTGCATACATGAGCCTACCGCAGGTGGCAGGTGGCAGGTCGCAGCCAAAGCATGCCGTGGGGTTGCGAAATTGCTTTGCTCGCCGCCTAGACGCCTACCAACATACTTGCCCCAGCCCACCTCCATCCAGTCCAGCACGAGCTTAGACTTCTGAAAACCTAGCATAGCCCAATCTCAAGCCACGCCAACCAGCACTCCAAAAACAGTGCCATGCATGATGCGCCTCTGGGAGCCCTGATTTCTTGTATGCACTGTGTTACCCTGTCGTTTGTGTCTGTGTGATAGAGTAGGCTGTTGGCCTCGTAAGATTTATCTGTACTTCAGCTGCGGCTAGGCAGCAAGGAAGACACTAGAAAGCTGAGTTGTATGCTTTGGACAAGATGAAACGAGCGATTGCCTTTATCTGCAGCTGATCAGCAAGTACTCACGCACTTACCGAAGGAGGGAAGGCCTTAAGAGTTAGGTTCAGTTGCCTCCTGAGGGACCAACGTTGTTGTTGAAAACCAAAGGTATTATTGATTCAATGGATGCCCTAGAAGTGGACCTTATTTCGCAGAACGTGTCCCGTTCGGCCTGACGAAGGACAGGGCTGCCCGGCTTACCTTGCTATCGTGATGCAGGACGTCCTTCGCTTTGCAATTGGCTTGAACATGATTCTAGTATTTTCTTTTTGCAGGTCAGTTTCTGTTCCCGTTGCTTGATCGTTGGATACAACTTTCAGCTTTGTTTCCAACCTTTCAGCTCCATCTTTGAGCTTCGTCATAAGGTAATCATTCTCTCACTCTCGCACTCGATTCGAGGCCCCCTTGTCAGAATCTCCCATCGGGATCGGATTATTCCGCAAGGGAACCAAGAAAGAAAAAGAAAAAAGAAGACAAAAAGGAACATGCTAAGTCACAGGAACGAAGACCTGCATACACATACACTCACCTGAACAGCCACCAATGCAGGTAATCTAGAGCCCAATAACCAGCAGAGAAAGCCAATAATAGACCCAGCCAACCTGTTACCAAGCTGACCTTTGTTAACTTCCTGTTGGAAGATTTGTGCTCGACTTTTTTGCAACCTTGTAAAGCCAGGATACAATACCGTTCATGGTACGTAAGATTCCGAATACCTACTATTAATGGAATATAACATTCAAACGGGATCGTACATGGTCAGGCTCATCAGTTCTTGTTTGTCCCGAGTCAACTTGGGTGGCTTGGCCAAAGGAGTGCCTTTTTGTGAAAAAGAACACGTTAGTCTTGACTGATTTCAAGCAATCTTGTCACTTACACCAACACACTGTGTGCTCCCAACTCCCGCGACTAGATTCTGACTCGGCGAGCTTACAAGCAAGGACCTAGGTACATACTTCCTACATGTGCATCGTAACGGATGGTCTGTCAAAGTCTTTGTAAAATTGTGTCACTGTGAAATGCTGACTGCTTTCGATCGACGCGTCTGCACGCATTGTAAAAACACATGCTCTACGTGGCCCACAGAGATCCCCATATCAAAGACAACCTTGGAAGATATCCGTCTCCATCCCCATCTGGCTCTTACCCTGCAGCTTCTGCTATTCCTCGGTATCGAGCAGAGTGGTTGTCTAGTCTAGCCAGAGAACAAACCGGCTGCGCAATCGACAAGCATTTCGGAACTGACGCCATTTGCACTTGATGGAGACCCTGTGCACTGCTCAGATTATATTAAGATAGGAAAGGTCAAGGATGATTGTGAGTCTGACGGCTTCTCTGTGACTAATTGACTTTGCTCTATCTCAACATAACGTTTCCGCGGTTTCTAGCACCTGATGTAGCTAGCTTGTAGCCTTCCACGTTTTGGTGATTTTTAAAAGTGCTGGAATCAAAGAACACTCTAGAGCCTCGGCTCCCTCAAAAGGACAGCTGGGGTGTCTGTTTTCCAGACTCATGAAGGAAAGACCCTTGATTCAGCTTCATCAAGGGTAATCCTAGCAGTCGTTGTATCCGGAAGTACAGGGAAACTATCTCCGGGTCCAAGGTTGTGATGCACCAGATACTTGCCTCCTCTACAGACTTATGTATCATCACTTTCGTCAGGTTTCTGCGGCGGCGTTGAGTAGTTTGGTGGGTACCATGAAGTGACGTCTTTCTGTACTTTTCGATTGAAGTGCTGGAAGTAGGCGCCGAGACTCTTCCAGATGACCATATGTCGAATTGGGCAAATTGGTGATTACAGTACCCATTTCAAAATTGCTCCCAGGAACTGGATAGCAATTGGCAAGAGCTGGCCAGGGAGTACATGGAAGCGTATGGGACGTGAGGAGCATTGGTGGAATGTACGATCAATTCGTGGTTTTCTGCCCAGAAAGTGACGCCTTTGCTTCTTTTTTCTCCTCGAAAACAAACAGAAGTGTGCTCGGAAAGGCGTCATCCAAGTCTTTGTGTATCGTCGCAGACACTGGCCGAACCGAGATGGAGGCACGGTGGTTTATCTAAAAAGTGATTGATCTCGTTCGACCGTGGCGCCCTAGAACCTGCTGCATCATAGAGGCAAGGTTCAACAACCGGCTCTTGGATTCTCAACGACATAGGGTGACAATATCCTTACTATAAGCCATCACACGAGCAATCTCGTGACATTGGCTCATGCTTGTTGGACGTCTGCTCGTTTTCGCCTCTGCAACAGAGTGCGACTTTGTGGTATAGAGCTGCCGCCGAGCCGCAGGTAGAGTTGCATCTCACAGATGACGCCAGGGTTGTATTTCACACGGCCATCCAGTGACAATGCCGCAAGGCAGAGATATCACTGGCGGGTGATGTGCCATAGAGTCGGGGTGTTGCTTGTCAAGGGTGCTACTGCTACACAGCAGTGCTATATCTACCCCGCTTATCACACAGCATCGCAGCATGTGATGGGTGTATACGCGTGTGTCTTGTGTTTTTGTACAGCACCTCTTCCTCAGTGGCTTCCTCGACGTCGTTGTTTGTATAGCAAAGTGATCGGTATGATGTGTGCAAGCTCTCTTGACTGTGCTATGATAGCCGAGGGCCATATCAAACCCAGTGGGCCCCTTTTTTGCGCTGCTGGGCTGGCCCTGGCTCCTGGGACCCGTTGCGGCTCGGTCGGTGCCGCAGCTAAGCCGAAGCCTCATTTCTAGTCCGTCGCGCAGGCCTGTTGACAAGGAGAGAGCTCTTAGGCGATGCGGAAAGGAAGCACCGGGCCCGCTGAGTTGCGTCTCGCTTCCATCATGTGAATCTGATGAGGTTAGAGCGGCAGAAAGGCAGGGCAAAACGCCCGAAGGAACAAGACAACTGCAGTGACCGGTGTCAAGGTCAAGGGAGCAGCCTCGCAATACTGCTCACTCTACCCTTTCCAGACTGGGGAACCATGACCTCAAAGAGACCAAGGCGCTGGTCATCGTGCAAGTGTGATCCACCAATCACATTTCATGGAGCAATCGACCAGGCCATTGTTCTCGACCAGGCCAAAAGGCCAACCTTGATCACCACCAAAGCGCCGACTCTGCTTCTTGAGCGAGCAGTGGTTTGTGCGGTATTTGTGTGTCTTGCCAGTCGCAACGCTGTTGCCGTCCGCCTCCATGATACCAACAAGGAGAGGTCTATTTAAGAATCCCCTATCAGCAACAACGCGAGACCGTACTTGATCCCAAACCGTAAGATACAGACCCAGGACCTGCATCAGCACAAGCACAAGCACAAGCAGAAACAGAAGCAGAAGCGAATGGACACACAGTGCCGGGCACTGACCGGTCTGTTGATGGCGTGAGATAGCCCCGTCCAAGTCGAGGCGGGTTGACCAGCAGTGGATCTGGACGCAGCCGTTCTATGGCACGATGGCAGCATGCACCTTTCGGGCCTGAGTCAAGAAGAGAAGGGGGTTAGATGCTGGTCTGGCGCAGCTGGCTGGGAGTACATTGACTGAAGCAGAGGAAAGGGTGACGAGAAGCTGCAGGGCTGCTGATGGCTTCCTGGGCAAGTACTTATGTACCTGGATATTGGGATGCTTGAGACTTACGTGAGCCAAGTACAAGGTACAAAAGACACTTGGCCACGTACCGGCCAACCCCGCAGGCCATCCCGTCGCCCTCGCCCAATGAACAGCAGCAGCTGGCCCCTCCCCTGCCAGCTGCAGCTGCCCGAAAGCGTTGTTGTCACAATCGACCTTGCCTGATGCAGCCTAGCGCGACCCGACAGCTTGGTACGCAGGCAGACACATTGGACCGCTTGGCTGCCCAAGGTCGCAGCGTGCGCAGCTGCAAGCTTTTGTTGTTTGCGCGTTTCGCAGATGAAGGCGGCTGACCTTCTCAGTTCTCGTCTGCTCGTCCGCCCGCACTCCCATGTCCTGCTGCTGCTCCCTTGCCGACCTACCTTGCTCAGCCGAGTCTGGCACCTGAGCCGACCTGCCCGAGAGGGCTCTGGAAGCACATGCCCGTCGGGCTTGCTCTGTCGGTTTGTGCGTTCTGACCTCTGAACCAACATTCCACCAAAACTGATTGTAGATTGATGCGCGTTGGACCTCGCTGACTAAATGCCTGATACTGACGCTTGCGTGAAATCACAGGATTTGGTAATTTGCAGGCCTGCGGCCAGGTCAAATGCCCAGCCTTCGTCGCAGTCGGACATCTGTCCCAGGGTGGGGACAGAGTAAATACACGCAGTGAAGCATAAGATGGAGATGTTGAAGATGAAGAAGAAGAAGAAAATATAAAAAGAAGAAGAAAAAGAAGAAGCAGACGCAGAAGACACAGATGCAAAACTGGTGTGCTGGACACGGCTCCCAAATACACATTTAGTGTTATGTTACCACTGCCGTGTACAGCGTACAAGCTCTGGAATCGAGTCGAGTCTTGTCTTCCAAATCCCAGAGACAACGGCTGGTGGAGTCCAGCCGTCCATGCAGGTCCTCCTGAGCCCAGAATATTGCTCCATTTCCGGCCGAGGGGTTCCAACCGGACTGGGGCCTGATGGAGAGCCGTCACACCCGGATGCTCGATCCGGTGAGTTCGCGGCCCTCAATCTGGCTTGCCCAGTTGACCCCCGCCTTCGCTGTTCGACTCCACCGCGATCCAGTGCGCTCCTTCAGAAGATACACACTTTCACCCTTGCATCTTCATCCATGCACTCAAGTGGTTCGACATGCACAAAGTCGTCTACTGTGCGCCAGGATGTCTACTCATACCCATCTCATGTTCCAGCTGGGTGCGTCAACTGCGACACCTCAGTCAAGAGCTGGATCCTTGGCACGACCTATAGGCCATGGACTAGGCAGCCTGCTCATGGTCACCGCGGGACAGGTCGACGAAGAAGCAAAGAAGCAGAGCAACAGAAGATAAGAACAAGGCTGAAAAAATAAATAACAAAAAGCCGCCCGACAAGCTTCTCCAGCAGGCGCACGCCACACGCGGGAGCATTCTCACACCCCTCCATTACGAAGGCTGGAGAGAGTCTGAGAGACAAGGGGCTCAAAATGGCACCTAAAGATACATCAAGGGGTACTCCAGCAAGCGCAGCACAGTGTTGGATCGGAACGAGGCTGCGCCTGGCAGCAAAGACCTTCAGGATATGTACATGGCATCGTATCAATGCCCAGCTTAAACCCGGTCAGTGACAGTAGGCTAGGATGCCATCCATTCAGCCATTCTGCCGCCGTCGCAGCACGCCGGTGTCCTCCGTTCTCCCCCTCTCTGCAACTACAAGCGCGAATAGAGCATCCTGCCGTTCAGCCTGTCCTCCAATGGCACCGAGCATGGTGTCCCGACAGTCTGGGACAATGTCGAAAAAAGACCTGAAGACGAGCGCTTCGTCCATAGACAACAGTCCAGATCCTAGGTGGCCACCGCAGCCAACCCTCGACGTCGTATGTGGTGGAGGCAGGGAGCCCCAAACCCACCCTTTTCCCTTTCTGCGTTACCAACATGCCTTGCGCCCTCAATCTCGTGGGGTGCGAGGCACAAATGATACAATGTGTCCAGGACTCGTTACCAAACCGTCGGCTCTTGCGCCCCATTGCTGCCCGCGTTCGACACCCACTTGTTCTTTCTTTTCATTGCGCCTCCGAATGCCAAATGAGACAGTCTGAGCTTGCTGCTGCTGCTTCTTATAAGACTGTGTTATCTGTCACAAAAAGTCAACATCCACCCGCGCCAAAAGGAGTACAGTACCCACCGTCCACGGTTTCATTCACACGGCGATCTTGAACACATCACATCGAATGCTCCTAAAGACAGTCTTGCCAGCCTGTCGGCCACACGAAGGCTCATCTGATTCAGAAAACCAAGACCATGTCTCGCGCACCAGGATCCAAGACCTTCGGCGTCCTTGGCCAGTCCGCCACAGAGACAATGGCGTCTCGATCCACAAGTCCTTCGCAGAGTCCTCCTACGCGCCCTCCGATCATGCAGTCGACTCTTCCACCAGTCAGCCGCCTACTCTATCCTATTCGTGAGCCACGGGGCTCAATATCTTCTCATCCTTCGGATGTTGTCGCCGACTCGGACCATCAGGCCCGCCAGCAAAGAAGGCATCCTTCTATTACTTCTTCCTCTAGCAGTAATCACGACGCTGGCCCAAGTGATACAATTCAAGTAGTCTCCACGACGGTCCCCCAAGACTTATCAGAAAGCGATGTTTGCACGCCAAGGACAACATTTCTCAATGATGCACCCATGGGGTATTCCCATTTTGCCGAATCCCAGCAGACGCCAAAGGAGGACGAGCAGTCAGAACCTCCATCTAAGCGAAGCAAGCTCGACGATGGTGGCTGGATCAACAAAGCCCTGACTCGGGGACAGCTGCAGCGGGCACGTCTCGGCTTGCCAGATCCCCAGCCCTTTCCTTTGCAGACTCCTCCACCTGAGCCACGAGACTCGTCCCCTTCAACCTCCGCCTCGCAGCAGCAGCAGCAGCAACAACACAACAACAACACATCGCTGCCCAAGCAGCGCTATTCCCACTCGCGCTTTCTCAGTCCATCGAGACCATCTGCATCATCTCCTGGAGCGTACTCGACAAGCACTTCGAGGCGATCCTCGTATGCTTATTTGAACACGACACCGTCTCCGAGTCCCGCTTCTAGCCATGCCACTGTCACTTCCGCGAGCCGACGTGATGAAGGATCGCCTCCAGATACTTCGACTGTGGCTTCTGCATTCTCCGACATGGAATTGGCCACTCGCGAGCACTCGCTGGCTTCTGGAGAGGATGACCTAAGTGCCACTTTCGAGTACATACACAACGTGCCACATGTCGTTCTTCCATGGCGTCGGTTGCCAGATGCCGCCCCATCCAAGCTTGAAACACTTCCGCTTCAGCTTTTCATGCGCATCATGATGTACTGCGGCTACAAGGACCAAATTGCCCTCAAGCGATCGAGTTACAAACTTCACTGTTTAGTCGACCTCGAGGCCATTCCCTGGCAGGTCAAGACTGAGGCCATCCTATACGAGGAGCGTTACAATCCCAAGAATTTCCCAAGAAAAGAACAGAAATCGCAGAACTCAGATGGCGCAGGCGACGACGGCGATGATGGAGACGCCGCCTTGGAAGAAGGCGCGTCTGCATCTACAAAGACAGCCAACAAAAAGCGAACATCCGGCAAAAAGATTTCCAACACATCGAAACAAACATCGACCGGAAGGATCAAGCTGGCAGCTGGCAAAAGCAAGGCACATTCAGATACATACGGAAAGTGGGGTTGTTACTGCTGCTACAAAATCTTGCCCGCTTATTATTTTGAAGGCCAGCTTTTAGAAGACAAGGAGGGACGGGCTTCAAAAGCACACAAGGCAAAATCTGCGAATCCTGACGAGTCGGACAAGAAAGTCGACATGCGGGTAGAATACGTACAGATACTTGGGAGTATCTCTGGCGGAGAGCTGCCTGAATGGCTGTCCAAAAACCCAGACACGGAGCAACCCACTAATATCGAACATTACGTCCGTCAAAAAATGGATCAAGGAGTGAGCACCTACGACCTCAGAAATTACTACAAGGATCTCAACCGCGAGAAGCACCTCGTTGCTCCTCTGAGAGGTGTGAACACGATCTTTACGCCTTCGTTGCTAGAACACCCGCAGATTGATCTTTCGACTCTTGAACACCAGCATGATGAATTATCAGCAAACGCAATAAGCGACATGAAGTTTTCCTCTGCCGCACTCTCGCAGTGTCGTCGGCCCCTCTACAGCCTTCCGGCCAGCGGAGCTTCTCGCAGCAGCACTCAGAGTGGGACATACGCCTATGAGCTCTCGATTCCTCACGGTTCACTACGGGATCAGCCTGCCGAGAAGCCAACATTGGCCAAAGCTTGCCGAGTAAGCAATATTTGTCTGCCTGCAAGGGAAGATGGCGACGTGCTCTCGACTCTACAGGACACAAGACCCCAGGTTGGAGAGGTCCTATCTCTCCGCCGAGTGTGCATTCCCTGTGGCACAAAATTCGCCGTTTACAGAAGAGATTGCAATCGTAAGATCATCAGCAAAACCCAAGAGGCCTGGTGGGTCTGCGATTGTCTACAAGTTCGTTTGGCTGGGATGAGCACAGGCTGCGGGACATGCGGACGGAAGGTCATTTACTGAAGAATCTGGATGCTTCACGGCAGCTCAGCAATACTCAAGGTTTTTTTTTTTTCTTGTCTTTGATATAAACTCTGGAATCGCCTGTTTATGATGACCAACGAGCTGAATTTTGATGCCAATCATCTGCAAGAACACCCCGAAACTCTGGATGAGTCGAGGATCATGCTCGTTCGCTTCTGCTTTGTCAAGTGTATTTTTTTTCTTCTGTGTTCTTACTGGGGAATAGCGGCTTGATTTTACTACTTTATTACATCACCTTGGTTTCGCTAGAAATGTTAGGCAGACTGCCACACGGCTTGAATATTTTAATGAAATTTACAATCCGGTACAAGAAGACTGAATTATGCACCGCTTCAGATACAAGAGTCAACGTCTGCGCGAGTGGATTTGTTTGCCACTAGCAGGCTCAGAGACTCAAATCCGGGATGATCTCCTCACCGAGTCTTCTCCCCAGCATCGAGTTGGGCAAGAGACAAGGAAGAACCCACCATGCAGACTGGATGCTTGTCTTCCAACCCTCTCTGAGAGGCCAGATTGCCCAGGTCAATGTAACCTGCCAAGGGTGGAGGGGTAGGGAATCTATTGGAACCAACGGCATAACCCAAAGCCACTCGGCTGGGTCACTGGTACGGGTTACATTGTCTGGCCCTACTCTTGAACACACCTAGAACAGAGAATGAGGGAGAGACCTTGTCGAGACCAGAAAAGCGGCCCGAGCTTACAATTGCCATTGAAACTCGGCTACTAGCAGCTGTTGAGGCCTCGATACCACGGCCACAAGGTGTATGATCCGACCCGAGATTGTGAATGAGTACTTTCATTTCGCAGGCTTACAGCTTACTCTGTTTGGTGCAAGCATGCTCTGGACAATGCTTCCTGTGATCATTACCGCGACCTTGAAGCATATCAATCTCAATTTCCTTGCCTGATTTAGCCGCCGGAATAGCCAGGGGAAAGAGATGCATCCACTCTGTGCCTGGCTAGTTGTAGACGCAGCACATACCAGACATGCTGGGAGCGCTTGCTTATCGAGTCAGCAAAAGGCAGAAGATCACTGCTTGCACAGCTTTCAACAGCCAACGGACAGATGGGGTGGATCACTTGCTCTGAATGTCACTCTCTTGTATACGAAGAACTTTCACCCCTTGTTGCAAACTTTGGGGTATCGTGAACGGTTCCTCTGATCCTGTCCCGCGTCTTCTCTGCCATTCTTTTTTTCTGCATGTGGAGTCCTGGCTTCCCACGTTTTTGGAAATTGGAGGCTTTCTGGAATCCTTTTGTTACAGCTGGTCGCATCTTTGATTTGTTGGATTTCGCCTACTTGGCGTTTCCCTTCAGCTTCTCCTCTGCCCTGTCTTCCTTCCACTCGCTGCTGGTCTCTCGGTCTGCTTTCACGGGACTTGTGCTACGGTAGCCTGTCCAAGAATCTCTCATCCAACATGCACACATACGCATATGTAAGCCCGTCAAGCCTTGCCCCATCCTCCTTCTGTTTTGGGTCCGCACCACGCCATTGCACCGTAGCTCTCTCTATACTGAGTTCCCAGCACTCTGGGATGGTCCATCAAGAACCCTTTAATTTTCGCCATGGATTAAGGTCACATTGCCAAAGTCTGTCTTTCCTCTCCCAATTTCTGGCTCCTTGCCTTCCTGCTTCACTTCAGGTAGATGTAATGGCTCAGCCTGTGTGTAGTCGGGCATCTATTTGCTGTTCCCTCACAGCAAGAAACCAAGAAAAGGCGGTGACTCAGGACCTGGCGAGTGATAGCGTAGCGGACCAGTAGGAGCTAAAGACCACCCTCCTTGTTTCTTGCTCCATTGTCCTACTTGAGATACACTGTAGTAGGGTAACTTGCATTGTTTTGAAGAGGGGAAACAGTGAGGTTCTATGCTGCAATCGCGGCTGATAACTCATGCTTCTATACTGACGTCTATGTCTATTGATGTTATATGTAATGTGATGAGATGGCACTTCCAGGTCGTCGTGTCGGCATTGCTGGTCATCATGGTGAGGGTGGTAGTGTCATTGACGGTGGCGGATGTGCTTGGTTTTGAGTTCGAGTGCATGTGTGATTTATGCACGCACGACTTCGTTTGGGACAGAGACAAGAGACATAAATGGAGACGCGAACACAGCTTCTGGTCTTCCCTTCTCCAACGCACTTCTTGCTATGTTGCAGTGGCCATTAAATAAGCAACGAGCCAGCGTCCGTCTTCCAAGATGTCAGTTTGCGAGCTCATCTTGTCAGGTGCATTGAGTTTGAGTCTCCAAAGTAACTTCTCTCTTTGCAATTAATGTCTCTTCTGGAATTTGACTTTCACACACTCTCCCATCGCGTCGTCATTCAAAATCCATGTAGACAAGTGTCAGCACTATGAATTGAAACTGAGTTTTTGTCGTCGGCAGCGGAACCAATACTCTGCTCCATAGACCCTCCTTCAAGATGACAAGAGACAAAAGACAGTAGGTTTCGCGCCGGCCCGTCCCTGTCTATCACGGTCTTATTAGCCCTTCAAATAGAGTAAGCAGGAAATGGGAGCTACCTGACGGTACCGTCTTGACAAGGCATATATCACGATGTCATAATTGTCGGCCTCCTGGCTTCGAATCCAGATTTCCAAGCAGGATGAGGCGGGGGCTGCCGCTGTTCCTGGGACTTTTAAAGATCATGCAAGTCTTCTATCATCACAATCGCGGAAGCTTAGGTCCATGTATGTACGTACTGCCTGCCGTCGTATATATACATACTTTCGGCATTTGTATCACCCCTGGTGGCCGATAGGTGAGAACTTGTGCTTATTGTACGGTACATATAACATCACAAGGATTCGCTCCGAATACCCCTGGGGTAGTAATATCATTCTTTTCGAGGCTGGGTAGACCCTGACACTGTGCGAGGCTAACGGTGAACAGTGATACTTGATACTGCTATGTATTGTATTTATGCTGATGTCTTTGGTACATTCCAGGTCTGAAATGGTACTTAGAACCGGTGAGTAAGCCTGGGTCGCCAGTATTCATATTGTGAGGTATATTTCCCACTTTGAGGTCAATTACCATCAGTGTCGACCAATGTCAGTACTTCTCCAAGAGACCTTTTGCTTCAAAAGTTTCTCAGTCCCTGGGTCCTTCTTCCCAAATATGACTGTTCAATGATACAATTATCTATGCCGGCCGAAGCAAAATGTTGCAGTGGTTGTGGAGTCTCTTCTGCGTTGGTCCAAGTGGCTGTCAACCAATATACATGATCACCAAGGGCGTCCCTGTAGATGTTGGTCCGCATGGCGGCTGTTTGCATGACAGTTCTGAATTTTTCTGATCAGTCTACTTTTCTCTCGTGCCGTATGAGACATGGCTCTTGGTCGGCCCGGAAAGAAGAATCGGTGGAACACAGAGAGCGTAGACACTCAGAATCTGCCAACTGGTGGCTTGCTTAGCTTGATGCCAAAATGATGTATTCGGTCTTTGCTTTTTCCATCTTCAGATGATGACTTGTCATGCGATGATGGCATGAAAGCTTGTCCGTTGTGTAGCCTACATCGAAATCTATCTTGTGTTTTAGTTGGTCCATTCGACGAGCTGAGTATTGCTTTCTCGCTGATATTGAGCAGCTCATTTTCAGAGCCTCGATTCTGTGTCACCATTACAGCTGCTTTTATATATGCAGGACTCCAGCCTGCTTTCACATCAATCAGTGGCGGCATTTTCAGACGATGCACTTAGGTATCGATGCGCTCACTTCCACCGGGTGCATATACTTACATTTACTTGGTATTGCGCACCAAGGTCCGTCGAATACAACCAAGTGCTGATCAATCACCGGATCAAAACTACGGAACGGACTGGATCACTCCACCCTGAAATGAAAGACAAGAGAACAACACAGAATAGGGGCCAATGCAGTGGGAAGACAATTGAAGAAACCAACTTGTCCCGCGGATGCGGCATATTCGCCCACCCACCCACCATCAGCGGCTGCTCAGCCCGCCAAGCAGCAGCGGCAGCCCGTCGTGGTCATGTCTCGTTGAAAATTGTGAGAGAATGCCTTAACAAGAGGGTGACAAGCCACATGTGTCTGTTGGCTTGCCCTTTCTTGGTTGGCCTCACCTCCAGTGTGCTTTTTCGTTGACCTTCCTTCTTCTTCGGTGCGCCCTTCCCGACCTGGCACCCCCCAAGTGCCACATCGGTACGTGCCTGAGTGATTATGGGTGCACCCGTGAGCAGCCAGTGCGGTTGAGTCCTTGGAGTTCGATCAAGTAGTATTGGCTGCCAAGAGAAGCAGGCTACCATCAACCTTTACCAAGGTAGGCGAATGAGGTCCATGCCAACGGGACTGCCGAGCCTCTCGCGATTGTTTAACTTGGTGTGCTCATTCTTGTTTGAAGCAGCTCGCCATCGTTCATTTATGTACTTCACACCCTATCAAAATGTGTAATTTCGTCTGTTAGTACATATATTTGTACTGGTATGTCGTATCCCCTGATGCTCTTCTTCTCCTGTCTTGTTACCAAGCTGTACTGATCCAATTATACATGCTCTGGTATGTAGTGGCATCCAGACACGGGGTAAGCATGGTGCTAAGCCACTCTTGATCATTGTCTGCGTGTGAGCGGGATAATGTGACTTTTCATTTATGTGTAGAATTACGACATCAGTGAGGAAACGCGCCAACAGGCGTTTGTAATGCAGTTGGCCTCCAAGTCAGCATGCCCTTTTCGCTTGAGAAGGGTGACCTGCCTTTAAAGGACAGACTCATGGCTTGAAGAAATTGAAGGTGCCATTCAAATGGATGAGGCCCGGTACTAGCCCACTTGGTGAAATTGAACTTACTTCTTGAGCTTGTAGAAAGTGAGCGAGTCGATATTCACTTTCTGCCCCTTCCTTGTGCAACACTTTCTGGTGAAAGACATGACTTCTTTCAGTTGACAGGCTGCTCCTGTTTGGTCTGGTAGATAAGTGTAGGTTTCCATCTTGTGGTTCCATCGAGATGATTTGGATGCTATCCATTGGAAGAAACGCCTATTCATACGTCCAGAGCCGCGATGAAAACGAAAGGCTACACTTGCATACTTGATGCACAGGCCATGCAAAGCGATGAGGCGAATGGCTGGCAAGCAAGCATGAAGACAGCCTCGAGCCATTAGGATTACGCAATTGAGCGGAAAATGCGTCAACGTTTGAGTCACACTGTGACTCAAAGATTACAATGTGAGCTTGCTTAGCGTCTGGGTGCAGAATTTGCATGTTCTTTTGATTCAAAACTCAATGTCTGCAAGTACCTACTTGCTACACTATGTAGATATGCATGGATACCGATGCAAAATCTTGATGAAACCAAGGCAGAACAAGGACAAGCTACATGAGTTGCAGATCTCTCGGCTAGAATGTAGCACGAAGGACTATATGGCTGGTTGGCTGTCTGTATCCTGAAAAGGAGAAAGACGAGCCACACTTCCGACTAGGTGTCAGAAAGTTTGATCAACTAATGCTAAAGCTAGCAAGTTTGAATGCGATTCAAGAGCTCTGTACCTCATAGACGATTCGACAGTTGAGTAAATTTGACAGAATTACATTAGCCCTCATAGCTTCTCGCCAAAGCTGACACTGGGTTTGACGAATCAAGAGACTCTCTTGCAAGGTGCGAGACATCTTGGGACCAACCGGTTACGGCCAAAAAAGGCCGTACAGAATCAGTTTGTCGTCCACCTCCTGGATTCACCGTCCTCGATATCGGTAACATCAGTATCTCTCCTGGGTAGCCGATAGTATCACAGAATTACAGGACTAAAGTGTGCCGAAGGCGATAATGAGGGTAACTGGGAGAGAAAGCCAAGTAAAATCAAACTCATAGGCCCAGGAGTAAGGCGAAAGATGTGGTCATGTGAATCGGCAGGAACACCATGGGTCGTTGGCTTCGAATCAAGGATGATTCAGATAGCGAATTCAATCGCACTTCTCACATCTAGCGTAAGGTCTATTCAGAGAGTAATTAGCGAATTTATTCTGTGCTTGACTGTGTCTTCGTGGAAGTGGGAAGAATTTGATCACATAGCATTGGCCAATCTAGCAAACATTCTGGATACAACGTAGTTCGATCGATAGCCATATTTTGATAAGCTACCAAGTGGGCTATGAGGCAGGATTACTATGTAATCTCCATTACTCTTATCATTGATCGAATATAAGGTGGAAGTGCAGGCTAAACTAGGAAAGATGTGAGCGGCGAATATAATAATGACTTGGAGTTCCCACCAGAAGACTCTAAGATTTTTGACGCTTGCCCTGGCAAACAAAGTTGTGGACTCTATATCCGTAAGAAGTCTCTATCTTGCGACCGTACCGGATCGATGAAGGAATGCGTAAGAATAAAAAACAGAGCCAAAATGTCGTCACTTAAGCGCAAAGTGAACATTCATATAAAATTGGTGTATACTTTTATCGCTGCGGTAAAGCATTGCGCCCGTCGGTAGCTTGACGCCTAACCAGATCAAATAACCAACTTACTGCATCCGCTTCGACTTGGCTTGTCGTCGCTGCGGTCATAGCTTGACGAGGCTGTGGCAAATATCACGTGTAAGACGATTGGTCAGTGTGTGGAGACAAGAGACCCACCCTTTCCAAAGAGACCAATCAAGGCGACTGAACTTCGTCAGCCTTGCGTAAGACTGGAATATTGAAGTGTACGCGAGGAAGCGACAACAATGTCCATGCGTAGATAAGCCTTCGCTCGACGGACAAATTCGACGTCGATACGACGCTACACTCCGCCGATATGAGCTCGTATGCGCAGATGGCGATAACCTTTTTGATACTCGATACCATGAAGGTTTGCGGAATGTGCTAGCCGAAGGCCGAAGCACAAACCAAGGAGGGCCAACATCCTTGTATTGCCCGGGAAACGAATACTGCTTTTTACTGGGACTAGCGCGAGGCAGAGTTTCAAACGAGGTGGCCTAGAACAAAGGACTATCTTCAGTGCTCGTTCGCTTCCTAGCTCTTTTTGAGACCAAGTTCTAAGGCGGAATTGCATGTAGGTTACGGTTCAGATTGATCAGATTCGAGCTGTTATCTATGTCAAATTGTTGTTGTGTATAATGTTCCATGCTTCCTAATACAAGCAAGATGCCTTACTGGAGCCATGAATTTTGTGGAATAAATTTCAGAGACTCAGGTATAGAGATTGTAGACAGTGAAGATAATTTCCCAAGTGTGATAGCGAGATTGTATATATCCTCACATAGTGAGCCAGATGGGGGTGCCCAAACAGTGCGAATGGTCGGTCGGCAAGGCTACAGTGACTACAAGCACGCCCAAACTAGGTCTCATTGTATATTGAATAATGTCTGATCCAAACCATATTGACAGCACTTTAGTGACAAATGAATAATCTTGGATTGGGAAGGGGAAACGTAGGTTCGTGTGGAAGTGAAGGAAGTGAATACTGGATTAAACTTGGTCCCAAAGAACAATAACGTCCCTAGATGTCCTACCGAAACAGTCTCTTAGCGGTGAAAACCTTAGGGGTGTTGAATCAGAACACAAAAAAGCGCACATATTCTTTATTAACTATTCAATGGCCGTGGTCAAGTTTTCATATTCCTTTGTGTTGCAATTTCACGAGTCCAAGCCCACTTTCTCTTTGCTCTGGAACAATTGGTAGATCAAACTACACCATGACAGAGATGAAGTATTGAGATAGACAGCTTGATTGATATGCGATTCCCTTAAGATCATCCAAGCTCGCGGCCCTTCCAAGCATCCATTCATGTAACGCTTCCCAATTTATGCACGCATGAGGGTGGGGCACGCTGATTCCCTGTTTCACAAGACTATGTCCAGTCCATTTCAAGGTGGAAACATTCACATCAGCAAAGCACATGGCTTCCTGGTGCAATGACTCCAAGCAATGATCAATATACTTGATCCATCACAGGGCGGGGCAACCCAACGAATTTATGTGTGTCTGGATCTCCTGCCAAGTAGTTATTGTAGTATTGCAGAGGAGGATCAAATTGGATGTTAATAGGGAGATAAGCAAGATATAAAATCTGCGCCGCCATTGGCAGTGCAAATAACCTGTCTCATCGTTGTCTACTTCGTTAAAGTCTTCGGCTGCAGAGGCGAGAGGTGCGTAAGGCGCCTTTCGATCGTGGCATCGCAGTGCAGAAGTAGACATGTTTCGCTCAACAGGCCTGTAAGCCAGAATAAGACATCGAGGTCAGAAAAGGATTTCTTGTGGAAGTGTAAAGTGATAGGAATTATTTAAGACTTGCTGGAACTCAATCTTGCAATCGGACTGGAGGACTTTGCCACACAGTACTCAGCGACACATACAGGAGATTAGAGAGCGCTCGAACTCATGTGGGACAACACTAACACAGAGAGTCTTGATTGGCGGCGAATGGCAAAGTTCGGCTCGCGACTCGGTTCACATGCGTGTGTCGAGTCTTGTAAACAATGCGAATCATGATTTGTGATTTACACTCTTGCATACATGCATCTGAGGTGATGTACATGGTCTTGCTCTGCATATGAGAGCCCCGTGACCATGTCGCGAATGGGGAATATATTGATATTGCGAGTCTAATGGCGATGTGCTGGATGTGGTGGTTGTACCGTTGATTCAAAATGCGAAAGATTTGCAACGAACGCGAGGAAGCTAACTCGAATGAACTGCTGCATGTTGCAACCGTGGGTTGCATTGAACTTACACGTTTCATTCATGACGCGTATTATTGTATTTGGTATCGTCAATATATGTATACAAGAATACAATTCGTCGCCGCTACCGTTGTTTCATACTCGCATTGACGTTGGTTGTGCGTCGCAACTTGCGATAGGGGTGGCTTCGTATGCTAATAAGTCTCTAATACCAAACAAATACAAGCCTAAGCTGTTGATCAAGAATGAATCAATGAACTCGTGTTCTTATTTTAGGTCAGCCTGATCTTTTGATGCAGCAAAAAAGAACAACGGGATGGAGTCGGTCAACATAGATTATATCATGGGGTTGCAGATTTAATCAAGTTGATAAGTATGCAGCCGTCGGTTGGACCCTTGATTCTGAGAGCAACACTATAAGCTTCTGCTTCCTTTATGTCTTCAGTCCATCTTTGTTCTGGAAGTGTTTCTTACTCACTCACGCACGAACCAGCAAAGCAAAATGCGTTTATCAGCTCTACGCTTCGCCCTCATGAGCTTCGACCTCACAGCTTTAGCCGCTCCCGTCGATATAAACGGTAAGAACCATCGAATCAGGCCCTATCTAGTATGCATAGTCCTTTGGTAGCATCCATTAAGTTGCCGTTACATCATGGATTTAGGAGCTCTCAAGCGGGATGGAACAACTGAATTCGACACCGATCTTTGCTTTATCATGAGAGAAGAAGCAAAGCGGGGAATCATTGGCGAGGGCATTACAAATTGTGATATTTGAGATGTGTAGGCATAGAAACGATTGAAGAAACGAATAGAATTCTCTTGATCTTGCTGCAGGTTTACATATTGATAAGCAAAGAAGGCGTCATTTTCATGCGCGGTTGATCATGGTCGTGCTTGTGATGCTGCACAAATTTGTGTTGGGGCATCAATATAATTCGATCATGCTGGGCGTGCTTGCTTGATAATTTTCTTGGCATTGATTCATAACCTGTTGAACTGTTATACGTGGTCTACAAGCCCGAAGAGTATATTCACAAGTTCTTTGAAAAGGCTTCTTAGGACGATAGCGTTGGACATCCACATGCAGTCCTGATCTTTAGAAATGCTGATTTTGACTGGAAGCCGACCCGAATCTCCATATGAGTTCTCCCAAACGAAAAGCATAATGGTGCGGAAGCGCTGATGCACTTACAAAGGTTTCCACTCAACTTCCCCCATTTCTTCGGAATCATATGAACGGCCGGAATTTCTGCGGTTTACATGACATATGTTTATCTTACGAATCAGCTGAGGCCTGTCGCATTTACATAACAGTTTTGTAATTCAGTCTTTGAGTCTGAGCTTGAATTTCTAGCTTGTAAATTCTTCTGTAGACAAATGGAGTAGAAGTTCTCGCAAAAACTTGGCGAGGCTCTGAATACTTCCTGCAGACTCGATTATGAGCTCGATGGTATACTGAAAGTAGCTGACAGATATCAAACATCGAATTTCTCACTGAGTGAGTTTATGATGGCGCAACGTTCAAACAGCCGCTGGCGATTGAGCTCATAGTCTCTGGTTTCCTGCGGTGCTTTGTTCATTTGCCCATACTCCACGTGGTCCATACCAAGAGGGACCTGCATGCTGCCCTCGCCGAATTGCTGAGCATCGACAGAAACCTTTGAGGGTCCACTACCTAATGGTCCACCTATAAGTTGAAGCTTCAGGCTTGAAGGAGACTTGTCAACGTCTTCACCAAAGGCCTCAGACCATGCTTTGAAACCTTCGTCGTTGGGGTTGGCCGGGTTGCCGGTGTAGGCAAAGTGAATAAAAGACGCAGCCACAGATTCCGAAAGCTTCTTGTCTTCTTCAGACACTTTTCCTTCGAGAAACACACCGTTGGAGATGTAGTTATAGTCGCTGCCATGGCATGCGCCAATATATGGCATCCCCATAGCTTTGAACAGTGGCGTTAACATGCTCTGGTTTAGATTGTAGAGGTAGACACCTTGGAATGTATCGTCTTGTGCTTTAGACTGTTTTGACATCTCAAAGCCAAAGTCAATCGATGAGCACGTGAAGAGTACATCACGTAATATTCTGGAGGCACGGAACCAATGTATTGGAGCAATTGGGTCGGCAGCGCCTTGAACAGCCTCGTAATTGGCTACGTCTTGCTTAAAATCCGAGGCTGGATACACAGAGAACAGCTGAGTGAAGTCTTCTTCAGTGAGAAGATGAGCAAAATTTCGAATTGCTGTCTTTATGCTCTCTTCGTCTTGGAAAGCTTGAGCAGGGCCAGCATTGGTGGCGCCGTCATCTTGCGTCCACCCGTATACCAAGGGAACACCTGTAAATCAATTAGTTGACGGCTCCGAAAATACTTCATGATGTCCTGGACGTACCTTTGGAGAACTTGCCAGACTTGTATAAGACACTCTGGCGATCAGGAATAATGTCTCCATCAACGACGGGAATGAATGTGAACAAACCATTCGGTGGGTGGTTTGTTGCCGCGTAACTCATTGCGGCTCCATCAAGTCCTCCATAGGTAGACCCCTAAGACACTGGAGGACTTCTTCGTCGTCCTCGTCAACACAATGCAGGCTTTCGGCTACTGCACGGGTGTGAATTTCCGTTGCATCACTGGTAATGTTGAGAGCAGTTCCAGGAGGCCCGGACATTGACCAAGCCTGGGTAAATGGTAGTTCACGCTCGCCTCCATAAGCCACGAGCTGAAGAGAAGTCATGGTACCTCCAGCACTAAGTCCAAAGGCAGTGATTTTCGACGGATCGCCACCAAAAGCTGCAATGTTGTCTTTGACCCATTGAAGGCCAACTCTTTGATCTCGCATGCCGACATTGAGGGATCTGCGATCTTTCAAAGGAGGTAGATTGGCATACCCAAAGATGTTCAGCCGAAAGTTGAGCGCCACGTAGATAACTGGTTTTCCAATGGACTCCGAGAGGACAAGTAGATTGGTAGGATCCCAATGAGGGTCCTCTGCATTGCCCCTGACTAAACCCCCCGTATAGATGTGGACAACAACGGGAAGCTTGTCACCAGCACTGGTACCAGTTGGTCTTGCAATGCGAAGGTTGAGGCAATCTTCACTAATGAGGGGTGTCTCGGCAAAGACTGGAGGATTGGGCGCCTGAAGCTGTGGGCATGCTGGGCCTGGCACTGTGGCGTCAAGAACACTTCCCTCAGAGGGAACGTACGGCTCAGGCGGGGAGAAACGACGTCTACCAGAGGTATCGTGAGCATATTTGATGTTGTGAAATTGCTCTATAGAGCCTTCAGTTGTGCCATGGTACGTGATGTACCCCTTGTCAATGGTGACAATTGGTTCAGCCGCCAGAGATTGGGCGAGAATTGCAAGGCCAATAACGGCCCCTCTACTCAGGTTAAGCATGAGGAAAGAAGGGGCCAAAGTGTGTCTACCACTTGGGGTGCTAACAGTATTTGTGTGAGTTATGTAGAACTGGAGGGATAATACGGCGCTGAGGACGATGGGGTGTAAGTGCCGGGGAAAGGATGTTGGAAGGTACAGAAACTTGGAGAGAAGAAACCAAGACTGAGAAACGTAATTCAAAGACCGTGGAAGGGGCATACATCTTGAGGAGTTTATAAAAGGCAATGAGAGCGCGCCCGATTGTGTTTGGCATGTTATACAACATGTATCCAGCCTTTTAGCCCCTGACCCCCATGTGAGCTGTTCCTGTTCCAAAGTCATGTCGCACAAACTGTCTACAAGCAGGGATCGGCCAAAAGTCCCATAACACCCAAGACTGCCAACGGATATGTTGGCAGTTGTGAAGATCCCGTTGCAACGAAAGTGATTCATCACATATGTAGGTAAGCACCGTGAGTAGAGGTTGCAACATTCATCGACTGCACCCTTGATAAAGCCTCAAAGAGCTTTCTCTCAAAGTTCATCATTTGTTCCAAGGACGAGAAAGTCAGCCCCCAGATGCCGGAAGTGAGATTGTGTATGCTCTGCTCACCATCGACTGATTTTGATGGGCAGGTCAGCGTATCAGCTCTTGGGTTCCAATGTTCTCGCAGCCAGCAATTAGAAGTTAAAGATCATCTTTCAGATATCTAAGACTGTATTTATTATTACTTAAGGCCCAATCACGAGTATAAAATCCGGACAAGTCTTCTTGTTGTTCAAGACCTCATCCAGTCCAGGCAGTGGCGCGGCATCGAGTTCATGACTTGATTGTCCATTCTTCTCTGGCATAAGTTGTGTGCTTTAGAATCCTCTATCAAGATGGCTTCTTACAGTGACCTCGGCGGCATCATTGCAGGCTCTGTGGTTATGTGGATAGTTGCCGCTGCCGCCGTCGGACTCAGTATCTATTCCACGCGCTGGAAGCACCAAAAGTTCACGGCCAGTGAATGGTTCATCATTGTTGCTTTCGTCTTCAGAATTGGGATATCGATCATGGCGATCTAAGGTCAGAACTCTTGCTTCGCAGATCGAAAATTCCCTGAATTTAGACTAATACGTAGCAGGTGTCGCGACTACAGCTCTTGCATACCCCTTGGGCGCTACACTACTCGACCCTTTTGCCCCTGGCTCGCGATTGAACAAGTCAAAATATGTAAGTTAACCATCCCTGCCCAACTAACATGCTGGCTATACAGTACAACAGCACAACCTCGGAGCGTGGTCTGCTCATATTGATATATTGCTTGAAGATTCAAATATTCTTCTTTCTGATGGGTATTATGGTGATTGACCTCATAAAACTATCAGTGTCTACACTGTACTGGAATTTATTCGGCAAGGTGCGCACCGTTCGGTATATTTTGATCGTCTACATGGTTTTCATCGCTGCTTGGACTATCTCATTCATAGCAGCTGGCCTTGCGGAATGTGGAAATCATCTGCCTGCAGTTTTTGGCACGCTGACAAAGTATCCGGCCAGTTGTGGTCATGCAGTTCTAACAGGAATTTCATGTAAGTGTTCTACATCTGCTCCAGGAGTGCTGGAGGCTGTGAGAATTGACACTTCATGCTAATCCGTCGAACCAATTCATAGTAGTTGCGACTGATGTAGCGACGGACTTCCTCACCTTGATCATCCCAGTCCCTATTGTATTGCGGTTACAGTTGAGCACGCGTATAAAGCTGCTGAGTCTACTCACCTTTATGATTGGTGCTCTGTGAGTAGCTCGGAAACCTGGCCTCCATCTTGAATATAGTTGTTTGCTAAACAGCATATCTAACTTGCCAATAGTGCGATTGGTGGATCCATTGCCAAGGCATATATTTACATTGCTGGTAGTTATGGACAATACACTGAGGATGCAATCTGTGAGTTACTCATTTACCAGAGGGCTGCGCTGCATAATCGTTGCCATTGAAGCCATGCTATCCTTTCTCAAGTGCTTATTACTGGTCTGTCAATCTGGAATCTTGCTGAAGTTCAAATCGGTATTATTGCAGCTTGCGGGCCTACACTCCGTCAAGTACTTGCACACATCATGCCTACTTCAGAGAGCGTCAGATCCCCCATCTCACGGATGGGCATCACGCAACCCCGTTCCAAGGGTTCAAGTGATCTTCCAAACTTTGTGAAAATGGGAGATAGCGAGGAGCAGCTGCAACATTCATCTCAGGTGATTGGCAGAAGAGAGCCGGAGCCGAGTAGAGAAAGTCTCTATGAGATGGACCCAGTAGCCTACCACGGAAGGTGAGGAATTTAAGATTCTAGTCGAGATGCATTGGAAGTTGGCACACAAGGGTCGATGTCTGGAAATTCGATTTTGCGATGAGCCGCAATGAAGCGAAAAGCTGGCTCTTGTTACAAAACATCTGAAACGAGGAAGGATACTAGAAACTGTGAAAAACTATCAATCTCAACTATCTCGTATCCGCTATCTCAATCCAGAACGACGCTTCAAAGAGACATTTGATGTGTAGATCTGGGTATACGCAAAGTCGAATTCTTATAGTCTGACAGAAAGCTCAACATTTATTATATGCTTACCATGTTGCTAGTCTAAGTCCAAATAAGCCTTGTGTTGAGGACGGATATCTCAAAGCGCGAGGCATTTGTGTCTTTCCTGAATACTTCATGTAATGTTTGTATTTATTTGACCTTGGAATCTTTCAACTTGGCTGTCGTCGCCTGTTACAGCAATGAATAACCGGAGGAACGATCGTCTCCACATCGCAGAGGTTCAGTTCACACGAAAGCAAATAAGACGGTAAATGTAGTCCACAAGTCAACGATAGGTTTGTCTGCCTATACATTGGATGTAAATTAGATGCAATATCGACGTCGGAAGTCATGAATATTCTCTACAAGCCCAATAATTTCCTATCTAGGAAATCGGTTCAGCATGAGCTTTTAGAAGCATAAAGGCTCTATTTGCTACGGCTGTCTCAACACTCCACAAGATGGTATGGACATCACAGAAGCCGGTCTATCTCTACTTACATATTTTGACTGCCTGCACTGATTCACAGCCCTGATACATCTCAGAAATAGCTCAGAGCACCCCATCCTAGCAATCCTTCCAGCTCCGTTCTGACCTCGTCCGCGCCAGTACACCCGGCCCGGCCTGCAATCTCGCTGCGTCTTCCACTAGCTAATTCACTCCACCTCGCGAGTATTGCGCCATCAACGATGCTCGTGCCAACGCCAGAATCAATTCCAGGTGACATCTTGGCGGTCGTTTGCGTAGCTGAAGCGGGCATACGGTACGCTTTCGGGTTGAGACCTGCAGCATGTGGGAGTGTGTTGACCAGCTGTGACGTTAGGGATGAAAGGCGGCGGTAGGATGCCTCGGATAAAGCGTTGAGAGCGGCGAGGGAACCCGTTGGCGATGCGAAAAGCAGCGTCTGGGGAGGCATTGTGCCTGGTTGAGATTTTCCGTCGCCGTTAGTGGCCTGGGTGCTATTCTCTTGGCCACGTGAGGTGAGCAGAGGCACGCGTGGCAGCATCATGGACTTGGTCGGTAGGTGCGCGCCGACGTGGAAAGTCGTGCGGTGCAGGAGAAGGTGGCCTTGGAGAGATTTTGGATCTGTAGAAGTCCTCGTCAATTAAGGTACACGGAAAGTGAGTATGAATATGGAACACTTACGTTCGGGATCGAACTGGAGGACATGAATGTTTCCGTCTCCATCAGCAGCGATGATGAATAGGTCTTTGCCATCTGGCAGGAAATCGACATTCATTACCTCCAGTCTGGTACTGCTCTTACCAAACAACATCATCTTGTAGGGCTCCTCCGCGTAGCCTGTGAACCAGACACCCTTGAATGCGTCCGACATTACGCAAAGACCTGTGCCAGGAACCTCCTTGACGCTCGTCACGTAATTGGACATGTCCATGAAAGCCACTGGAAGCAAAGAGCCGTCTTCCTTGAGACCGCGAACTGTGCATTTCTGGCCGTGAGCGACAAGGACAAACCCCTGTGTACCAATCCCAGAAATAGCCGTCACACCGCCTCGTGGTATATCCTCCTTGGCCACGAGTTTGAACTTCTTGTTCGTCTCTGGTTGGCCTGGCTCAGGAATGACCGTGGCGAGGTCGTAGACATGGATGCGGCCACGAATAGGCAAGTCTTCTCCTCGGGATATGGCAGTGCCGACGACAATGAGCTCACGTCGTTCGTGTGTAGACTCCGAAACCTCGAGATTGAGACTTTTGGTGCTCATGATGATCTCACATGGCTCCATGTCGACAGTATCGATGACCTTCCAGTTTCGGGGACTGACGAGCTTCAGCACTCCCCTCTCCGTCAACGGCTTGAAAACAATCTTCTCCTTAGCCCAAAATGGTGCTTGCTGAGGGTTACTGTCTTCGTCTTTTGGCAATTCAAACTCTTCTTCGATATTGCAGCCGATCGCATACACCTCCGAGCCCGAGTGATATGCCACAGAATTGATATCAACATGTAGAGGGACCTTTTTCAATGACATGCCGATTTCTGAGTAGCTAACATCTGCTGACAGCTGCGTCACGCGAGCAATACCTTGGGAGTCCGCATAAATAAAGCCTCGCTCGCAACCTTCGGTGTGAAAGGTGCTGAGCGTCCTGACACCTGTACCCTGCAGTCCAAGAACTTTTGGTAGCGATTTTGCTGATTTGATGATGAAGCTCGGAGATGGCCCAGGCATGAAGACAGTACTGTAGCCGGAAATATCGTCGCATGCACGCATTGGTAGTCTTCGGAGGTCCTCGGTGGTATCATCATCTTCTGTTGGCTCTTCTGCAGCCTTGGCGCACAAGTTGTTGGGCAGCTTGCGGAAGAACAAGGATGACAGGAGACCATTCGAAGTATTGACTGGATTGATTCGCGGTTCGTAGATGGTCAAGTCATCATTAGCATGACGTACCTGTCAGGAAGTCAGTACCTAGAACATGATCGAGCCGATAAAAAACTACATAAACTCACGATTAAGTGTGGGGTGCTCGAGACTATGTCTCCGAGGTCTGCCACAATAATCTCAGTAATCGACTCTTTGGCCATGCCACGTCGTGCGGACCATTCAGGCGTCAATATTGGTGGAATATGGCACAACCCCTCGGCAGTATATATAGGCCTGGTCAAGTCTGGCAGTACATAGACCTAGAATGAGAAGTCAGTAACTGCAGGACTTACGAGCAGAAGTACCACTAACCTGAAGGGCGCCCGCACTGCTGAGTAGGAACATGACGGTGCTCGGCGTGTTGATGTTTTCATTTGACCTGCTAAACATCCCCGACTTGTCGGCATATAAGCATCCAGATAGCCACTTGGTGGACGTGAGCGGACTGTCTGTCCTGTCTATCTCCTCTAGCTCGTCGTCAGAATTCATCTGAGCAAGGAATGCACTCGAGTCGTCTCTGATGAGGAGCAAATAGGGGTCGCGTATGCTGGCGCTCAAAACCCGTGGCTCAGCGCCCGTCTCTTCATCCTGCATGGGCAGAATCATGTCCAAGCCAAGATCTATAGTACGTCAGCCGGTTGTACAAGCCATAAAACCCTTGAGTTGCAAACTTACCCCCATCGTATACGCGCACCTCCGACTTCAGAACCTGTATGACGCGCCGGTGGTTTGCCATGGTCCCTGCCTCGACAGTAAAGCCTGCTGCTGGTTCGAATTCGGTACCAGTCAAGGACTCAAAGCCAGCAGCCGTCAATGCGTAGACATCAGAAGTCTCGTAATTGTCCAGGTCAATCTTGGCCACAATCATGAACTTGTCGTACTGTGCAGACAAGTCGTAGTCGTCGCCCACAGCTTTCGTTCCCTTCTCGCCTTGCAGCGATTTGGGCACGGGCTTTTGCGCATTCATAGTCCACAGACCTCGTGCCTCGGAAAAGTCGAAGCGTCCGATGACCTTGGGTTGTATCTCACGGTTCAAGACCGCAAGAGACCCCGATTTGCCGGCGCCTACGGCAGCGACTAATTGCATGTCGCTCTGTACACCAACTACATTCTGCTTCTCGTCAGCATCAGCCGGCGTGAGTGGTTTACCGTTTGTGAAATCCTGTATCGGCGCGATGCTGGTGAGCGTATCGTGTATTCTAAAAATCACCTCTCCGCCTTTGGCGGCTGCGGCCCCTCCAGTGCCTTGAGGACCTGTTGTTGTATCCGCGTAAAGATCATCCTCGTCTTCTATATCATCCTCATCAAAGTCTTCATAATCGAGCGTGTCCTGCGCGCGGGCCTTCTTTTTCGATGCCTGCGTATGCTTATATGTCCAGCCAAAGACAACAGAGTCCCCTTCCTCGCTGCCTGCAAACATCGTGTTCTTGCTCAGGCGAGTGAGCGAGGCTACCCTGCTCGACAAGATCGTGCCACCCGATTCCGGCACCACGAGTTGGACGTTGAGTCCCGATACTCTACGGCCGTCGATGACGAAATCAAGGGTCGCGAAGCGGCCGTCAGACAGCACAATCAGCATCTGGCCATTCTCAGGCGAGATGTAATCAATAGTACAGCCCTCGAGGCGCAAGCCCAGATCAGACGAATCAGACAAGCTGAAGTCTGTGCATTGCTTGGTGAAGGGATTCAGTGCTACTCCGTTGGAGGCACCGGATTGATCCACGTGGATCAGCTCGTTGGCACCGACAAGAAGAGCACCGCCGACAGGCGCAGGAAGTGCAACAACTTTGAACAAGTCCCCAGGCAAGCCTCCCACGGAGAGAATGGTTGTGGAAGCTTTTTGTTGCAGATCTAGTGTAAAGACCATAAAAGACAGGTGATCTCTTCGGCCTAATGCAGCGGACGGAGCCAACTTGGCCGATAAAATACCAAAAGTTGGCTCTCGGTACTCGTAAAGAAAGGCGAGGTCAATGGGATAGATCAGGTTGGGATCGAGAATGGAGAGCCGGAGGACAAATGAAGGGGAATATGGTGTGTCTTCTAAGTTGCTAGTACCATTTACAACGGCTGAAGATGCATTCTCCTGCTTGATAGGCTTAGGCCCATCCAGATCGGGGTCCCAGTCATCCATTGCAATGTCTTCCTCGTCAGCCTGCTTAAAGGGCAGGATGGCCAGGTTTCTAGCCCCAAACTTGAGAGCAGCGCATCTGCTGCCCGGGTCTGCGACGAGGAAATTGACACAGTCATTCAATGCAGGCGCCCATGGGCTGCCCTGGTGTTCTTCTTGCTCATAGTAGTGAATTGAGATGGTTGTCACATTATAGCGCGCTGGGTCCCATTCCAGTAAGCTCAACTTCGCGTCTTTGAACTGGACTAGCAGAGCTTCACCGCCCGATAAAGTGTTTTGTGTCTTGATTCTTGCCAATCCAGTAATTGTTCCTGATACGGGTATCTCGGTAACCAGAATGAGCTTCGTATTGCTTGCGCGCTCGGACTTTTGGAAGGCTCCGTCGCCGCCCAAGAAGGAAGCCTCGAGGCCCTCGTCGTCGTTGAGGCGGCTGTCGTACTGCGCCGGAGCCTTGGTCGAGTGGAGCGTTGCAGACTGGGAGTTGTCGACTTCGGCTGTGATGATGGTCGTCGCGAAGATCTGTAGCAAGGACGACTTCGCAACAATCAAGTTGTTGCTCTGCGCCGAGACGAAGGGGATGGCGAGCGAGTGGGTGACGGCCGTCGGCGGCGTCAATTCAGTGTAGCACTGCATTGTGAGCGGCAACCAGTCATACTACACGCAATCCATGAGAGACTAAGTGATGGTCTGCCAGGGACAGTCTCGTTGGTGGACAGCAACACGGGCAGAAGTTGGACGCGGTGCCAGTGTGAAGTGGTTGAATGTCGTCAAGATGCTTGTGAAGATCAACGAGACGCCTTTTGCAACGCGCTGGCTGAACCTGCGGGCTGCCAGAATTAAAGCTTAGGCCAGGCAGGTGCGGTGCGGGTCCATAAGCCTGGGCCCCAAGCCACCCCTGCCTGCCTGGCTCCCCACACGCACCCCTGCAATTGCATGATAAAGCATGGCCCAAGCTCCTTGCTTCCCAACCAGGCCTCGACGTCATTGTAAGCGAGCCCCCGGATCAAGCCCACTGCCCGTTGGCCTGGCTACCAGCGTGTGGCGTGGGTCGACATTCTTAAAACCCAGACCCTCCCAAGTCGCCCACGAGATCCTGCATTCGAAAAGTCAACATCGACACTCCTCCTCGATTGCTGGAAACTCAGGACATCACCAAAATGGCCGCCGCAGGCTATCTTCAGGTCAGCCTGATTTGGGTCGCATACGCCGTCGCCGTTGTCCTCGCCTTGATTGCTTCCATCATCACGACCTTGACCTGGCAAGCACCTCGAGACCGCTCTGCGATTGTTTCTATTGTCGCCGTCATCAGCCTGACCTCCCTTCTGGCAACCGTTCTGCTCCTGCCGGTCGACATTGCCCTGGTTTCTGCTACGACTTCTGCCACGCTCGGGGCAAAGAAAGACTGGGCCACTCCTCAGCGTGTCGAAAACATCCTCTACACGTTGAAGGTTGTCTACTACTCGCTGTACAGCTTCGACGCATTGCTGTGCCTCGTCATTATACCGTTCTCGTACTTTTACTACGAAGAATACGATGAGGTCGAGGAAGAAGAAGGCACTCGCGGTTTCGGTGCCAAGCTCTGGGGAGCTTTCAAGTACACAATAGCTTTCATCATACTGGTTGTCATCTTGTTCCTGGTCGGGTTCTTTGTTCCGGCTGCAGGTACCAAGGACGGTCGCCATCTGGATCTTGACTACTTCAAGAAGCTGCTGTCCGAGAATCAAGGAGAGAAGGCCTTGACTTTTGGATTGGGCCTCTTGATGACCTTGGGAACATTGATTTACGCTCTCTACACCGGCGCTGGCCTGGCTCTGCTGCCTGTTTCGTGGATCAAATCAGCACCTTCCATCTCTGCTCCTCAGCTGTCTGAGACCACTGAATCGCAACTGGAACAAAACAGGGAGCGCCAGCACCAACTCGAGTTACGGAATGGGGGCCGTCGCGATGGCATGTCTGCCAAAGACCAACGTGAAATTGATTTGCTTGTTCGCGAAGAGCAGACCTTGGTGCGGCGACAGAGACTAGCTGCAGAGGCCCGCGGCGAGGGACAGACCTGGGTCTACAAAGCTTGGCTCAAGGTCGAGGCCGTCTTCCGCCCCATCAAGCTCTTGGGTGGCATTTTTCTGCTACTTCTCGCTTTGATGATCTGGGTTTCCATGCTCATTACTGGAATTGACAAGGCAGCCAACTCTATCTGCAAGTCTCACTGTGGCTACATCTTGGGCAAGATCAACGTATTCCAGCCCGTCAATTGGATATTTGTGCAAACAGCCAAGGCCTTCCCAGTTGACTACATTCTGATGGCGCTTCTCGTCCTCTTTTTTTTTGGTAGCTCAATTTCCGGAATCGCAGCTATTGGTATCCGGTTCCTGTGGATCCGCATCTTCCAGATCAAGAAGGGTCGAACACTGCCTCAGGCTCTACTGATTGCCACCGTCATGCTGGCTCTCATCATTTTCGCCATCAACTATTCTATTTTCGCCATGGTCGCGCCCCAGTATTCTACTTTCGGCACGCAAAACTACTGCGACAACGCACCCCGGCATCCCGGAGATCAACCTGACTGTTCCAATCACCGCGAGTTGATCAAGCCGTGTTCCGAACTGGCAGACAGTGAGGTTGCCAAGCTTGTGTGCACGCCATCAGTTATGTCGACCTTCCTCAACCGCGTGGCCCTTAACTGGCCTGTCTTTGGCGCCATTGACTTTTGGGCGCAATTTGCCTTCTTGGGCATTTTCCTCGTCGTGTTCCTGACAACTCTGTTCCGCGCACCCAAGCTGAATCTTGCCGAGATCGACGAGGAAGCCGAGGCAGACGAAGAGGAGGGTCTGTTGGCCAGCACCGGCAGGCGTTTCCAGGCTACCTGGCAAGACGTCACTGGCAACACCGGCAACAATAGCTCGGATCGCGGATATGGAACAAATTAGGCATCCGAATAAATTTATGGTTCCTCACGCTTGGAAAATCAGACAACGAATCGATCATGCCCTTTTTTTTTTCCTTTTTCTTTTTCTCGTTTTCTTTCCGGGGAACTTTATATGGGGAGGCACCTTCCTTTTGCTGCACACGTTTTGGGTCGGGTGAAGGATACAAATCATTGGTGTAGAACATAAGTATAGGAAGTGCATCAGTCGGGTGGAGGAGCCATTTCTTTTTTTTCCTTTTTTTCCCCCCCCTTTAGCGAATATTCGATTTCCTTAGGTATATCTTTTCTACTTTCCTGTTTTCCCTTGTTCATGGCGGTCCTTTGAATTGTGTAGTGGTACGAAGAACTTCCTAGAGAGGAAAACGGATGTTGGGCTCTTTTGATTTACTGTACTGTCATTGAACAAATACCAAATTGTCGATTGTTCCACATGTTGTCCCATCAGCGTCTGATGGTTGTTGACTATCGTGTGACCTCGGTTGGGGGAAGTCGTGTATGCGACAGTTCATCGACACCAAACTTCCAGAAAACCGTGAAATGTTTAAAGTAGGTACGTCAAAGTCATAAAGACTGTATATGAAATCAGTTGTTTATTCATCACTCATCAGCAATCCAACAAGGCGCTCTCAGAATTGATGGTAGACTCGGCAACGCCCCCAAAAGAAAACCTCCCAAAGAACCCCCAAAAAACCGCCATTGATTCTCATGTCTCATAACCCCAAGAATGCGGAAGAAAAATACAATACATCACACTGCAGAGCAATACCCTGAGGACGCTTATTTTATGATCGGACCAAAAGAGCTAGAGAGAAGGAGAAAAGCCAAATGCCAACCAAGTCGTTGCTGTTTACAACAAGAACACCATCGTCACAACCGTGGCAGCGACAGGCCAGTAGCCCATCATCTCCGAGACGTGTCTCATGCTGACACCGGCACTGGCAGACTCTGTGCCGCCGCTCGCTGTCGTGCCATTAGGTAGCGTTCCGTTGAGAAGGATGGTGTCGGTGCCATTGACATTTGCAACCGTCACAAGGCTCTGGTTGAGCTGGCTGTAGCTCCCGTTGCCGAGCACGCTGTTGATGTAGTCTGTGCTGTTATTCTCGTCGCAGCCGCACTCTTGATATTCCGCGCAGCCGCAATTGACGGGCTTGGTCTCGTTGGTGTTTGTCGTCGCATTGTGGTACGACCACGGGTGGGTATATGGGTACAGGTAAACAGGGTGGTACCAGATGCCAGGCCAGAAGAGCAGAGCGGTACCAGCGAAGGCGATTGGAAGGGCAGTGAGGCCGGCGGTAGAAACGCCGCCCGACCTGTAAGGCACGGCGGCGCCGCCGCCGTAGTAAGAGCCGCCGCCGTAGGAAGGCGCTACACCGGAGCCGGTCTTTGTGCGGCCGCCGGTGGAGGATGTGGTGGAACCCAGGCCTTTACTGGACGATGATGACGAGGACGAAGACGAAGAGGAGCCTGTCTTGCCAGAGGAAGACGAGGACGATCCTGAGGATGAAGAGCCCGAGGACGAGGAGCCTTTGCCACCGCTGCCGCCACCTCCTTTGCGTTTCCAAAGGCGTTCGAAAAAGGAGTTGGAGCTGTCGGCACGCTCGGTGTGGTCGCGTTCGGCAAAGTATGGTGTGGATGCCAGATCGGTGCCCTCTGGTATGGCTACTGCAGAGACGGTGGCGTCAAGGAGGGCGACGCCCACGAGGAGGAGGTTGAGCTTCATAATCGTTCAAGGCAACGATTTGTAGCACGAACAGAAGACAGCGATGTTTGATTATCGATTGCGATTATGCAAGATCGTATAATGAGACCCTGATTGTTGTTACTATTATGGTTACTGGTGACAATTGTGGTGATAACAGCGGGTGATGAGAACATAAAGTGCCACAAAAGTGGAAGGATTGCGTAAAGAAAACGTTCCCAGAAATGATAAAACGCCAAGGCAGCGTTGCGCCGGAGGTGGGAGAAGCTTAATGGGTTAAATATTGAAAGCGTGGTCTGGGCAGGTACGCCCCCAAGAACGGGGATTTGCCCGACGCAGGCGCTGCGTGCAACAGTGATGCGCTCAATTTCCACTTTTCCAGCAGGCTGGGACGCTAATACTTTCTTAATCCTGAAGGTGACGGGCGTCAATCCGCTGCGCCTTGCTGGCCGGCTCTACTAAGTAAGTGCTAGTCAGTAAGGGAGCCCTGGTGTAAAACAGGGTACCTGCTCCTTTGACATATTCCCGCATGTACTGGCAAACCATGATTACTATCAGTGAGTGGCTGGTGCCCTCATGTCACATGCCAACGTCATCTCGTCAGTGATACAGCATACAGAACGTTTTTTGCAAGTTTTGCATGTAGTAGAAAGCAAGCCAAGCAGCAAGCGACTCGCAGTTGTTTGAACGTCTTGTCGCTGCGTCATGACGTCGCAGGGACTTTGGATGGCACTCTGGGTGGCCTCCTGATCGACAAGACTGCTTTCTGCTTAGGTAATACTCTTTTAAGCTTATTTCCACAACGGCAAGCGGAACCCAACAAGTCCCGAACCCCTTCCATTGGGACCCGTTACTATCAACTGAGGCTGTGCCGTGCGCTACAGTAACCATAGTATCTACACTTCCATCGCCTAGTTAGTTATCCACAGACCCTTCAACAATTCCACCGTGGAATCGCTCATCGATTGATTTACTTACTAACGGGTCTTGCTTACTTATTGAATACTTGCGTCACCACGTGTTGCGCGGAACCTCCCCTTCCTCCTGCTGCTTCTTGCTCCGCTTCGACCGTTCCACGAGCTTGGCCTAAAGCGTATAAGCTTCGTCTGCATCTACGTTGGTCACAAATACTACGCAAATGAGATTGCTATATTCCTAAGCCATGGCCGATCCGAATGATCACAGCCTCCTCAGCAGGTTGAATGCCTTGAAGCCGACCACTGTCAAGCTTGACCAGTCCACCAAGTCAGCACACTTCCCCTCCACCTTAATGCAAGTGTTGATTGGTTTCTGCATTGTCCGTTACCAAGTCATGCGATTGCGGATGATGGTGCGGTATGCAAAGTGATGTATGTCCAACTTGATTCAAGCTGACAACTGCATGGTATATTCAACAAATTAGCGCTCTCGATATTCCCATATTGGGGGTTGAGACGATTGAGCCAGTGTCCAGGGAAGACGCTCTGTTAAAACGGCTCAAGACTCTGCGCAACACGCAAGAAAGCGGCCGCACCAGTGCGGAGACTCAGAATCACGGGCGTGCTTCGAGTGAGCCTCCACCACCTGAGTATACTGAAATTGCCGAGGGCCCCAGTTTCGAATTTGCCAAGAGCTTTCAGAAGACGCAACAGGCTCAGCCATCATGCGTTGCACCTCGAACACCAAAAGTACCACAGACGGTGAACGGTTCAGCAGGAGGCTCAGCCGCATATGATCCGTCAAACGAGTCAGACGACGAGAGGACACTGGACGATATACTGGACAGCCTTGTGATTGAAGACGATCACTGGTCGGTATCTGACGATGATGACATTCAATCTGCACAAAAGGTGCAGGATTTGTTGGCCAGCTTGAGAGAGGAAGCAGGGATATTGGCACCTTCCTCTGCTGATGATCAGCCACGTCAAACCCGGGAAAGTAAGAATTACGACAACGACGACGGCGACGATGATGATTCAGAAGGAGAGAGAATGTCACGAAAGATCAACGATGTCCTCTCCCGGACCATGGACGATATCAAGCTTGAAGGCGGTGCTGCTCAGGCAGATACGGCTCACCCTGGGACCATTACATCGCAAGATCCAGATCAAGACACAAACCTCACCCTACCAAACGTGCCAGAAACACCCACAGAAGAACAAGGAGAAGAACAAGACGGCCAACTCCCCGAATTCCCCACAACACTACAGCCTCTCAACGGCTCTGATGAATTTAACCTCCCCACTGTACCCAGCATCCTCCAAGACCCAGCACCAGCATCCAAAGCAAACGATGATCCCTTTGAGTCCTCCATCGCCGCCCGTCTTGCCGCTCTCAAGGGACCAGGACACAAGCCCATTGCAACAGACGATTTTGGCCTACCCTCTGTGCCATCTTTCCAGCCTGAGGATCGGCCTCTGCGGGGCGTGGCCAAGGAGGCTGGGTATACGGATGAGGACGAGAAGTCGTGGTGTCTTGTCTGTCTTGATGACGCGACTGTGCGGTGTGTTGGGTGTGATGGAGTTGTGTATTGCGCCCGCTGCTGGAAGGAGATGCATGTCGGACCGTCGGCTGGGTATGATGAGCGGGGACATCAGTGGGAGAAGTTTGATGCCAGAAGAGTGTGACCCAATGTGGATGCTGTGCGTTGCAAAGCGGTCCTTGATACATGAGGTGATCTTATCGGTTCGAACTAATGCTGCTGCCAATGTCGATGTTTACTCTGGAGTTGTTTTGTCGTCTTTCAGAATCTTGTTGCATAATCTCATGGCGATGTTGGTGTAATGGGATGAGTCCTTTCCACAAATATTAGCGCACGAGCGACCAAGACAGATCTTTGGCTCGATGATTGCACGATGACACGTCTCAGAGAAACTGACACCGGCGTGCAGTACTCTCAGTGAGCCAATCTCAAATTTCTCAGCTCCCGTTCAAGAAATCCCGGATATCAACGCAGACGCTACTCTTTGATCTCTTGGACCACAACCTCATCCTCGACCCTCCGCTGCTCAACCCAAGCACCCAGCTCCCTCCAGATCGTCTCCCTCTCGTCCGCCCTCGGCGTGGCAGCCAGCCCACTCGTAGATGTCGCAACAAACACTTTCGCACCCTTCCAGTCAGGCCTATACACCACACCTTCCAACCTGTCTTCGTCCACCACTTTCCCCGAACCCACATTCTCCCCTTCATCCTGCCACCCATACCGAAACTCGCTCTTCTTGATCCCCTTCCCGCCATGTCTCACCCGCCATACCGACTCCCAAATACTCTTGCCGACAATACACACCACCTCGGGCCTCCACCGAGCCACTTTCTCCTCCAGCACACCAACGCCCTCATCCATCTCAGCCTTACTCAGCTCGGCGCCTGAGCGACTGGGCCGCGTCACAATATTAGTAAGGCCGAGGCGGAACCTCTGCGGCAACGAGCGGTCCTCTTCTGCGGTGCAAGGCACAGGGAGGATGCCAGAGGAGAGCATGAGTTTCCAGAAGCGGTTGGACGGGTGGTTATAGGCGTGGCCGGTTGTGGCAGTGCGGACGCCCGGGTTGAGTCCGCAAAAGAGGATATGGAGGTTGGGCGCCAGGGCGTCGGGCAGGGAGGGAAGGTGTGCGTAGACGGAAGGCGGAGCGTAGCTTGAAGGTGTGGATTTTGGTTTTGATTTTGGATTCGGTTTGGGACGAGGTTGCCTGGTTAGTTTTGCGGTTATGGGGGCTGTGGTAGTGGCTGTTGTGGTGGCTGTTGTGGTGAGTGATGTCTGTGCGGGAGTCGGTGGTGTCATTGTTGTTGCTGTCGATGAGGACAGTGTTGATGGTTGAGTTGTGCCATCTGGTGAGATGGGAATGTTTGTGCTGTTGTTGTCGTCATTTTCGGCAGCTGGAAGGGCATCTGCCTTGCGTTTCCTGGAGGCTTTTGTGGCCGCGGCAGTGCTGAGTTTTGTTGACTTTGTTGATTTGAAGAGAGAGCTGATATTGGCGTTCGAGGTTGTCAAGCGACTGCTTCGGCGAACATTCACTGTGAAGTGTTGCTGTGATAGTGATTGTGTTGGTGAGTTGCCAGAAGGAGCCTGGAACGTGAAGGTAGCCAGATCTAGCCTGCCTTTGAAGGAGGAAGGTGCAGTTTGGTCTGCCATCGTTTGGTAAGGACTGGGCAAGGAGCTGTAAGGAGCTGTAAGGCGCTCCAGCCGCAAATGACTGGGAAATGGAAAGCACGATAAGAAGTCTGGAAAGGGCAACCGCAGAGTACCTTGTCAAGCTGCTAAAGAGCGTGATTGACTTGATTCAAGGCAATTGCTTTGCCACTGTAACACAGAGCCTGTGTCTCTTCCGTTGGCTTCGAGTGAGGCTGCTGAGCTAAGCCGCAATGGTTACCCTTACGGCATTTAATTCCGAGTGCTAAACCTCGAGCTTCGATATCCCTTCCGGTCTGAACCTTTTGCTGCTACCTGCTTCGTCCACCAGAAGGCCACCGACCAAACTGCTAAAGATAGTGTAAACCAACCAATTGATTGTGTGAATATTTCAATTTTCTGCGGTCCCACCAATCCGAGAAACTTCACTAGAAAGAACTGCAGTCAATATGTAATGCAGCTGTGACTATGTGCATATAGTGCGCCACGTCAATAACTCAATACAGTGACCGCCACAAAAGGCTGCAGTGGCTTGGACACCAGAGTGGCAATAGCCAAGCAATCCATGCACTTGGCAATCAATTTCCTAACACGAACGAGTTGTCTGTGCTACCTGGGGAGCCACTAGAGGGGCGTTTCTTTTCAGCGATCAATGTTACAGCCCTTATAGCTGGACAACAAACTACCAAAGAGGTCTGCAGAGCAACTTCAAGCTACGACTCCAAGGTATACTGGTCTCGACTGACGAAGTCCAGGAGATATCCACCATCCACCATCCACCACCCGCTATAGCAGCAGCCTTACGGCACAAAGTATCCACCATAGCGAAAAGAGTCTCCAGCGGTACTTGGAGAGTACAGTAGCAGTCTAGGTGGATCCCATGTAGAGGGCCAGCCTCAATTGCGTTCACACATCCCTTCCTCTATAAGCAAAGCAGGACGGCATCAAAGGACTACAGCCGCAAGCGAGGGTCCGGACTTCAAGGCAGACGGCTCGTATTCTTTGTTCTGGAAACCTACCTAGCTGGTCTTGCTCGTATACGCTGCTGGCAGTGAAAAGGGCGTGGGCGAATAGGAGAACCACCACCGAGACCGTGTAGCTTGTACTGGGACGTTACAGCCTGGCCGCCCTGGGCCCCTCCAGCCGCTAAACCGTTCGCGGGCAGTGCCCCTGCACGCTGGAGTCAATTGGGTGAGCTGCCCCTCCACAGCCGCCTGCAGTGCCCAGCACCAGCATCCTCGTTCAGGGGTCGGCGGGGCAGCTGGGGCTGGGAGCTGGTTGGGAGCTGCCAAGTACAGCACCCATTGTACTCCAAACAGCACTTTGTTTGGATCCGATGCCACGGCCAGTAGACTGCTAAGTATATATGGCTCGACATAGCTGACTGTTTTCGTCTCCGTCACCGCCAAGCCTATTGCCCACCTGTCCTTGTCTCCCAGGTTTTTTGTTTTTGCTTCTTCTTCTTGCTCCGTAGACCCTCTTCCATTGACACCGAAAATAACTGAACAGGCCCCAATTGACCATGGAAGCCATCAAGCAGACCCTCCACATTGGCACCTCCACCAAGGAGGCCGCGCCCCGGACGCCGTCCCAGGACGAAGTCTCGACTCTCAAGCAAAAGTACGAGCAAGCTGGCCAAGAGCAGGTCTTCACCTTCTACGACTCCCTTTCCACAGACGAGCAGGCCCGCCTGTACCACCAGCTGGCCGGCTTCGACCCCGAGTACATCAACACCATCACCCAAAAGGCCCTCAACCCGCCCGCCGACGATGGCAAGAAGGCTGAGCTCGAGCCCCTCCCCGAGTCTGCGACCGCCAGCATCCTCGACTCAGACGCCGCCGACCTCGACAAGTGGTACAAGGCCGGTCTGGACCTGACTGCGCAGAACAAGGTCGCAGTGGTGCTCATGGCTGGTGGCCAGGGCACCCGGCTGGGCAGCTCTGCGCCCAAGGGCTGCTTCGACATTGGCTTGCCCTCGCACAAGTCGCTCTTCCAGATCCAGGCCGAGCGCATCCGCAGGCTAGAGGTGCTGGCGGCTAAGCACGCCGGTACAGACAGCAAGGTTGTTGTGCCCTGGTACGTCATGACCAGTGGCCCAACGCGGGGCCCAACTGAGGCTTTCTTTGAGGAAAACAAGTACTTTGGCTTGGAAAAGGAGAACGTCCTCATCTTTGAGCAGGGCGTGCTGCCGTGCATTTCCAACGATGGCAAGATCCTACTCGAGAGTAAGAGCAAGGTCGCAGTCGCGCCTGATGGCAACGGCGGCATCTACCAGGCGCTCGTTGTCTCACCTGTGCTGGGCGACCTGCGCAAGCGCGGCATAGAACACGTCCATGCCTACTGCGTCGACAACTGCCTCGTCAAGGTGGCCGACCCCATCTTCACTGGCTTTGCGGCCTCCAAGAACGTCGATATTGCCACCAAGGTGGTGCGCAAGCGCAACGCGACCGAGTCTGTCGGCCTCATCCTGCAAAAGAATGGCCGCCCAGACGTGGTCGAGTACAGCGAGATTGACACCGAGACGGCCGAGGCCAAGGACGCCAAGCAGCCCGATGTGCTCAAGTTCCGCGCTGCCAACATCGTCAACCACTACTACAGCTTTGCCTTCCTTGACACCATCCCACGCTGGGCGAAGAACCTGCCCCACCACGTTGCGCGCAAGAAGATCCCCTACACCGACCTCTCGTCGGGCGAGACAATCAAGCCCGAGAAGCCCAACGGCATCAAGCTCGAGCAGTTTGTATTTGACGTGTTCCCCATGTTGGAGCTCGACAAGTTTGCATGCTTGGAGGTGCGCCGCGAGGACGAGTTCTCGCCTCTCAAGAATGCAAAGGGAACGGGCGAGGATGACCAGGACACCAGCAAGAGAGACATCATGAAGCAGGGCCAGAGATGGGTCGAGGCCGCGGGCGGTATTGTGACGGGCGAGGGCGTTGGTGTGGAGGTCTCGCCCATTGTGAGCTACGTAAGTTGAACCCCGATTCTCCCTTCTCGATCGTCCTGCGATAAAAAACAACAACAACACATTAAGCTGATATTCATCTACACAGGGTGGTGAAGGTTTGGAATATCTCAAGGGTAAGGAGATTATCCTCCCGGCTGTCGTGTCCGACCCCGCGGAGCAAAAGTAATTGGATCGCATATGGACAATAGTGATTGATTGAATATCGCAACTGCATGAGGTTTTTATCGTATAAGCGCAAAACTACAGATTGTGGACTTTTAGAGAATCGACTTGAAGGTCAAAATGGAAGAATGGTCATGATCCCACTTTATCGGATCTTATCGATACATGTTCCCTTTTTATGCGTGTTGATCTGCGGGTATCATTATTAGGTTGGTATAATTCATTCTGATACGTCTTGAATCTTGCTCTCTGTTTAGTTTTCATAAGATTTGTATTCATCTGGGACTATACAGAACTACTTGGTATCTCACGACGCCAACGCCTCCGCGCTATGCACTGTCTAAATGACCAGTAACCAACGCAACACAGTCTTGTCCAGTCTATCACAGAATGGACACCTAGTCTGTCCTCATTGGCTTTTCCCAATCCCACTATACGGAACTCCCGCGCTCATCCAAACAATCAAAACCTCCCCTTTCCCACCATCATTCCGCGTCCTCTTCATCCTTTCCCTTCACCCCTCAGACGCTAAACGCATTCTAAGAGCTATTCAAGTAACTCAGATAGCAATTCCAGCCAATACTAATCACATTGACAAACAAGACGCGGTGCTCAAGCGGCACCATTTTGAAATTCACCGCCTGCACAAACGGCCAGACCATGTAATTCGTCGTGAGCGCATTCGTGTAGTTCTTGTCGAGCTTTTCGCTCACGCTGCCGCCCTCGAGCACCGCCATGCTGCTGAGAAACATGCCAATGGCGCAGGGCGCAAAGACGCCCTGGTCGAGGGCGACGCGCGCGGCAATGGTCGCGTTGGCAGATTTGAGGTTCACGTTGCGCGCGAGGAACTTGAACCACGTTGCAGCGGCAGGGCCAAAGACGGCTGTTTTGAGGTGTCATTAGCTTTGGTAGGAGTCGTGTGTGTGTGTGTGTGTGTGTGTGTGTGTGAGAGAGAGAGAGAGAGAGAGAGAGAAAGAGAGAAGAGGAGGGCTAGTGAAGAGGTAGAAGATGAGAACGTACCGCCTCCGTAAAGGGCCATGCGGCCTGTTCTGGCCATGTCATGCTTGTCGAGACCTTTCTTGTCGACAGCTTGCTGGGCGATGACATCGCCGGCGCCAAAGAGCACGGCGGTCGTCACGGCTTGGGTGAGGAGAGGCCTGCTGGCCAATCTTGCTTGGTACCTTGAGAGAAAGTCAGTATGGATGCGTTTGTCTCCGTGAGAGCTGAAGGGGGTTGAACTTTGTTACGTACCACCTGAGCATCTTGATGTGAGATGGGTGTGAGATGTGGTGAATATCTTGTGGTCTGTGGAACTCTGAATCGGGCTATGGTGACCAAGTGTTTCAAGCTTTGGCACCTCGTTGGATGGTGAACTGCTTGCTTGGCTGGTTGGTTGGTTGGTTGGAGCGCACACAACACAAAGTGTGAGTATCTATGGCTAGTCCCCTTATAACGTGAACAGGTACCGAGAGGCAAAAGCACCCTTGAGATTCTTGGAAACTTGGGACCCTGAACAGGGTGACGCTATGGCGGGAGCCTCTCACCCTCAAGTGCGGAGCTAGCGAGATTTGTCTGAGTGACTGACAGGGCGCTGCAAAGGTGCCGCTGTAAGGCCTTGGCCCGTGGCTGGGGGCTGCTGAACGGACCTTGAAGGCTCCAACGGTTATTCTGGTTTTGATGCTGGTATTTTGCCGCTTTGCCTGTTGAAGTATTTATACATAGATATATTTTTGGCTTCGTTTGTGCTGTCTTGACGTGAAGCCTTTCTCCTCTTGTCTCCTGGCTGCTTCAGCAGATACAGTAGACACCGAAATAAGTACTCCGTACTGCTTGCTGTACCGGAGGTTCGGGTTTGCAACATATGAATGAACAGTTGCTGGCCAGGGTGGAGATTATGACGTCTCACTAGCGACCTGACTCTCTTGCTGGCCGGAAGGTCTCAAAAGAGTCAAGAGTCTGGGTAACTAGTTTTTCCTTCTTTTTTTTTCGCCCAAAGCAAAAGCAAAGACTCTAGTCAGGTACAAGATAGTTCGTGTTGTTTGTTATTCTCTATCCCAGCAATAATGTAGCCTGTCAATTTGCCAGGACGAATACTATGAGACTGTCTGGTAAGTAATTCCTTTCCGTTGAATGGAGCGCTTATCAAATTCTACAGCTGATCGGGTGCTTTTCTGCCGAGGGCTTTTGGAATCACTATAAGACGGCTGATGCACTGGCGGGAAGCGGGCCGGGCCTACAGCATCTAATCAATAGTTTGCTTTTCCAGCGCCTGGCATATAAGTAGTAGCATTATGTCAGCAACTGCCCATGGATCGACTTTATCAGCTACGGTACTGGAAATCCAGTATTTACTGGCTCCATCCTCCCACAGCGGCGAGTTTGCGGATATGCTGTTGACATGCAACGGCTTCACCTTCTCAGTCCGCAGGCTCGCCATCTGCTCTGAGTCGGCAGCCCTGGCATCGATGTGCAGGAAAGACAAGGTACACATATCTTGAAGCTTTTTGCTTTGCAGCATGAACCTGTTCTCGCCCAACGTCGCGTGTCGCATCCGTTCAAGCTACTCGTGCTTCAGTTGCCCGAGTCTGCGACTGGATGGATAGTGTCTCTGGTTTCGCAAGCGGCATATTGGATCAGACGTGTTTACTGCCTTGGCCTGACGAATGTGAGTGAGGATTCTGATACTCATTCTGTACAGCAGAGTGAAGAGTCGTGAGTGAAGGACTCGAGACGGTATGGTCGGTATTGCTGGATGAAAGCAGGGAGCCCGTCCTTGCAACGTCCATTTGATACGGCGTGCCAATTGTCACAGGATTGACTTGACTGGCAGATTCCGTCTTTGAATGAGACTTTGGAGTGTTGGAAGATCAGTAAGAAACTGGCATTGCTCGCTATGAGAAAGTAAAGTCACGATCATTGTCAATGGATGGATTTGGACGAAACTGAACATTGGAGGTGACTTAACGCCGCATGGCTTTTTGGAGGAAGCAGTTTCCGGCTTGCATAGACGCTTGTTGGACCCTTCAGCACGCCCTGTTGCCGTGGACACAATGATTTACCCATTTGTGTCAGGGCTTACTGCTTACACTGCGGTCAGGGACCGCCAGCAACGCCCTTCTGATCGATCTCGCCCTGGACACAATGATAGGCCTCAGTGACTTGCCAAGTAACTGCCGCCGATTCGCCTGCATACGGCACTGTGGCTGACCCTGGATGCAACCAGACCTTCTGCACAATTGCGATCCTCTTCCCCGCAACCCAGACTGCTTAGTCCTAACCTCCTCGGTCTCTCTTCCGAAGTCAGTCCCAATCCCATCTCGGGTTGTGTATCTTTCTCCTCCGCGGGGCCATCCGGCCACCTGCGAATCACGATGCGCCTCATCAACACAACAACATTAGAGCTCGAAGAATTTGCAAGTCCCGATGCGCACCCGTACGCCATCCTCTCTCACACGTGGGAAGAGGAAGAAGTCACGTTCCAGATCTGGAGCCATGCAGATCGAGAGGTCCGCCAGCGACGCAAAGGCTTTGCCAAGATTGCGCGAGCCTGCAAGATCGCAAGGGAAAAGGGCCTGCAGTACGCGTGGGTGGACGCCTGCTGTATCAACAAGGAAAGCAGTGCCGAGCTGACAGAGGCCATCAACTCCATGTTCACCTGGTATCAGAAAGCGACAGCTTGTCTCGTGTACTTGTCTGATTTCCCACCGCACACGCCCGAGTTTCCCGATCCCTTGCTGCCGCATTGTCGGTGGTTCACGAGAGGCTGGACCTTGCAGGAGCTGATTGGGCCCACGAGCCTGACGTTCTATGATCGAGACTGGAACGACCATGGAAGCAAACGGCTACGGAGCTTCGAGATTTCTACCATCACTGGCATTGATGTGGCAGTTTTGGAAGCCAGCTCGCTTCTGAAGAGTATCCCGGTTGGCAGGAAGATGTCGTGGGCTGCTGGACGCCAGACTACGCGGGAGGAGGACATTGCTTACTGTTTACTCGGCATCTTTGACGTCAACATGAGCCTCATCTACGGCGAAGGAAGCAAGGCGTTCGCTCGTCTGCAAGAGGAGATTATGAAAAAGACCAATGACATGACCTTGTTTGCCTGGACAAGTCAGCCTGAAGAGGCCAGCACTTCATTGCCAAAAGCTCAACAAACAGGACAGACTTACAGAGGGATACTGGCTCGCTCGCCTGCAGAGTTTGCAACGTGTCGCCGAGTCATCATGGACCACTCGCTGCAACTCAACATGGAATTCACCGTGACCAACTCTGGTGTCCGCATCCGAACCTCGCTTGCCGAAGTGGAAGGGAAGGACTACATACTCTTCATCGGCTCTCAGCTTGTAGGCAGGGGCCTGGCAAGCCGCAAGATTGGCATCCGCTTGTTAAAAACACCAATAGGCTTCTACAGACACCGCCATTCGGAGCTGTACTACTACGAACAGAGTGACCGTCTCCTGACAACCCCACGACCAGCAACAATACGAATCAACAAAGACGCAACGTCCCGCGAATCGAATCGCGTTCATCACCGTCTACAGTCAGCACGCTTTACTCTCGACCTCCCGCCGTACTTTGAGGTCGCCTCTATGACTGTCCGGCCCTCCAACATCTGGAACGCGCCAACAAAGTGCTTCATCAGCGAGGCTGGCGTGCGTCACCACGCCGTTGTCCAAATCCGCCTCTTCAATCCTCACGGCGCCCGCAAACGAGCCTGCCTCCGCTTCTTCATCATCTGCGAGCTCTACTCGGCTCCGCAAGAGGGCCGCACGCACCCTATCTGGTCCCTTGTCTTCTCCGAACTAGACGCAGCCAAGTTTCCTACTCCATGGGGCCAGCTGTTTAACTTTGCAGACGAGTATATCAAACTAGGTGCTGACGAGGCGGAAGCGCCAGGTGCTTTACCGGATGAGATTGCTCAGTGGTGTTCACACCTGGCTGTTATCTCGCGGAAGCCGCAATATGCGCGTCTAGAGGCGCGCAGAGGCAGGCGCATCGGGATCGGAGTTCAGTCGTGGCCTGGTGAGATGAAAGTGGTGTTCCCAGTGATGTCTTGGTGGAATACGAATGATATTTGCTGGAATGGACATGATTCCGAGAAACACACATTGGATCGGAGAATCAAAAGTGTGCTCGTCGTTGGAGGAAGTAGTAGTAAAAGGAGTGAAAGAGTTGGAACATGGATGGCCATGCGGAGAGGCTGGACGCACTCATCGCGAGGCAGTGATGCTTCTACACGAACGCCTGAGTTGGCCAAGGCTGGCTCGTGGTTGTGATACTTAATTAATGTTTAATGTTGTGACTTGCAAGGTCATCTATGGACGGTGGCACGGTCGAAGGCTTACAGAACCTGATGAGCGAAGGAGCGGCTGATAAAGGAGGTATAGTGTTGATGAGAACAGAATCTGGCAATTGAGTTGAAATGGGTGGTTGTGTTGCCGTTGTACACATGTTCAAAAGGTGGGCTGACTTGGTCGAACTCGTTGGTCAAGAATTAGCATACGTATATTTGCAGAGAATGTTTTACACCATTGTAAGTCTATTGTACCAATATAATCAACATGCTATACCAAATAAATATCACATGCAAGTTGATTCCATCAACTTGCATCAATTCATATCAAAACCTCGTCCCCTCTCACACAACTATGTAAGCAATAATAAAAAAAATAAAAATAAAAATAAAAAAGAACAAAGGACACCTCTACACCAACCAATGGCCTACTGTTGTTCAGTTTTCCAAGTCCGTAGAGTAGTTCCCGTGTTCCTCATATTCTCACGGTAGCGGGCGGAGTTTGGTCATTCGCCGTGAGCAATGAATGCCCCCCTCGCTTTCCGAAGCTTGTACAACATTGGCACCCGGATGCGCACTTCCCCACTTGCGGACCCATGCTCTGTATATAAGAAGCTCTGCTGTTTCAGTGCGGATATTTATTTTGAACTACGTGAGTGTAGGTCAGCATAGTCATCCAAAGATATCCATTGTCTGGCCAGCGAACCCTGGAGTTGTCAAAGACTAATATCAAAGAAGAGATCACACACGTAGAAATTTGAGAGCAGGTTCTTGACAACACGATCATCGACATTATCACCATTGTCACCTATATATCTCCGAGTCTCATCCTAATATCGAAAAGAACCAATCGGATTTATTCATATATATATTCGAATCAAGAAGATGGGTTCAACCGAGGAACTGAATCCCTTCACCATCAAGAACCTCCCCTACGGCGTCATCTCCTCATCGGACAACCCGGCCAAGCGATGCGCGACTGTGTTCAAGGACAATGCTATCGATCTCAGTGTGCTATACACCGAGGGCGTATTCTCTTTGGTGGATGGACTGAGGGAAAACGTCTTCAATCGGGTAAGTTTGCTTCATTCTCTCTCACTCTCTCGCGTGACTTTCCTATTAAGCAGCCAAGTCTCGATTGCTACCACAAGTAGCTGTGCTACATCCCAAAACTTGGAGGCTCTTCATCTTCTAGATGCGCAAAAGATAGTGCCTTGTACTGATCGCATCTACATGTCTAAAAAAGGAACACCTCAATGCCTTTGCCGCTCTTCCTCGCTCCACGCGCCAGGAAGTCCGCAAGATCCTCATGGAGCATCTGTCGGCTTCGGACTCGAAGTTGCCCAAGACTGCGCTGCTCCCTCTCGCAAATGTCGAGAACCACTTCCCAATGGACACGAGGAACTTTACTGATTTCTATTGTTCCTTGGAACATACGAGCAATGTATGTTTCTGGCAGCTCAAAGGTCCTTTTTGACCCAGTGCTATTTTGAAGGAATCGCTGTCATCATCTAAATGACTTCACTCTTGACAACCTACATCGAAAGATGGGCAAATCTTCCCTCCAAGCGTCACACGACACATGTTTTAATCATTTTCCAATGCTAATGACATACAAAACAGTGCAGCCTGGCCGCCCAGGGCCGCGTTGCCATCAGTCCCAGCTGGTTCACTGCACCCATGGCCTACAACGGCCGGACCTCGTCCCTCGTCATTTCCGGAACCTCCTTCAAGCGGCCCTGCGGCGTCTTCGCCGCGCCCTCCCCGCCGCTCTTCATCTCACCTCCTTCGTCCTCATCCTCGTCCTCAAAGGATGCAAAACCCACGGCCAGACTCCAGCCCGAGGTAGCAATGGACTTTGAGCTCGAAATGGGCGTCTTCCTCAGCGAACCCGTCCCGCGCGGAGAGCGCCTCGACCTCTCCCACGCCCAGGACAAGATCTTTGGCATGGTGCTGCTGAACGATTGGTCCGCAAGGGCAACGCAGATTTTCGAAATGGGGTCTGCGCTGGGGCCGTTTCACGGCAAGGGGTCTGCGACGTCAGTATCGCCGTGGATTGTGCCTGTGGAGGCGCTGCTGCAGGGTACTGCGCCGAGGCATGCGGACGTGATGGAGGCCAAGACGAAAAAGCTACAGGAAGAAGAGAGCGGCGGTGCTGAGGATAACGTGCTGGAGACGCTGGAGCATTTGCGGTGGAAGAAGGAGGACGAGGACAAGGCGACATGGGATGTTGAGCTGACGGCCAAGATTATCAGTGAGTGTCCGTGGGCTTGAAACTCCGTGGGTGAAGATCAAATTGGTCCATATAAGAGAACATCCGGGTGAGTGTCTGACTATTGCTGACTCTATATGCACTGACTGTAGGAGACGGCAAATCGTACACCGTGACGCAAAGCAACTTGAACGAACTCTACTGGACGCCATTTCAGCAACTGGCTCATCTGAGCAGCGCGGGCGAGGGTCTCTCAACAGGCGACTTGTTTGGCACGGGAACAATCTCCAGTGCGGTAAGTTTGCTCATGCACCCACACGCACAACAGATATGCAGACAATTCTCTCCCCCGAATCCGTAACTGACATGATGATAATCTCAACCAACGTGGACTAACACCCATCAACCCAGCGCACCAACGAAGCAGGTGAGAAGACAGGTCTCGGTTGTCTCTTTGAGCGTAAAGCGCCAGTCAACAAGCTTTCCACCGCGCCAGAGGGAATTGCCGAGACATTCCTGCTGGACGGAGACCGTGTTGTCTTTGAAGGCTGGTGTCGTGATGCAAAGACCAAGGAGGTCTTGTTTGGCTTTGGCAAGTGTGAAGGTCAGGTGTTGCCTGCGCAGGTGCTGTAGACTATTTGTCGTATCAGACGGGGGACGAAGTATGCTTTGAGTATAGAAGCATTCGGGCGGAATCAAAGACTGGTGGATTTCGAACTCGAAGAGGTGGCAGTGAAAAAGTTCACCATGATTGAGAATTCAATATTCCTGCTCACATATTTCGCAGATTAGACTCATTTGTTGTTCACAGTTCTCTTGTCGGTGAGTAAACTACAATCAACAGATCACACAATGTTCGTTCCACAACGCGCACTGAGCGCAGCACTCAACAGATCGAAAACAACGAGCAGCAGAAGCATCACCGACACCTTCATGCCGAAAGCGACATACATCTTCTACAGATTCTGAAAGTTCCTAGGGTATGGTCTTTGTAGCTGCGGTACATCAACAGTTCAGATCTCTAAAACCTCTAAAAGTGTTCCTTCCAGAAGCGAAAGTTGACATCTCGCACAGTGGCCATGTTGCAAGCCTTTTGGATATCACGTGCTACAAGGAAAAAGGAATAATTAGTCGCCGGAACGTGCCATGGGCAAGGACAAGAGGACAAAAAGACTTGCCAGCTGCGGAAGGGCCGCAAAAATAAACACCAACAGTCGTTCTAGTAGTGCCCTTCAGACCAGCGAGAAATGACCGATCCAGAATACCATCACGCATCGTCGTAAACAGCTTCGGAAAATTCGGCCGGCCAAAGTTGGTACCTGCCTTGAGCTCAGTCAGCGGGTCGATGTCGGCGCCAACTGTATTCAGGACAATGTTATTTGTCGTGTCCACGTCGAGCTTCTGTGTTAGATAAGTGTGGATCTTCAAGAACTCGACGCCAGAGCCGCCGGGAATGCGAGCTTCAGCTACGCTCTGTTCTTCGAGTGAAGCCATCAAAGTCTGAAACCACTCGAAAGAGGTCGTGTCTTTGCAAACCCAGATGAATTCCACACGACAAAGACGGGTGGGGGGGTTCGGGCTGTTTCGAAGATGCCAGATATTCTTGAGAATGGAGGCCCACGGAGTTACACCAATGCCGGTGCCAATCAGTACAGCAATTTCGTTTTCGAATACATCCTCCGCAGGCGCACCATAAGGTCCGTCAATTTGGATTGCTGGCATGTGCTGGCCATTCTGCAGCGCAACCTCGTACATGCCCATGGGATCGACAATGTCGTACATCTTGGCTTGCGCAGCTCCTGCACCCACGGCGTCACCGAGGGCACGCGTAAAATCGCCCACCTGACGGACGTGGATGGAGACGTAAGGGTCGAATGGGCACGAGGTAATGGTGAAAGGGTGCCATTGATAATTCGAGACGGAAGGAACCTTGATGAACAGCCACTGTCCGGCCTTGTACCGGAAAGACGGCTTGGTGAACTGGATCTCGACGACATCTAATTCCGCGTTAGTGCATAAGGTCTTGAGCACTTGTTTCAATGCAATGAATAGTACGCACCATAAGGATGGCGGACGACACGCGTGATTTCTGTTGCTCGACGCGCTCTGATCTCACGGTACAACCGCTCAACCAGGTAAATCGCCCCACCAAACAGCTCCCAGCGCCATCCTTCGTAGCCAATGCAGTGTTCCCAGAAGGGTTTTCCAGCAAAGGGTGAGTAGGGGTCCGTCGTGTCACGCACAAAGCAACCGACAGCATGCGTGTACATGCCCAAGAGGAAAGGAATAAAGAGGTGGTGAGTATACCAGAACGTCTCGAACGATTGCTGACGGATTCTGTGATGGGCGGTAGTGTACATCAACACCATGCAGAGGAGCATAATGTGGCCAGTGATGCCACCGGGCTGAGTGTAGTGGATCTGGATGGCAAGTAGCGGTCGGATTTGAGTCCGCTCGACGTTGAAGAAACTGGACACTTGTCAGTACAATAAGACTCGTAAGGGGAAGTGGCCTTGGGCTCGGATACCCACTTGACATAATGTGCAGTGACATGAAGGATGGTAAAAACTAGCATCGCATATGCGACCTGACGATGGAACCACAGGTTCTCGTCAAGGGGTAGCCACCTAATTTTGGGTCGAAGCCATCGCACCAGTGTCCGGCACACTGGCAACAGGATGAAAAGGGTATCAAAGGTTAGCACAAAGCCAGCACCTCGCGATATCCAGACGGAGTACTCCAGAGCATTCAGCGCCGCCAGTCGAGGATCGGTCGCTTGTTTCCACCTATTGATAAATCAGTACGCGCGAAGCGTAGCGGCGGATCACAACAACAAAACTGACCATCCAATTGCAAACAAACCCCAGTGGATCCCCCAAAAGACAGCATTGAAGAAGAGTTTCCGCGCAGTGAACTGCTTCTTGAGTGTCTCGACAAAGCCCATGTTGACAAAACGCCTTGTCTGGTATGTCTTCGTTCTAAAAGCTTTCTGGTGCCCAGTAGCAATAGCCAGAGGAACTGTTCCTTACAAGGAAAGTGTTGTTGATGGATAAAGCACTAAGCGCCGGCCTGGAGGGTTCTGGGCCAAGGTATGTACAGGTTGAGTCGATGTATCGAGCAAACTCCCAACAGAGTGCAGTCCAGTCGATATGTGTGGTTGGTACATTAGAATCGCAGTTGTCGGATCGTGCCTTTGAGAGAGTTGCAGTCACAACCGATTAGACCAGTGTTCGAATGTCGGTTTGACCATGAACATCCTGACCGCTGACCACTCGACGATACTTTGCAAGTCGTGTTGATGCGTCTCCACCGATAGGTGATGATCGAGATATGATTGAATGGAATGGCAACAGTTCAACACCCAGGACTGGTTTGAGAAGACGAAAAGCCTAGAGACCAGTGTCAATCAGGCGTTGGAAAAGCTGGCTTGCGCGAGGATTGTTCGTTGTAGGACAGAAATGGCAAGTGTTGAGACGAGCGGCGTCAGAGGCGGGTCTGTTGATCCAATTAGCAATCAGCGTGCGGTGCAGATGTTTGATGCGCCCGGTGGTCTGGTATGTTCTCGTCTAGGTCGATAGATTGTAGCTCGGTCTGTAGTCTGATGAAGCCATCGTCTCGACTGGCCTGATAAAGGAACAAGCAAAGACGGAGATTGGAGAAAGGAAGGACGGGAAAACAACGAATCGAGGTAAGGTGAGGTTAGCGAGCACCATGCATACCCCACACCCATGTTCCTGCTCTATGAATAGCATCTGTGTGACAAGCAGCCTGCAGGCCAAGAGGGAAGTGACGGCAGCCGGGCGCTTAACATGGCAAACCGACAGGCCAGATCCAAAGCTGCAAGGTGTCGACCGCGCCTTCGGATTCGCCAGAGTCCGCCCGCAGCACAGACTCGCAGACTCTCAGGGCCCCGTAGTGGGCAGCTTCTTCCCCCTCTCCATCCTCTTTTAGTGGCAGTTCAGATTTCTGCCCAGATTATCTGCAGCCCAATGATCAAGTATAGGCCGGGGGAAGGAGGCCTGTTGTCTCCTAATGAGGTTTCCTTTGGCAGGTCCAGACGGCCATGGATGATGCTTCTTCACCCCTACCCCGGCCCCTGTTGGCCTACCGCAGTGTCGTCCAATAGCGTCTCGGTCTCTGGAAAGCAAATGTACTCACGTACCCTAAGTACCTCGATACTCAAAGATTTCACCACTCAATACAGGTAGCCTCGCCTACCAGAAGATATGGGTTGTCCAAACACTTGATGGCATTGACATAGACATGATGCCACAGGAGAGTGGTTAAATTGATGCTGAGACCGCGTAGTGTATGCAGCTCGAGTCTCTTATCGCTATTTCCTCTTCGCGCCATTGTCCCCAAGCGCTCGAAGAGAATCACCCTAGAAATGTCAAGAACTAAGTATATTGTTCGAATCAATAAACCTGTCTGGGAGTTTTAGAAAACAGTAGAACCGAATACATAATTTGAGGACCCAACGCCAGCGGTCCGCACCATAAGGGTATCAAAGTACTCAATAAGACCTGCACCAGACACCTCCGTTACTTGCACCCTGCCCAGCCTAGCCTTCTCCTTCAAACAGATCTCTTGCTATTCTTTGGCGCATCCAACGCAATCCTCCGCCGAGTAGCCTATCCAAACCACCATTTTCACTAACTGCTATCTCAGCGACGATTATAAATCACACCTCAAGTCGCCACCGATCCGCCACTCAAACTGCTTTCTCTACTGCTTTCGAGGGCTTCTTCGACGGTGAGTGCTCTGTGGCAGCTCTGACGGTGGAAGATTTTCAACTCCCTCGAGACGCAACCTCTTGCTCCTGCCCTCCCGCATGATGCGGCTCGTGCTCGACTTGACGCCCGTCATGGCGTTCTCGTCACTATATGGGACCGCCGACAGAGCACGCGTAGAGGACGACTCGAGTTTCAAGGAGTGAGTGGTCAAGTTCGCTTGCATTTCGCGCAGGTTCGAGCCAATCGGATTCTGTGCATTTGAATCCGAAGAGGTCGGTCTACTAGGTGAGCGAGCCTGCATCGAAGTGTCATGGTCATTGAACACGTGCGCTGGAGTGCGCTTTGAAGGCGTGGCAAGCATCTTGCTCGGCGTCTGAGCATTGAGGTTATCGTGCATGCTTGCGATCAGAGTGTCGTGGGCAGCCGTCCGGGGGAGGTGGTTAGGGTAATGGTAATTGGCCTTCTCTGGCGTCTCTCCTGTCGGCTCATACACCCGAATATTGGTGCTGGTCATGTCTTGTCGGAGCTTGTCTAGTGGCTGACAGAGGTTGTCGTCGAGGCGTTCCAAGCCGCCCTGGATATGCTCCACGTTGGCCGCCACATCAGTACTGAGGTTCTCCATGCGGGCAAATGTCTCCGCATAACGAGATTGAATGTCCGAGAATGAACCTCCCACGGTTTCTGAGAGAGTGTTGACGGAGCTGGAATGTTGGGCATGGTGCGCAGCATTCTCAGACCGAGCGCTTGTGACAAAGTCATCGAGCGCCGTCATCTGGACTGTCAGGTCCTCCATTTGTTCGTCCACGACACGAACCGTCTGTTCATGTACGGATTTTGTCGTGGCTTGTATAGAAGTACTGTGTCCGCTCGCAACCTGTTTTTGCAAGGTCAGTTAAAAAGAATGCTAATCACAGCAACAGAGGCACTCACGGTCCAGTCCTCCTTCAGCTTTGCCTTCAGGCTATCCCGGGATTGGCCAACACTTTGTAGGAGCTTTTGTTCGTTCGAGGCCCATTGGTCCATGCCATCCGAGTAGCTTGCTACCTGGCCTTCGAACGCCTTGTTCGCTCCATTCATCTGTTCACGAATCATGGACGTCTTGTCAGCGAGGCGAGACTCTTGCTGCTCGGCATGCGCGTTGATGAGGCCGGTAATCTGCATCAGCAGATTCTGTCGGTCCTCTGCGGCTCGTTTCCGCTCTTCCTCGACAACATCCTGCATCTGGCGCGTCACCGAGCTGTTGGCCTGAATGGCAACTTGGCTTGCTTGCTCCAACTGTCGTCTCAGACTGTCCGACTCTGCTTGCTGGGAGCCGAGATGCTGAACCAGCTCTTCAAACATGGATTTGAAATCTTTTCCAAGAGAACTGTACGATGTGTGCAGGTGCTGATGGAACGTATCCAGTTCACTGAGCACATCTGCAGCTATTCTCTCTGCCGCAGCAGCAATAGCTTGGAGGCTTTCTCCCACACGCTCCTTGATATTGTCTCTCACAACTTTGATCTCTTCCAGAACGTTGTCCATCTCGTCTTTGGAGCGTTGCTTCTGCTCCATCAGATGATTCTTGGATGCATGAAATTTCTCGAGGTTCGTGTCGAGGAAGCCCTGTGTTGAGGCAAGATTTTGCAATTCCTGTTGAACGAAGGCCTGCATTCGCTGAGATACGTTCGAGATGTGCTCATCTTGGTCTTTACGGAAGTCTTGGACGCGAGTTTCCACGAGTTCGGTGACACCTGCAATCTGAGCTTGTGAGATGGACCAAGTATCTCGGTTCAAGTCCTGCAGGGCTGATCTCCTTCTGTTCTTGGCCCACAATCCTTCAACATCGCTGACGGTTTTCTTGAGTGTCTCCAGAAGCTCTCCGCCCACGGCAGTCAGCTTCTGTTCGGTCTTTTGGTGAGCCTTGCGGACATGGGTTTCCTCAGCCAGCGTCTGTCGTGTCGTGGCCAGGACAATTTCGGTTTGCTCAAGCACTCCTTGAGTTTCGTCCAACTGTATCTTGGTGCTGTCGTGCTCCTTCTTGAGTCCCATAAAGCTCGATGTCAGGGCGAACAGTTCCTGCACTTTGATACGAAGGTTCGATTCCAAGGTAATAATCTTGGCAGCCTGTTCGTCGGCCAAAATGCGGCGGGACTCGCTCTGTGCCGTCATTTCCTCGTAAACTTCATTCGTCAAATGCACGCCGTTCCGTAGCCGGGTGGCAATCAGCTCGGTCCTCAATTTTTCGATCTCTGCCGTGAAGTCCTTGAGCAATGCATTCTTGTTCATGAGCGCATTAACGTGTGGTTTGTTCTTGATGTTCTTGGCGCGGAATGCATAGTCCAGTGTGGAGATGGTCTCCTCGAGGTTACTCTTGGCAGGTGACACGGTGGCAATGATGCACGTCTTGGTACGGCCTCCGAGAGAGTCCTGGAGCAGACGTGTGAGCTTTGACTCTCGATAAGGAATATGTGAGCTCTTGTCAGTCAAGGCATTGATGACACGGCCCAGTGTCAATAGACTCTTGTTGATGAGGCCTGCCTCTGCAGCTCGCTTGTTCTCTGCTCCAGACCTTTGGATATTTTCACTGCCAGCGAGGTCGACGAGGTTCAGTTTGCCGAGGCTGACGAACTCCTCGCCATTGCCTCCAACGCGCTTGATGTGCACTGTAATAGTAAAAACAGTGTGGCTTCTGCTGCTGAGGTCGTTGCATTTGGTGGCAGCAACCTGGCGTCTTGTGCTTCCTTCCTGGAGTCGCGCAATACCCTGGGCCGCATTCACGATATGCCGTTCCTCCATACCTTGCACCACAGTCGATGTTTGCCCCTTCTTGCTGAGATCATCAAAGATCTTCAACTTGGCGTTGTCGTCGGGTGTGAGCAAGTCGCGCAACTCCTCGTTGTAGAGTTCTATAAAGGAGCATCGAACACAGCTCTCGATCCCGTCCGCTTCAAGTTTGTTGAATAGAGTCTGTAATACGCGAGGGATTATGCCAGCATCGGGAGCAAGAAGGCCGAGTGACTCGGTCATGTCGCCAGACATGGTGTAGGTCTTGCCCGTTCCCGTCTGACCATAAGCGAAAATAGTGCAGTTGAAGCCGGCAAGCATCTGCAAATTGCATGGATGGTTAGTCACTCTGCCAGCTGCGCGTCTCGGCATGACTTGTGATAGTTCGGCTTACCTCGCTCAGGATGGGCTTCACAACGTCTTCAAAGATCATGGACTGGTCTGCCGCCTGCGAAAAGACGCGATCAAAAGAGTAGGTTTTGTTGCTGAGCGCATTCGGGCCCATGGACAGCTGTACATGCTTGCCCATGGTGCCGTCGGTGTTGACCACGACGGCGCTGTTTTCGCGCACCTCACGCTGATTGCGCCCTCGACACCGCACGACAACGGTGATGTTGGTCTCGGCATTGTAATCGGATTCGAAGTCGCGCTCCTTGCGCTTCGTGCCTGCAGCAGGTTGGACAGAGGTGGTGGAGTGCGTGGGTGATGCCGCGCCTGACTTGTCTGATCGCGGCGTCGCGGCGGCGCTTGGCGGTCGCATTGTCGGAACGCGTGAGGGCTGGCGGATGTTTGCACGTCCAGGAGCGCCAGAGCGCACTGGAGGAGGCATAGTGGCTGGGTTACTGGTTCTCGTCCCGATGACAATTGCGTCCTCGCAATGTAGCGCAGCTGTTTGTTGCGTGATGCGCCGTCGAGCACGCACTGTTCTGGCGCGTTGAGTATTTTCACTCGGGGCCGGGCCAAGTGTCACTGCATGGAACCGGGGCCAAAGCAGATTATAACGGCGCTCTCATTTGAGACGAAATGGGCGAGTCACACGGAGGTGGGTTGGTTGATAAGTAGAAATGGAAGTCATCGAACTGCGATGGACAGACAGCCTTGGCCAGGACAGCCGAGACATCAACAAGACGCTCTGCTGGGACTTTACTGGGGGGGCGCGTGCGCTGCCGACTGCCCTTGTGTTGATTTCCTACTGCAGTTAGCGCTGGTCACCCCTGCTTCTCCAGCCCTCTCCCCGGCATCTGAGAAAGCCCCACTGTTACCACAGCAACCATCGATAAGACGTTCAGTGTCGTGTAATCAGTCCCTGACCCTGACCACTTGACCCCTGATGGCGGGCATCTGCAGATGACGTCTCTTAGCTGGTAGGGACCCCGCCGCTTTCCAATCTCACGGAGGTCCCCTGGACAACTGAAGCGTGTCACGCGGCCGGTCCGCGGATGACCATCGCCGTCCAGCGCTCGTCTTGCCGTCCGGCTGCCTTTTATCCATAGATTGAATCAAAAGAGATCATGTTGTGTTAAGCAACTACCCAGTCTGGATTTTGATCTATTTAAGTCTCCGCTTGTGTCACTGCTACCATGTCGTCAACCTTGTTTACGGCGCAACTCCATCCAGGACGGGCGCTTGGGTTTCTCGGTATTGGCCCTCTCGCCGCCGTTGGCAGTTGTCTATATGGTTGGCCGTGAACCTCTGCTAATGATATTCTTTTGGACAGTCCTTGGTGCCTCGCTACATGACATCTTGACGCGACTCAAAGCGGAGCCTCAATGCTTCCCACGCCTCGAGCTGGCCTACTCAACCGAGAACCCAGTCAAAGAGCCTGTGACGGTGAATCTGCCTGCAAACGGTCTCAGGCTGCGATTCGACGGCCCCGAGCAGCGTCTTCGACTTGTCGAAGTCCTTGACTTCACCAAGAACCATATCATCTTCAAAGATCAGAACACGGAGCGCGATTTGGTCAAGCCACAGACCGATGCTGCCGGCGACGAACCTACCTTTAAGCACATCTACCAACGCTTCCTAGGCCCTACATACGACGGCGAATTCCTTCCTTCCTCGGATGGTCAAAGCCTGGGGGTATACGTGCTTTCATATCCTGGCGTTGCCTTTACCTTTCCGTTGCCAGAGTCAGCCTACTCGCCAGACAAGGATGTGGTGACGCTACTGTCATCCTCAACGAAACCAGCTGCCTCGATGGCGGTCTTCAACGGTGACTCTTGGGCCCAGGGTAGGAAGAGTCTATGGACCGAGGTCCTCCCCAGCATCAAGACTTTTGCGCCACTGGCAAAGGGCAAGGATGTGGTGTCAGATGAAATATCACTCGTCAAAATACATGGAGGTGGAAAGCTTCAACTGTTCAAAAGGTGGACGACCAACTCAGTTTGGATCTCTTTGGGTGAGACAACGCCTCAGGAGCTCGTGGCCGAGTTGGGCCCTCCAGATGCGATATACCGCAAGAACGATCAGCGAATGTATATACACCAAATCAGAACAGCGAGCCACAGTCGGACGCGGCAAGGCGGCGATGACCCTCGCCCGCAGGGAGACTCGACGGATACAGACCAGTCATCGGCACATGCCACCTCCGGGGATTCAGATGGCGATGAAGCAGTAGATGACGACGTGGTCGGCAACTTGTCTGGCGAGTGCTTCTACAACTACTTCTATCTCGGCTTTGATGTGCTCGTCTCCGCACCGGCAGCTCCCTCGCAACCACCCCCATCACAAGAACAATCCGGGCTCCCACACAAAATCATCAAGTATTCCTCGGCGGATCGATTAGTGGCCAGCAAGTTGATACTACACGGAAATGTGCCGGGCTCGTATCCCTTTAACCGACATAGACGCTGTAGATGGGAGATTGCGTACCTTGATCACGCCTCGCCAGACTCGTCCATCAACACCGAGACTGCATTTACTGAGATACAAAAGCACCTACGCACGGAATGGCAGTCCATCTATTCCTCAGAGGCAGAAGCCATCTCGAAGCAGAGAGGTATGGTTCTCAATCGTGGATGGGGCGATAGCCCTGGGAGTAGCATTGAATTTCTGGGTGGTTGGGAGGACAGCAGTGCCCATGTAGCACAAGGAGTTGGACCTAAACGTGCCGACGGAACAGAAGACTCTACAACCACCCTGTATGGATTTCCCGGATTGGTATTTGAGGTTCTCAAGAATGGCTATGTGAGTGCGGTCACTGTCTTTTGATCGCATAATACGCCTGAAGATGGCACTTTGCTTGGTTGACTTCAATAACTGCATTATCTATGGAAGAGTATTCTCGGAGATTCACAGGCATTACTTTTAGGCGTTGGCGTTCAGGACAGGTCTAGCATAGTATTTTTGGGCAAAGGCTTGCGGGTCTTTCTAGAATGCTCTTTGCAGCAGATGTCGAAACAGCACATTCTCAACAACTCTCAAGAACGAACTCAAGTATTCACAAGGTTATCCTCGCACTTTCTCTGCGCGCCAATAAGTAGCCTGTCTCTCTGGGAAGAGATGATGCCTGATCGCTTTCAAGGTCGTGATACAGGCTTAAATCGGACCCAAAACGGCTGTCGCTCCCAAAACACGATGAATTTGAAGTCTTTGTCAAAGTGTAGCCTCTCCAGGCCAGGTGCAGCCTCAAGATCAAAATGCCAGATAACTTTAGCAAGAAAGAGCCGGATGACAGCCGTAGCAATAGCCCCTCCAGGACATCCTCTCAGCCCCTGACTGAAGGGCTTTGAAGCCTTCAGCTTGTCATGCTGATATTTGGCGTCGCATCTGGGATGCTCTGCGGACAGCCATCTCTCAGGACGAAACTTTAAGGGGTCGATGAAGAACCGTGGACTCCTTGAGGCGGCAAAGTAGCTGATTTGGCAAGTAACCTGTGCGAGTCAAAAAGACGTTATTAGTATGTGCTCCTGATGCAACATCAACTTGGTCACTCACCCCTTGAGGGACATATACCCCGTCGACGACAGCACCAGGACTGATACGCGGCAATCCGTCAACGGTGTCCTGATGGAGCCGCAAGCTCTCATACACGCAAGCATTCAAATACTCCAAATTAGTCGTGCTATCAAAGCCGATCATAGCATCCTCCCTGAACGCTCCTCTGACTTCCCGCACCAGCGCCTCTAAAACATGCGGCTCCTCCTTGAGCAGAAAAAATATGCACGAGTAGAATTGGTTCGCCAGTGGCTGCCAGCCAGCGATCAGAAGCTGCCCTGAGACGTTTTCCAAGTGGTAGAGATGCTTCTTGTTGTGTGGCTTGGGCTGATCGGCTGGGACGAGCTGCTCAAAGTAATCGAGGTGTTCTGTCTTTCCCTGCCGCGCGAGCCGGTCTTGTACATCTTGAGAGTTCATGTTGATGAGCTGCGGCATGACGAACCAGGTGGATGGCGGGACGGTGAAGTAGATGAGCGGGCTCAGAAAGGCAAACTTGCGGGTCAGCTGGGACATGGCCAGGAAGAAGTTGAGTTTGAGTGTCGCTTTGAGAAATACCGAGTCTTTCACTGTTTACTCGCATGTTAAACTCAGAACATGGGCCTCCTTCTTTTCTGTAGTCCCAATATTTTGCACGACTTACTATCTCGCACCTGTCCCAAATCTTTCCCGTATGTCATGTCAGCAGACAGATCCAAAGCCAACCAGTCCGTCCAGCGCTGCATCTCAGCGGCTTCGCCACCATGCTCTTGCATTCTCTGGATGAAGAGATCAAGGAGTTTCCGGATCGCTCCCTCCTTGGCGCGGAGGTTCCGCGTGCTAAATGCTGGCGCGAGTTTCTTTGCAATCTCGCGATGCCGCTCTGGGTTCGTCTCCCCTGATATGCCTCCGTCGCCGGTGTCGATGGCATCGTAGCCGACTTGCACGAAGAGCTCGAGATTATTTCTTTGTGCGAGGTATATATCTGGATCATTATTTCTTCGTTGTGAGTTGAAAGTGCTTAGAAGGGCATGGAGAGGGAGAATGCCGTGGTCAGCGAGTTGCCGGCATGAACTCACTCACCTTTGGCTGCTTGCGGTGTAATGAAGACGAGCTCGTTGGGAGCAATTCGGACAACATCGCCTGTAGAAATGGTCAGGATGGATAGATCGGCCCGTTGAAATATGAGTTGTGGTTATAGATACCATATTTTCGAAGTGCCTCTTCGATCATCCACGGATACCTGCCGGAGAGACTGAGAGTTCCTTAGTGAGTATAGAACACAAGATCAACAGAACAAACACTACCACTGCTGGAGAAAAGACGTCCGCATCTCGCTACAAGAACCTACAATACTTACCTAGCATAAGCCCACCACAAATCCGTCACGGCAGCAAGTCTTGGACCAGGCTGGTTTGCTAGAGGATGGAAGTAGACATTATAGATTGCACGGGCTGTCAAGTAGGCAATAATCTAAGTCACGTAGAAATTAGCTCGGGGCCTGAGAGAAGCACTCAACTGCTTACTGTTATGAGAAGCAGCCTGACTTACAATTGTGGCGATTCCGCCAACGCACTGAATCCCAGATACTACATTGCCTATGCGGCTCAGCACAGGATCTGTCAATGCCATGGTCGATGACTTGGTCGTGTAGTTTCTCAGCTCAGATATTCAACGTTATCTTACAAAGGCTGCTACTCTGCTGCTGGGTCGCGAACAGTCCGATAATGATAGCTCTCGTAAAATATATGAAGAAGGGGATTTACGTACACTTATTGAATCGATTTCATGTCATACAGTAAGCCGGAGGCTCCAGCAACAGATTGGTGGGGCCGTGAGAAGGAATTAATGCTAATTTGTTGCTAGAATAATCTTACTATGCAGCTGTTACAGGGGCTTGTGGTTACCATATACCTTCCTGCTGTAATGTTTCTTTAGCACCAGAGAAGGGTTTCCTCCATAATTCAAGGGGTTGCTGATGCCCGATATTCCACATCAAGATGTTAGCAATACTTAGACGCATATCAGTTAGAATCATTGACTGGCTTCAAGCGTTGTAATAGAATATTGAGCCCTGTCTTCCATTGTGGCACTCATGCAAACCGCAGAATAAAATAACATAAAATAATGAAATAAAATGAAAAGATATACAACCCGGCACTGAAACGGACATTCAAACAGTCGACTCGAGTTCCACCCGTTCCAACCTCTCTCAATGTAAACCAATGCCGTAGCAGTATGTGCACTCCACCACATTCATTGGAGACTTCCGTTAACTCTGAAGAGTGACCGGAGCATAATGTTGGTTGACACTAGGTGCAAATTTGAAGCGTGAAAATTTTATGAAGCTCTAATCGGGACTCGTGGACAAGTAGTTTCCAAGGCCAGGAATGTTGATCGTACGCTGAAAATGGCAAGCCAGACCTCGTTGTCGCAAGGATGGGAATGGTGATAGTTAAAGCTAAATCAAGAGTAAGTACTGTGATTAGGTCAGCAGGCCTCCGTTCAGGAGGCTCATTCCTTCCTGTCGAGCGCTTGCATGAACTCACCAACACCATCGAACAGGTCCAGTACCACGATGAAAAGACCGTGAGAGAATCCAAACAACTCAAGGGTAAAAAAGAGGAGTGCGTACTCATGGTGAATAAGCGCAAAAGTCTTGACAAGAACGAGATTCGAACTCGCGCCTCTTTCGAGACTACGAAACCTAGTAACCAGCCGAAACTGAATACCTGAACGTAGCGCCTTAGACCGCTCGGCCATCTTGCCTTTTGAATAAAATTCTTGTGGAATAAATAAATTATAGCAAAAAATCTTCCTAGCCTCTGGAATGTGAGAGGGCAGCCCGGCTCACTTCTACTTCACAGAGATCTGAGTCATGCACACAATACCAGAGCCTGCAAGTACTCATTCGCTTGTGGGCGTCCACGACAGTGGCGTTGTAGGGACGACTGCAGCGGGCGCTGCAGCTCTGAATGTGTCCAGGTTTAGCGTTGTGCCAGTGTGAAGCTCTCGAATACAGGCCTGTCCTCACCTATTTTCAAGGGTCTGAAGTGGTCTCTTGTCTCTTCAACTCCGCAAGACACCATCCTCAAGTCGAATTTGCCCACCATTATAGGATCAGCCCTGATAGTTCGTCTGTCCGTTGTTGGAAACGAAACGCATAACCAGCCTAAAGGGAAAGACAGACCAGAGCAGACGCCATGGCCGCTATCTAGACTATTCCCAATGCGCCGCAATCTCATCTTCGGCCTCGTTCGATCCTCGCCAAACTTGCCGCCTAGGCCCTGTTGCTTGTCATCGCTGGACTACAATCGGCGGTTCTTCTCACGAGGTCTATCCACCATGTCGTCCTCTTCACCGTACCTGACGCCAAGCTACGACAATGCTCTCCATCTCCTCTCTCTGCTCCAGTCCAACAAGACCGTCATCAACCTCTTCGAAGCCTCGCCCAATAGCAACAGCGACATCAACGCTTCCGCCATTCCAGAGATGAAAGCATGGCTCTCGCGCGCCGGCTACTCCCCCTCCGACCTGGCCAAGCTCCGCTGCATCCATGTCGCGGGCACAAAGGGCAAAGGCTCCGTGTGTACCTTCACCACCTCGATACTCAAGCAATATCCTACCATTGCCGGCAAAGTAGGCACATACACAAGCCCGCACCTCGCCTCGGTCCGCGAGCGCATCTGTCTCGACGGGGAGTCCATCTCGCGCGAGAAATTTGTCACGTACTTTTACGAGCTGTGGAACAAGCTCTCGGACGCGGCGAGGCAGGACGGCGTCGTCGTTGGTGTGGATGAGGCCAACAACGGGCTGGGTGTCGATGGCCCCTCGACAAAGCCGTTTTACTTTCGCTTCTTGACTTTGCTGGCGTTTCACGCGTTCTTGAGGGAGGGTGTCAAGTCGGCCGTGATCGAGTGTGGGATTGGTGGCGAGTATGACTCGACGAATGTGCTGCCGGCCGATGCTGTCACGGCGTCGGTGGTCACGCAGTTGGGAATAGATCATGTGAGTATGCTGGGCGATACTGTGCAGAAGATTGCGTGGCACAAGGCTGGCATTTTCAAAAAGGGAATACCGGCATATACGTACCAGGTCATCGCGTCCGGACATGGAAACCCTAACGCGTTGGAAGTCATGGATGGTAGGGCCAAGGAGAGGGAAACGACTCTTTCTGCCCTTGATGATGAGAACCATGTCAAGACGTGGCCAGGTGTTCCGGATGCGATGCTTGAGGGCGCGTTTCAGAAGGCCAACATGTTGCTTGCTACCGCTGTGGCAAGACGACACTTGCAAGCACTTGGCCAGAAGTTTGACGCTCCGTCTTTCGAGAATGCCCGGGATTTACTACCAAAGGACTTCAAGCACCTACCCGAGCCCATCATAAGAGGCCTTCGAACAGCCAACATCCTAGGCCGCTGCCAGACGATCAGGGAGGGCCCAATCACGTGGTATCTCGACGGCGCGCACACCGAAGACAGTCTGACGCAAGTGGGCAAGTGGTATGCCAGCAAAGTCTCAAAGGGCACCGTGCGGGTTCTCGTCTTCAATCAGCAGGATCGCAACTCAGGCAAGTTGCTACGGACGTTGCTAGACACGCTCCAGGCGGAGATGCAGATACCGGACCGCAGGGTCTTTCATCACGTTATTTGCTCGACGAATGACTTTGCTACGACGCCAGTCAAGCCTGACATGAGCGTCCAGGAGAAGAATCGTGAAGTCATGGTCGAGTTCTGCCCTGCCACCGAGTTTGACGTAACAGCGAGCGTGACGGCTGCGCTTGATCTGGTGAAGTATGATATCGCGAAGCATGCCAAGGATATGGAGGCGGATTTGCAACTGCAGATACTTATCACGGGCAGCTTTAATCTTGTCGGTCCTGCTTTGAGATTGCTGGATGCTCACAGTGAGATTTAAGTTGGAAGGTTATTCTTTTTGGCCAGACGCGTTGATCGTGCGCTGAGCACATCTCTCCATAGAACAGCAGATGAGTAAAGAAGCAGATAGAGGTTGTCTAAATCCGTGTAGCCTGACGCCTTGCTTGGGTACTTCCATGACCTCCGCGAGCCGAATCACAAAGCATCCGCGCCTTCTAATATACCCAATGCACCTCCCACGAGATGCAAACTGCCTGTGATGAAGACCTGCACCGTTTCGCCCTCCTTCAGCAACTTGGTGAGGTCCCTGGCCTTGTTGATCGTCTCCTCTATGCTTGAGGCAACGCTGATATCAGCTTGAGGATCCAGTTCTGCCCATCGTTCAGCAAACTGGCGCTGGACTGTGAGTTTCTTGATAGCTTCCGGGTCATATTGATGGTTCACAAAGTCTGTGACGGAGTCAGCTGTATTCTGCAAACAAACCAAAGGTACAATTCAACCAGTACCAGGAGCCATACCTCGCTTGTAGCCTGTAGTTGCGTACGTGACATTTGTGCAAAAAGTGACATGGTCAAAGGCGGTGCCGTCCTTCCTCTGCGCGCCAGCATGCAAGCCGTCCAAGAAATCGATGGCCTCCGCTCTGCCCTGCTGGTTGAATATCAAGACTCTCGGACCCGATCTGTAGACGAGATTAGCCAGGCTGCGTCGAACAAAACCAAAGGGAAGGAAAGCAGCAAATAGAACGACAGAGAACTCACCTCTCGGCACACTCACCCTTGAACCACTTGGCAGCCACCTTCAGACTATCCGTGGTATGCGCTCCATCGATATACCACCTTATGTTCCCCTCATCCTTGACCTCACATCGGCCCCTCCAAACAACCTGCTCGATCCCATTCTTGAATTCAACGGGCAGCTCGTCCTCACTCCTCTTGAATCCTTCAGGGTCAATCTTTTCCAGTGCCGCTTCCGCCAACGCAACCGCAAGACTCACGTTACGCCGCTGGAACGCCGCGTCAGGCTGGACACGCACACCACTCTTCTCCAGCCTCTTGTCAACGCCCACAATCTCCAATTTTCCTACGCCTTTCTCTTCCGCTCGCTCCTTCATGACCTTCTCCGTACTAGGGAATCCAACCTGTTCAACAGCGAACGCTCTAGCCGCGCGCTTCATTATCCCCGCCTTGTGCCACGCAATCTTGTCGATCGTATCGCCGAGGACAAAGACATGGTCGATACCCAAGGTGCTGATCCCAGTACAGAGCGGCGCATCGACAATATTCGTCGCGTCGTACTGCCCGCCCACGCCCGTCTCTATCACCGCTGCGTCAACACCCTCGCGGAGAAAAACGTGGAAGGCGAGAAGGGTAAGGTAGCGCGCATAGATGGGCTTGGAACCTGGCTCTGCGTCGTGCGGTGCAATTGCAGAGGCACCTAATGATAAAGAACCAGAAGACAGCATATCAAATACTTCGAAAAAGTACTTTGCAAAGAGGTCCTCGGACAGCGGCGCGCCGTCGAGACGGATGCGCTCGCGCACGGCAATCAGGTGTGGGCTGGTCAGGAAGCCGATCTTGGAGGGCTTTGCGTGTGTGCGCTGGTGCTGCGCCAGGATGGAGGCTGTGAAGGCGCAGACGCTGCCTTTGCCTTTTGTGCCGGCGACGTGAATTACGTTGAGGCGGTTAAGGTCGTCGGGCTGTGTTCCGAGTCAGATGGTCTGGAAGTCGTATGGGAAGAGTAGACAGATTGTATCAGGACTGAGGAAGCTGAGAGAAAGAAGAAACCCACAGTATGGCCTAGACGAGCCCAGTAGGCCTTCATCTCTCGAATGCTCGTCTCATTTGGGCGGACACCAGCCTTGCGGCGGGCTTCCACGACGGCAAAAGGCGTTTGGAAAGTGTTGAGCACATCAATCGCGTCCTGGAGTGTGATTGTCAGTGGGTTTGATTCAAGTTCAAGCCCAAGGTGTGGTTGTCGGGCCAAGAAGAGACGAGAGACTTCAACTCACTGCGTACGTTCGCGCCAAGGGTGAAGGAGAAGAGCTCATGTTGCGCCGTCGGTACGCGCAGGCGCAGCCTTTGCCACTCAGGCGAAGATAGGGTTGGGAAGAAAGTGGGATTGCCGGTGGAAGGATACTCAGTGCATGTCGCATTGCAGATTGTGGCTTTGTAGATGTCCTTGGAGAAGTATGGAAGAGGGTTGAAAGTCGCCGAAATGGTAGAGTCTGACTACTCAGACGCCCCACTGGCCATTGCCGATTCGCACCATGGCCGGGGCGGCTCGCGGGCCACCGAAGTCGGGCAGCGGCACTCAAGTTAGTAGTGGTTATGAACTATCTGTGGTGGCCAGCCTTTGTGCTTTGTTCATTGGCACTAATCTGCAGGATGATTCTTTTTGAACGCTTCCAAGGCTGAGAAGCACCATTTTCCACAATTGAAGAGGCAAAGCAGTGCTGGTGGCAACATGTCGCGGATGGTCACCAAGGCAGATTTCAGGAGCTCACAATCATGAGGAGTGCATTTGATCAAGGGTGGTGGATTCGTGCTTCGCTTCATATCTACTATTCTCTAGCAATCGCAATTGCGGCTCGAGTATAACAGCAGTTTCACGAAATCTACTGAATCAGATCCTCACATCGGCCGCACAGTGAGTCTTCGTTGGGTGCAACGTATCGCCAACACCTGGGACACTTGTGAGCCTTGGGCGGCAGCACCCACGCCTTGCATTGTACATCTCCAGACGTGCCGTCCACGCGTGGCACCTGGAACTCGGCCTCATACTTCCAGGCTGACGTCTCTGGAAGTGGCTCATTGATGTTCACAGACGAGACAACGAACAGATTCTCCAGCTCCTCCCCGAACTGCTTCAGCATGTCCACGACTGCCGTATCAGATGTTTCGAGAATAATGGAGCTCTGTAGTGAAGAACCTAGGACTTTGTCTCTGCGCGCCGTCTCCGTGGCAGACTTGATGCCTGCGTGGACGGCAGAAAGCACCGGTAGGGCCTGGCGGAGCATGGCCGCATCGCCTGGAAGCCGGGTCGCGCCAATGAATTTAGAAGAGTACATTTGCCGGAGAGGGTGAGTAGCGTCCTTCTTGAGCCAGGTTGGGGCATGGTCCCAGGCCTCTTCGACCAGCATCGGCGTGACTGGTGCAAGCATCTGCATCATGCCCCAGAAGATAGGTTCCAACACACCGCCTCCGTCGCCGCAGTACAACCTGTCCTTCATCGCCTCGAGGTAAAAGGCCGACAGATCGTTATTGACCCACCGGTTCAGTGCGCTGAAGCCTTTGTAAAACTCAAAATTGTCGTAGTGTTTGCCGACTTCCTCCATAACATCCTGCAGTTGGATCATGGCAATGTGATCCGTAACCGTCAGAGGGGACGTGCGAGCAGATTCAAGCATGGAGCCAAGCAGCATCTTGGTAATGGTGCGGTACTTGATCAGAGAGGTATGGATCGACTTGAGCACAGGCGTTCCGATGACCACGTCGTGCGTGTAGTCGCTGCTAGCTGCCCACAGTCGAAGCGCATCGGGGCCGAGTGCGTCAAAGTGAGGGCCAGGACTTTTTCCACCTTCGTCCTCTGGGGCGTTCTTGTCCTTCCTCTTCTTGACTGGCGGCAATAATGTGCCTTGCATGACCTCGGCAGGAGTCAGCGTGTTTCCAAGGGACTTGGACATCTTTTTGCCATTCTTGTCCAGTGTGAAGCCATGTGTTATGAGACGCTTGAAAGGAGCCAGGCCGAGAGCCTGGTCAATAAGGCTAGCTTTTCCAGACGCCTTTTCAGCATCTGCTGCAGCGACACGGGTCAGAAGACTGGACTGGAACCAGCCACGGTGCTGATCAGAGCCTTCGAGGTAGACGTCAGCTCTGGCGCCACCCTCAAACGTCCAACTAGTTCCGCTATCGAACCAGACGTCCATCGTGTCGGTGCCGCGTCGGTACTCGGTCTTGCCTTGGAGTGATGGTGGGAACCAGGCTGGATCGTTGGGAGCGTCCGACCACCATGCATCAATGCCCCTCTTTCGAATGACTGAGATGATATGTTTTACACTCTCTTCCGTCATGACGGACTCCCCATTGCTGTCGTAAAGAGCAGGAATGGGTACACCCCACGCCCGTTGTCTCGACACACACCACTCGCTGCGGCTTTTGACAAAGCTCTCAAGCCTCGTCTTGCCGGTGGCGGGAATGAATTGTACATCCTCAAGCGCTTGCAAAGCATCTTGCTTAATGCCCTCGACATCTGCAAACCATTGGGCTGTGGCCCGTATCATAATTGGCTTCTTTGTCCGCCAGTCATGAGGGTATTTGTGCTTATACTTGTGCACATGCAGGATATTGCTGCCCAAAAGCTCTAGCACAGCCGCATTGCCCTTGCCTTGAGCGAACAAGCCCTGTAAGCGCTCTGGATCGTGTGGAAGGGCGTCTGCCGTAAAATGACCCTGGTCATCCACCGGCGCAGATATTTCGATTCCAAGCGATTTGCAGACCTCGTAATCATCGTGACCGTGGCCTGGTGCAAGATGAACCAGACCAGACCCAGAGTCTGCTGACACAAAATCTGCGTGAATGATTGGTTGCTCAGCAGCCCCGTTTCCGTGCAGAGGGTTGCGATACAAGAGGTGACGCAGCTCAGCTCCCGTGCGCATGGCGATGATGGTAGGTTCGTCCGTTGGCTCCAGACCAAAGCACTCTTTGCAAATTGTTGGCAGGCACTCCTTGCCCACGATGAATGCGGCTTCTCCGTGCTTGACAATGGCATATTCCAACTCATCGTGCACCGCAATAGCCCTGTTCGCTGGCAATGTCCAAGGAGTCGTTGTCCAGATGATGGCATATAGTTTTCCGGCAGTGTTTTCTCCCAGAAGCTCACGCAGAGCTGCATCTGATCCATCAAATATCGGGAAGCGCACATATGCTGCCGTTGACATGTAGTCGTCCTTGTACTCGAGCTCTGCTTCTGCGAGCGCGGTACCTGATGACGGAGACCAGTAGACGGGCTTGAAGCGGCGGTAGATCAGGCCTCTCTGGACAAGACTCAGGAACAACTCGAGCTGTCTGATCTCAAACTCGGGGTCCATGGTCGTCCACCGCCCCTCCCAGTCTGACATGACAGCAAAGGACTTGAATTCCTCCATCTGGGACAAGACCGTCTTGCTTGCCAGCTCCCTCGCTGCTGCACGGATCTCGACGGGTGTCATGGCCGTACCCGCAGTGGTATTCTTGCCCTTCTTGCTTGTGGCGCCCGACGCAGCCTCGAGAGCCTTGAGCTCGATTGGCAAGCCATGACAGTCCCAGCCTGGTACGTAGCGAACGCGGTAGCCCTGCTGGACCTTGACACGCAGGATCATATCCTTGAGGATTTTGTTAAGCGCATGACCGGCGTGCAGCGAGCCATTGGCGTACGGCGGTCCATCATGTAGCAGGAAGGACCTGTCTTCAGGCCGGTTGGCAGCCTGCCACTCATATAAAGCGGTCGTGCATCGTTGAAGGTAGTGGTCGCGTAGGTGTGCGGCCGGTCGCGGCCTGGAAAAGGACGCATCATCGTCAGTTTTTGGATAGATGGACAGAGCAAATGGACTGTGGATGGGCTTTGGAGAGGCTTGCTTACGGGAAAGAAGCCTTGGGAAGTCTAACAGTCGACTGCCACGACGTCGTCATGATCCCTTACAGCCCATGTCCTCGTTGGCATCGGCGTGGGGTTGGCTTGATGCTGAAGCCTTGAAGAGCGCGTCGTGAAATTTCCAGCACGCGCCGCTCAATTGCGCTAGGGTTAGGGGCCATGTAGCTTACCTCAGTGAAGCTTCGGGGTCTAAGCTCCCCTGCAGCGGCAGCGCGGTAGCCTTGACATCCACGGCAACCCACTAACAAGGCGCCCAACTGCTCCCTGGTTAGAGCTTCCGAGGTTTCTACGTCAACCGCCCATCCAGATCTCACTTTCTTATTCAGCTCGCTTTGTCACCTTTCCTTTCCAAAACAACAACGATTCGGGATTCGATTTCTGTCCCACTTGCCATGGCCGCCACCTCGTCCTGCGCCGCTCGATAGCACTGCAGCACCATGATTCCCGACCAGTCGCCATGGACTCGACTTCATCAGCCGCGGCGACCCTGACGCGCCCTCGCCTGGCCATCCAGCTCATCACCGGCCTTGCGGCTGCCTTTATCGTCTACTCGGCCTGGAACCAGCGCGCCGACCCGTCCTCTTCCTCCTCCCCCTCCTTCGCTGATGCCGCCACCAACGGCAACGCCAGTGGCCTGCATAGGAGTAATGCCGTGCGCAGAAGCGAACGCGCCACCCGTCGCCAGATCGAGGCTGCCCTCCAGGACCTCGCGAACCGCGGCTACGACTCCGAGCAGCGCCAGGAGCTCGAGGCCATCCTCCAGCAGCACTTTGCCCACAACGACAACCAGACTTCCCAGACTATTTCCCCACAGACTTCCAGGCCCGACGATGCAGACAGTTCGCCCCAGTCCAATGCTGCTGCGGCGAGCGATACGCCAGCACGCCGACCACTTACGAGCCAGCGCGATGACAACGAACGCGAAGCCGAGACAGTAGCAGGAGACGAATGGCAAGATGATATGTGGAGCATGCCTGCGCCGCGCTCAGGACACAACATAGTGGGTTTGCTGTTCAGGGTCTCGGAAGACAATGCTCGACGCAATGCCTATGTCCACCGCGGGTGCATGTGCAATGCCTGTGGCCTCTTGCCCATCCGCGGCATACGGTACCGTTGCGCAAACTGTGCCGATTTTGATCTCTGTGAGACGTGCGAAGCTCAGGGCTTGCATATCAAGACACATGTTTTCTATAAGGTCAAGGTTCCCGCGCCACCCCTTGGTCCCAATTCAATGCAACCTGTCTGGTACCCTGGCGACCCGGATACCGCTCTCAAGAGCCTACCGAACTCTCTGATCAAGCATTTATCCCGAGAGACTGGCTTTGAGCGGCCCGAGCTCGAGGCTTTGTGGGAGCAGTGGACATTTATTGCAAATACAGAATGGCGTGACGATCCCGACGAGCTATACCTTGCCGCAGATCGCAGGACGTTTGAGAGATACCTTGTGCCTTCGAGTGGTACCAAGCGTTCCGCGCCGAACCTCATCCACGACCGCATGTTTGCCTTTTACGACACCAACGGCGACGACTTGATTAGCTTCCCCGAATTCTTGAAGGGTCTGTCCTACAAAAAGGGCAAAGAAAGACTAGAGAGGATTTTCAAAGGCTATGATATTGACGGCGATGGGTACATTTCTCGACGGGATTGCTTGCGCATCTTCCGAACCTACTACGTGCTGTACAAGCACATGCACGGAGACGTGATTGAAGGACTGGATCAGCAGGCTCTCCACAACACCGAGACCCAACAGCTCGTCACTGGTCGGCAGCCCCTCAGCAGCCATTTCGGCCGCGAAGGCCGGGTGCCAGAAGCCGATCATAGACATCCCATGGAAGGCAAGGGCTTTCACAGCAATGGAGAAGTATATGTGAATGATGGAAAAAGTCGTGTGGTCAACGAATCCAAGCCGGACACGGCCAATCGCGAGGAGATTTTGTCCAGCCTCTTCAACCACGCAGAGCCCGAGTACGGAACAAGGGTCTACAGATCTACTGCCGAGCACGTCACATCGCCCACCACCGATGAAGTAGCACGCATCCATTACGAGGCTATGCTTAACCCTACAACGAGGGTGCCGGAATTAGTCGGCTTGCTTGTCGGCGAATCGCGCAACATCCAGCCGAGCGAACTGGCACAAGAAACAATCGATGACCAACAACACAACAACCATGATAGCGACAGTGAAGAAGACACATCTGTGGAAGATGGGGCCACTGAATCTATCAGGCCTGTGTCTGAGCATGTTGCATTGGCCAACGGCGTGACTTCAGCGGACGCTGGCTCACAGACTGCTGCCGTGCTGCGAGAGGCCGGAGTAGAGCAGTGGACCAATAGAGTACCGACAGAAAGTCAACTTCGGGCTCAACATCTCCGTCTCGAAGCCCACAGGAAGCAAGCAAACAACCGAAAGATTCGAGACGCAGTCAGAAAGAAACTGTTTGACCGCTGGAAGAAGCGCACATTTTACTTGATGGAAGAGGAAGGCACATCGGCTCCAGAGGGATTCGAGGCCGAAGACGATGTGCTCGCGGATATGAGTCTGACGGATGGCTTTGAGTCCAAAGATGGCCAACCCGCTTTGTCTGCTCGGTCGCGCTCGTCTTCCAAGGTGCGCTTTGCCGAGGACACTGACGACTACGAGATCAGGTCTAATCCGTCGACGTCATCACGAAGTGTTCCAGAGCGCTGGGGTGGTATGGAAATTCCCGACGCAGAGAGAGACATGGGCAAGGAGATTCTCTACACGGTGACGCAGCAAGCCTTCAACGAGATACTAGATACCCTGTTTTACGAAAAGGAAGAAATCGCTGTCAAGGCAGCCCAGTCACGAGAATGGCGAGACGCTTACCGGGATGTGCTCGACACTATTGACGGGAGCCAGTCAAAGCGTTCGCAGTCGCAACAGTCGTGCAACGAGGATGGTAAGATTAAGGTTCTGGTCGAGGTTGATGAGAATAAGCCGATTCAGAATAGAAATCTGGATGAGTTGCTAGCGGTCTCGGGCTACACTCTTGACGAGTCCTTGGCAAGAGATGCTGGCGCGGAGGAGAGCCTCCAGAACGGAGACGGCAACGCAAGCGCAGAGGAGGACGAAGACTACGCCGAGTCGTCGTCTGACAGCGGATCTGACTATACTGAAGGCTCTGTGGACGCCCGCGACATGACCATGCCTCAATTCAGGCCAAACAGCGAGGCCGATTTCGAACAGCTCAACAACAAAGCCTCGCAGCGTGGTAAACACGCAGCATTGAATGGCGCCAATGGTGGCTCCTCACCCAACCATCACACTACCTCAAGACCACGCCAACGGCCCTTGACACGCCCACCTCGTGCAGCGCTCCTCGAATGGAAGAAGCACGACGCAGCCGAAGCCGAAGCAAAGGAGCGCGGCGGCTGGGGTCGTCTGACACTGGCCGAGTTCAAGCACATTTGGCATCGCGAAGAAAGCGGACCCCGCCGGTTGGACTATCTGGGGACCTGGATCGATTTCTGCATCCCCTAGGTGGGGCTCAAAGTCATGAAAGAAGCACCTGGTCTCTTGCCGTAGGGAGAAGAGGACTCCTCAGAGGGAAGCTTCATTACGATGACTACTGAAATTGGCACTACTGCTGAGACGTCTGCTACTGAGACGACGGAAGAATAGAGAGGCAAGTTTTGCTTTTTGTCATCGAGAGCATTGATCAGCAGGAGATAGGGGTTTAATGTACTGCTTTGTAGTGGTTACAGCTGGTTTCCATGCATCGTCTTGCAGTGACATGACTCTGGAAGGGGGTTCGATTGAATGCGTGGTCATCGAAAGATGGGTCTACTCTGTGTATGCGTATTTTAAGAATTGCCGTTCGTGCGTATATCTCAGTGGCTAGGTGTGACGTGAAGGGGGACTATGCTTTGTGTGTGTCCCCGTGTAATGTAGTAGTGTGAAGACGACTATACCAGGACTCAGAGCTTGACCTGCTGTTTGCTCATTTTTCGTGACGAGGTTGGTGGGTTTATGTTCAAGCCGCGCACACATTTGAGAGGCTTGAGTACTGCCTGCCGTCTTTGTAGTCGGAACCGCATCGACTGCTTCGGTATCTGTCTTTTCTACGATGGTCTTCACCTGGCTGGCGGAATCGTTGTTGATGGGAGTTTCCTTGTACCAATGATCACAGACTGAGACTGATGGTGGCTTGGTCAAAACCATATCGACCAGCCGGGATCAGACCCGACCAGATCAGCGATTTTGAGTATCGAGCACTTGATATATGTGAATACGCAAATATCTGGCATACTGGTACCCAAGTCCAGCCTGTACAATAATGTTGACGAGAACAGTTCTCTCATCAAACCCACGCCATTCCTCTACATATGCAAGCAGTATAGCAGCGCGATTACCAGCTACACACGCCCAGATGCTTTTGCAATCAAACCCGTTTCAATAGTCTTTTTTTCAATCATCTACTCAGCGAAAGACCATGCAGTAATCTTTTTGGATTCAATTCTAGATATCGCTTCTGCTGCCCCTTTTTTTTAAAAAAAAAAATTCTCGTTATCTTTTACAAGTTATATCCCAAAAAATGCACCTGCCGCGCCAAAGCTCCGCCTCTGCAGTTCCCAACGATACACGAGCGCGCCAAAGGGCGATAAGTGGCGATAGAGCAGGACGCCACCCACCAGACCGAGGGCAGCTGCTGAGGATCCAAGAGATGTGAGCATGGCTGTTGCTTTCCGAGATAGTTGGATGGGTTTGCTTGATGATGACGATGACGATGACGATGATGGTGTGGTTGTCTGCACAAACCAGTCTCTGGGCAAGGCAGCGTGGAGGAGACCTCTTGCGAAGCGGACGACACGGTATGGTTCGTACGACAAGGAGCGTGGGGATGAAGCATCATCCGTTGAAGTGCTTTGCTGCCGCCATGGTAACGAAGCAGCTACATCACCGCCAAAGACGTGATCTCGCACACTATCAACAAATAAACAGAGACACTCGTAATGGTTCCTGAGGAGATCGCGTAGCCATGGGCGAGGAACCTCGGGTACAAGCATAAGGGCTAGGTAGCCAAAGGCCAGGCAGTCGATGGAGGTCGGTTTGTTGTTGTTGCTGCTGCTGCTGTTACTTCCAGACGAAAAGAAGAAGGTGGATGCGGACAGTGAAGCAAGGTGATCTTGGCCATGCTCATCACTGCTGCCATTGGTTGTCTGCTGCTGTGTTTTCAAATCAGCCAGCACGCCGAGACATTCTCGCCCTGCGGCTTCGAGACGGAAGAGAGATGTCTGCTCTGGTGAGAGTGCAGCCTTGACGCTCCTGTTGCGCGGGCGTAGTCGTTCTGGGACTTTGAGGAACCCGCGCGAGTCGGTGTCACTGTTTGCGTTGGCACTGATGCTCTCATCCATGTTGAGATCGGACAGGCCGAGGTGAGCGGCCACATGGCACATGCGACGGCGCACAGCGGGTGGTTCCGTCCATGTCAAGGGGAACGGCAGGACGTTGCTGTAGGCTGGACGGGTGGTGGCAGCCCAGTTGTCGCTCGAGACGTACAGCGACAAGGCGAGCAGCGGCGCAGCGGTGCTGGTCAGGAAGGCGGCATAGGCAGTGGCATCTGCGCGCTGAGACGGCGAGAGGTCGACATCGAGGTCCCAGGCTGGGTTGAGGGTGCGCAGGTGCGTGGTGATGGGGCTGAAGCCGGTGGTCCAGGCATCTGCTTGGGTGTCGTGTAAGGCTGGCAGAGTATCTATGGGTTGGTGGTGTTAGTTGGCAAGGCTGAGACGAGACACAGAGTGCGGGCAGGGGTGCGTGTCTGGAGTCTGACAGCCCCGAGGTAGAGAACCAATATGAATGCTCCTCGAACGGACCGAAGGACTCACGAGTTGGCACGGCTGAAGGACTGGTTACAACGAGCTCCCACGCAGCCGCAGGCACGGCAAAGGCAAAGTACGTGATGGTGGCCAGACAGTCAGCGTCGAGCGAGGCTAGGCCAAAGGCTGGGCCCCAGACGTGGAGGCGGAGGACCATGTTAGGAGTTTGCCGCTGCTGCCGCCCACGGACAAGTCCAGTCAGTCGCAGCGAGAGGCTCAAGGTGCGGTGAGAACCGGCAAGGCTGGCGCTGGGATGTCGCTGGGCAGGGGTTGTTTGTTTTGGAGGGTGCAGAAAGCGGTCTGAGTGGGCGTCAGCCTCGCATGGAGTTGGGCGATGAGACAGCTCCAGCGGCTTGTGCGCTGCCTTCCTTGCGTTGCGTTGATTCGAGAGCCTTGCAATGCGGGGGGCCCTTTCCCAGAGCGGAAGCGGCAGAATGGTGCAAAAAGGGCAGAAAAATATTCCAAGGGTCCAATGCCCGGTCGGTGAGTCCACCTGCTGATGGCTTGTGCTTTTTTTGGGGGCCAGTGGCGCTAGGCCAGATCGGGAATAAAGCGGTCTCGCACCGGCCGCAAACAGGTTCCAAAGTACTCCTACCCAGCATTCTGTACCTGGCCATTCTCCGGATTCTCCCGGGCCCGGGAAACGACGGGCAGGGCTGCGGCAAGATGCAGCATGCGTGTCGTTGCCGAGCACCAAGAGCACCTCACACTAGTACAGTGCTTCCTCCTTGGAGGGCCTTGCTGTCTTCCAGTGCTGCCCAGTGTCATGTTTCGACTTTGTTTGTGTGCGAGCCTGCTGAGAGTTCTGGTTGGTGGCACGCCGTGGCAAGACGCACTAAGACACATGGGGAATTGGCCTGGCCGTGGCTAAAAATGGAGACAGAACCCTGACAGCATTGAACGCACTAGAGGCCGCTAAAAACAGGGGTCCAATTCTCTGCTGGAGACACGGGGGAGAGATACTCGAGGCACTGGAGAGACAGTGCTTCTAGCCCACTACAACTCTGTGACAGAGCCACTGTTGCTCCAGTGGGCAGCGCAGTTCTTGTGCTCCTGTTTCAGAATAATCCGTAACTCCAGTCCCTGAGACCATCTCTGGTCTCTCTCTCCCTCTTTCTCTCTCCCTCTTGTGTCTCTGACAGCAAGGGAGGGCCAAAGCACGTGGCAGCAGTTGCGCCACTACAGGCGACACGACACAGTGGCAAAAATCAAAAAGAGAGACGCGTGTGGGAATTCCTGCTCTGAAACCGCCGTCCGCGGCCGGCTCCATTGGCATGCAGTTTGAGTCGATACTGTACAATGTCCAATACTGTGCAGACAGGACGAGGGGCTCTGGAGACGAGATACTCGGAGCCCAAGTATATCTGCCAAAGGACTGCCCGAAATTGGAATGGGGCTCAGACAGAGGCCGGCATGGTTGTCGGTGGCAGGATAAGCTTGTTTGCTTCTCTGGCCCTGGGGGTGGCCTTCTAGAACGACTATTGGCGCAGCATGTGCTTGGTGGTAATTTCTATTGCTTGCCCAGCTGCTCTCGTGTTGTGGCAGTATGGCAGTATTGTGGTATTCAAGGCCGTGCAAGGCTTCGCATGTGACAAGCCGTTGCTGGTCGCCGGCCATGTGCTGCAGTAGATACTATTGTGACTTGAATACTTGCTCCTCGAGTCCCAAGCCAGCACCTCCTTCTGGCACTCTACAAACGGCAACTTACTAGTACAAGACCAAACAACGACGCTGACCCCTCTCCCGTACCTGAGCGCAATTTCCTTCTCGAACATCTGTCGAATCAGCCTAGAAGCCTTCCACCCGCCTGAGCTGCAGGGGACTTCCCCGTTCCCGCCACCGTCTCTTCATTTTGGTTGTCCTTCTTGTCCCCCTTCCCTTGCTCGCGTACCTGATGATCCTCTCCCTTTTTCTTTCGACATTCTCGTGTGGCTTGTTTGGCACTGTCTTGGGAGGGGAAGGGGTGTGGATGATCATTTGGCGGCCTCTGTTTCACCATCTGCCCTTCTCGCATCAGCGTGTCCCCATGTTCTCCACGCCTGCAGAAGGAAGGAAATGGAAGACCGTTTCGGCGTTGGTGTTCGTGGTGTTGTTTTTTTTGCCACCTTGGGTCGGTGCTGTTGATCTGTCCAATCTGTGCAATTGCCAGCAGCCACGGAGCTCCCGAACCGGAGATTATCGTCGTCGTGCTGTTCTCTCTATGCGCGCGTGCGGACTGCCACCCCACCATATTCTTTTGCTTTGCTGTCTTGGGATGTGATTTACATGGGCCACCAGTAAGCAAGTGTATGTTGTGGTTCTCAAAGTGATGCACAGTATCCCACTGCTCCATCACTGGGTGTTCTGATCGTCGCTGACCGCGTTTCGAGAAGGACGCACATCACCGCTTCCAGCTATGTGATTTGCCTATCTGCATGGAAATCAACTTGGCTTCCAAAGTTGTTTGGTCACGAGGATGGCCCCTCTGCCTTCACAGTATTTTGTTCTCTAGCCTGTTCATCCGGATCCACTCAAAATCGGCATGGACGGACGGCTGTGCATGATTTGGGTGTAGCGAGCGGAAACCCACAAACCTAACAATCTCACCGCTTCTATGTCGTTGTTGGATGGGCAGAGATTGGCTATGGGTTCTTGCTTGGCGGATAGGTTTGTCCCCCAGCCCTACAGCGATTTACATGGTACATCCCCAGCCCGCTTAGCAGTGGCTCATCACGTATTGGCCCCCGATGATCATCATCATCATCATTAGCCTGACAAGCGAACAACCCAACGAGCCTAATGTGAAGCCTGGTTGTCGCGAGTGGTTCTGCTTCGCAGACCCATAGACCCCGAGGGAGGGAAGAAAACAAGAAGTGGTGCCATTACCAGTCTGTCCGTGGATCCTGTACGTCGCATACCAAGCATTTTGGTGTCCAGTGGTCCATGTAGTTCAAAAGCTGGGGCAAGACCAAGTTTTCCCTAGACTGTCTGATTGGGCAGCTGTCAGGGCTGATGGCAATGTGTGGACTGGCACTCATCATCCTGGCACTGTCGAGACAGTCTTGGGCGTGTGATGAATGTGATGATGACGATGATCAACAGGATGATAATCATCCCAGTGATCTGCAACATTTGCCATGCCACCATCACACACAAATCCTTGACATGACTTTGTTCCCATTTCACATGCCGCGCCATTCTTCATACACTGTACTGTACAGCAACGCTGGTGTACTGTAATCTCAAGCTCCCATGTAACATTGACGAACGGTGATGACATGTTGGCCAAGCACAGAAACACGTGGATCCCCGACATATCGCTCTTTTTTTCGTGATGAAATGTTGGGGTTGCTGCGTCTTCACGTCGTATCTACTTTAGGTGCCATACACGAGCGACACAAAAAGGCAAGACATGCTTCCCGAGTACATGTAGGCAGCCAAGGAATTAGTCTTGACCAATCTTTTCCGAAAGTCAATAAGCAAGCATTGCAACATGCGCCTGTACATAAGAACATGCAGCGGAGAGCCAGGCAGGCCAGGTAACTAACCGTACCCGTTTTGTCGTCCCTCCCTCGTGATCAACAGCCACGCTTTCGAGCGGTCAACACACAATATGTACCTGTTTCGTGTCGTTTTCCCACTTTCAGCCGAGGCATAAAAAGTCTCGTGATGAAAGGGAATGAACAAAGTTTGCCAAAAGGTGGGGTGAACAGGTAGTCAAGACAGTGAACCCTTCTTTTCTCCATGGCATTTGGCGCGCCTCTGCATCTCTTAGTCCGATGACATGGACCCTCTTTTTCTCCGCCTGTCATCTTCTCCATCGCCGTCGCCGACCCGACCCGACCCGTGTTTCGTCGTGGCGTCGTCGTCGTCGTCGTTGTTGTTGTTGTTGTTGTTGTTGTTGTTGTTGTTGTTGTTGTTGTTGTTGTTGTTGTTGTTGTTGTTGTTGTTGTTGTTGATGCGCAGCAATACTACAAGCTAACAAAACAACCTACAAGCCACATGGTCCCAGGGACGTGCGTGGAACAGGGCAATGGGCAGTCGAAGCTTATCACCATGGGGGCTTCGTTCACTCATAAGAAATAACTCTGTGTTTAAAGTTTTTGGCTGTTCTATTTATTGCCATGTCTGTGCGGTCTTGGTCGGTGCTGTCGACTGCTCTCAGCATTTTGTATCTCAGCCTAGTAGAACATTGGCTTGCTCTGACCATTCCCACGCCGAAATCAGGTTTCCTGTCAACCTTGAAGTTCAAAAGCTTCAGAAGCTTCAGTAAGGCAGGGAGAGCCCTTGATTCGACTTCAACTCTCTGGTAAACTGTCTCGCTTCCGCTTTCGCATATGGCGGCTAGTACCATGGCGGCATGTATATCGCAGATAATGACTGACGCTTTTCGCCAGAGAGCGAGCAGACGCCAGGGAGGGAAGGGAAGCAAAGACGGAGGGGGAACCCCCCCCCCCAAAAAAAAGAAGGCATCGTGAGAATACAGAGTACCTGCTCGTCCGCCTCGTGACCATGTTTGAGTTGGATCGAGGACCCCTGGTCTTGCTCTGACCAATTTGTTGGTGAGCAGTTTTTCACATCCTGCTTGGAATGAACTTTTATCTCTCTCTCTCTCTCGCTTTCACGATCTGTGCTCTTCCTTCAGATGGCTACCGGGCTAAATTCACCGCCGATGACATTTCCTGTTCCGAGCACGATTTGATGAGGTAGCCATCAAGCGATGGAACTTGCCGTTCTGTCTTCATCTTCTGCTAGCTTATTCTTCCTCTAGGTAACAAGTATGCATAGTGATATTGACCATGATCCCGAGTATGCACTGTAATGTTTTCGCTTTACCGCTTTCACTCTTACCGAAAGCGTACCACCACCACCACCACCACCATCATCAATCCCACCAATCCACGGTTCACTCGGCCTCTTTTGCCGAAAGAGCCCCATTTTTCTTGTATGATTTTATGTAATTGTCCCTATTCTGCTGTGTCTTTTGCTTCTTCTCGCTTCTGTCCGCTCGGATCGACGGCAGAGTGATACCAAAAGTCAAGTCGAGGTCATGTACATTATTTGTATGTACACTGATCATCATCATCATCATCATCATGTTGATTCAAGTCATTTACTTACATCAAACCCTTCTTTAGTACACGCGCGTTTCAACATGTAGTATTTGACGCCTGGATCTACTTATACGTGCTTGTACTGTAGGCGCCTCAGGAGATATCGGGACTTGTCCTATCCCGGCCGTGCGATACTTGGGGTGGAGTCCTGCCATCTGTATGTCGATGGATCTTGACATTGACGTGCCTTGACTGAGAGACTGCTATGCGAGAGAAACACAGAAATTTCTTCAAAATCAAGCTACAACTGTACGTCAGTCAGTTCCATACGTGCGGCTAGGTGAGATGAAAATCGACTACTTTGGAAGACTGAATACAATATGGCTCGAGCAAGTACATATGATTTGCAGCAACATGGTTTGCGATTATCAATCACCGTGTCGTTGAACCATTGTCCGTTTGAAATCGATGCCAATCCGATGGACCGCCTGTACTGATCGTATCGGGGCCTCTCACGGCATGTAACAAAAGCCGCTCTGCTCCCTGAATCTGTCATCTGTCCGGTGTGCACTAGGTACTCCTTGTCAATATTGATCCTTCACCAAACTACGATCAGGTCAATCCATACAGCTAGCAAGTCACTACGGCCTTCTGCTTTACAACACAATCTTCAATCCGTACAACCCCGTACTTCCTAAACTCATTCCTGCCCCTCCCTAGCTTCCGAGTTCATCCTTGAAACGACGACTTGAAATTGACATGTGCGCCGTCACAAGCGAGGGCATTATACACAGGAATGCACACAACAAGCCACCTACTTCACAACATAGAGGAAAAGTGAATTGTATATAAAGATTTGTACTGCTTGGCCTCATCTCAGTTGGCATGACAAAGTTGTCCCAAGCAAGACAGGGACCATCGCACCAAGACGAATGCAGAGCGAGAACAGAGGATTATGTAGCACTCAAAGTGGCTTCTATTCTCCCAATCCTGTCCTGTTCAATCCAATCGCTTGTTAATTGCTCATGCAATCGGGCCCTGGCATAATCTCTCAAAGTACTTCTGCATGTACCTCTATCTGCCTGTACGGAGTGTAGCATCGAGGCACCTCGACTCGGTCGGTAACATCATAGTGTGCTGGGGTCCAAAAACTTTCATCAACAGTAACTTTCAGGCCGCAAAGTGCCAAGACACACAAGTGATCAATTGATAGACTCTCCGGAACCCTAAACTTTGTAATCCGGAGGTTTTGATCCTCTCTCTCTTTTTGAACCTTTTGGCCTCCAACTGACAATCAAAAGAGGAGATGCACTTGGCTCTGCATGTGCCATGTCACATAAAAATCTCGGGGAGCTAAATCGATATCTCGCTTTTTATCATTCTGGCGCCCGCAGGCCGACCATGAGGCAGGGTGTAGTTCGAACTGTTCATGCAGAGTTGCGAGGCTAGTGGGACAATCGTACGTTTTTCTCTTATTCACCAGTTACAACTACCGACTGATCCCTATGCGAGCCTGATTGGGGAACGCGAGTGGATGTCAGCCAGGGCAGCCCCCATGATATGACATGGAGGGTTAATAGAGACACGAAGGCATTGCCCATGCTAGTTCGGGGGAAGGGTTCGGGTGGTCACATGCCATACAGGCCTTTTGGCATGACATGATATGTACTTGGATGGATGTTTGACAGAGCCTCAATGGCATGCCTCCAGTCGTGCTGGTTGTTCCTCTTGGTTCAGCACAACGTGCAAGCATCATACCAAGATACAACTTGACCGCTACAATTGCCAATTACTATCGCCATATGATCTACAATGGACGGTAGCATTGCGAGCGCCGCTCCACACTGAACTTGTTCGAATCCTTGGATGGAATGCGAAAAAGGCAAGCACTTGGTCAGGCGGGGAGCCTACTTCACTGCCAAAGTACCACATTGAACCACAAGTATGGAGCCGCATCTAGAGGCAGAAACTGAAAAAGCGACCGGATATTATCAGTTTACCACAGGATACTACACACGTACGTGTCATGGACAAAATGCGCCGGCAATGAGGCGGACACAATTGTCAGAACAGACTTTCTAAAAGGGGGGCGGCGCCGTCAAAATACAACGTCACATTTCCTCCCGTCGTTGGGCGCCGTCACGAACCAGTAGAAACCCCCTCTCTTTCACCATCGGCTGTCAAGAAGAGGCCGACAGAACATACCATGGTACATACATGCGTCCATCTGTATGTATGTACGTGCTGCGTGCGTACAGTTGACGAACCGCGCCCACTCGCGCTGCTGCGTTGGTCCGTCCCACCCCTTCATAATCCTACATCGTCTGTCCGATTCTGTCCGTCAATCCGTCTTCCAGGCATTGCAAATCCACTTCAAATACCCAGCATCCACGGGTCCTCGCCGAGGTCAAGTGGAGGTAATATAGGTCGACCCTGCACCAAAAGAAAGAGGAGAAAAGAGAGCTAGAGAGCGCGAGACATGGAGACAGATAGCGAAGAAAGAGACGCAAAGCGGCAAATGAGGGCAAAGGGCGGAGCAAATCACCAAAGAGGGAACCCCGGGGAGCGAAGCGCAAAACGCAACGAGATCGCATCGTTCAATGTCAAGTCCACGGTTGCTCGGCTGCCTCAACCAAAACGGGTTGTCGTTGCGGTGTTTTGTCAACGCGTCTTGTTATGGGTTGATTGCCACCTGGTCGTAGTGTTCGTGACCCTTGAAGTGTCCAGTCCAATCAGTTGATAGCATCTTCAGATTCAGATTCCTCAACTTCAAGGGATCGTGACCGAGTCCACCTCCCTCATCAGCAAGCGAGCCTCCAGGCGTATGTCTGTATGTGGAACAGGGAAACCCAAGACATAGTCGACACTAGCCAACAGGCAATGCACTCACGGGATCCATCTCGTCAAAACAAGCGTCTGTTATGATTCTTGCTCTGACTGACCGGCTTATGCACGGGACGATTGACATTACAGACTCCCGGGATGGAATTCTAGTCCGTTATTCTCAGGGCCAAGGCGTCTTGATGCGGGAGATCAATGATGCACGCATATATCTTCAGCACACTTTTTGAATCATTCCTTCATTTCTCCCCTCCCCTACCTACCGCCCCGATGAAACCTCATTAAACACAAAGAATCAGAAGAAAATCAAAAGCAATGATAGAAGCCGCAGCAAGCGGGCCGGCAATGCATGACAGAGATGCGGAGACGTATTATGGCACAAGCTGATAGGCCAAGTAACATTGAACCCTTGACGATCTGAGGTTAATAACCAAAATCACAGGCCAGACAACTACATAGAAACCACAAACAAAACAACGGTGAGCCAACCAAGTACTTGCAAAGAGGCCGATTCCTCTTCAATCGCACCGCATGTGGCAAAGGGGATTGACCCCATGCCCCACGAGCAACGCATGCATGCGTACAATCACGCGCGCCTCGCGACGCGCGATTATTTCTTGCTACTCACTAACCTAGTACTTTCGCTACTTCTCAAAGAGGCTCTCACCATCAAGATGCTCTCGGTACTGTACGGAACTATTGTCTGTCTGCCTGTGTGTCTGCCTGTGTGTCTGCCTGCGTATCTGTTTGTTTGTCGAGGGAAGAGGGCCGCTCGGTAAAAGCCCACCTTCACTGGCATTGATTGATGGTCGACCGGGCCTACTCACCAAATCCATTTCTTTCTTCACCATTTTTTCTTCAAAGTCCCACACTTGGAAGCATCAGCAGCACCAGCAGCACCAGCAGCAACAGCAGCACCAGCAGGTAGCGCTGCAGCAACAGAGAGACCCCCTAGAGCCCCATAGAATTCCTGCGATGCTACTCTGCGTCTTCTGCACCACTGCCAACTTGCAAGAAACGGGTTAGACTCAATTCGAGAGGCAAGACCCGAAATTGAACGGGTTGGGTTGGGGGTATTCGGTATTTGCTGGCTTGTATACTCCGTACTGCAGTTACACGCCTCGCTAGCGCTCTCTTTCTGGTTCTTTGTCTTTCTTTTAGATGTTGGCCGTTCATACCTAGAGTAGATGCACAATGCTTGACTGGCGGTAAAGCACGCAATTCCATTATGCAAAGCTTCATGTACACGGATGGAGCACATCTCAGTGATGTGTACACTGTCAAAGACTGTCAGGCCAGTACATATGCGCTTCCATGAATCGTATTTTGCTCTGGCTCACCGTCCACATGGGTGTAAATATCGCGGTCATGCCAAAACGCCCTCGCCACACCTGTCCTCTAATTACCCTCTATATATCTATCTTTCTGCCTCTGCACATAACAATCCTATACTCGCAGCATGGTCCTACGAGAGCATTAGCCTACAAAACTCCAGGCCCAACCCACAGGCTACCAAGTGAAGAAACCGGCCACAAGCACGACCACCAGAACAGACTCATGGCAAAACGTCTCGCCTTTCTGTTCTTCCTATCCCAGCTCTGCTTCAGTATCATTTTGGCGGACCCAAAAGTGTGGCTTGCATGTTCTACTTTGCTGTAATTCGTCTTGCTCGTATCCACCCCACAACGCCATACCAAGTTTTGCTAGCCGGGTTTTTCTGCCTCCAAGATGGGCGGGCTGAATGGCAGGCTAGCGCCGCTTTCAGAGAGGGTTGGGAAATCACAGTCGGTGACACCCGTTAGGCCTGTGGTAATTATCCGTACACTGCCATGACTGTCCAGGTGGTCAGAAACTTGTAGAGGCAGGGTTATATTCATGGACAAGAATCTTGGTGTCTCGTCCATCATCTTTCAACCGCCATGACGAGCAGTATTGCCAACCGCCAAAGTCACACTTGCACACCAAAATGACAGAAATTCTGGACAAAATATGGTTTGTTTGTAATGTTTGAATTGATACTCTGTAATCCTCATTGGTTGCCAAAAATGGCATTTGCCTCGTGCATTCTTCGTAAATTGTTCTTGCTCATAAGCCTTGCGTCCTTTTTTGTGTATTTCCACCGCTTTCCTTCCGTTCCGTCGTTCCCATGGGTATCATTAACGGCTATCCTCCATATCTTTCTTTGCTTGGAAATTTGACGACGCCGTAAATGCCGGTGCTGATAGTACATGTTGTGGTTGTTGAAACATGAAGAAAAAACAAGAAATCGCAGACCAAATATACCTCGAAATGATTAAAAAAATTGATACAGTTGACTGATGGGGAAAAAAAAATTGTTGATACAAGGAGGATACAGCGTCGACTACATCAGCGGCCTTTTTCTTGATGAGATAAAAGTGCGATGCGGCCGAGTCGCTTCATTGCTCCGAAATGGTGGTTGCGAACTGTGCCGAAGCCCTGTTGAGCCCGCTCAAGGGCGCGTCTTGCAATTGGGTGGCTGTAGCCGGCAGAAGCAGTATCGACGACCATGTGGCTTTCCTGTTGGGATTCGTGTCGACCTGCAGCATGTCGTGATACCCCAGCCAGGGGATATGTGGAAAGGCTGGTAAAGGCACGCCAATCCTGTACCACGCCCTATATGGTCCTTTTTGTGAATGTGGATGTCGACAACGAGGCTGCCATTGCCTCAATGAGGAATAGACTTGGGATGCATGATCCGTTCTCCCGATATGCATGTGTATGATCAACCAGATGGAATGAAGGCGTAACGTTCAGTTCCGTTGCCGTCCCCGCCGCAGCAAGTGGGTGTGTCCGACTTGATGTGCATGGGAGGGATCGCTTTTCCAAAGTAATGCTTGAAATGCTCGTTGCATGGTGATGATATATTGATGCTGATTGTAGTGGATGTTTTGTTGTGATGTTGTTCTTGTTTCTTGTTGTTGTTGGTGCTGGTCTCCAAGAGTTCCCTTTGGGCCCATTTAGCTGTTCTTGGGAAGGGCGGGCAGAGGGCGGTTGGGGGGAGGGCCAGGGCAGGGAGGCAGGTTGGAAGGGCGCTGCTCGAGCGATGACATGTTGCTGAATGCGGCCATTGCGAAGGATGTGGTGTGGTTGAGAGTTGGTTTGGTCTAAGTTGGTGTTTTGGACGAGGCTGAATGTTGTGGGAGTGGTAAGAGTAGTAGAACTGTTGGTGGCAGTAAGGCTTGAGAGTAGTGGGGATGTGTCAAAGGACAGAGAAGAGGCTAGTTGAGCTGTGGTGCCAAGAAGATTGTTTGATGTTTCCAAGTTGTTGGTGGATGGTGATGATGGCTGGAGAAAGGGTCACGGCCAGAAGGTTGGGAGGGCGGCCCAGGTCAAATATATCTGCGCAGTCACCATTCCCAATTCCCAGATGGCAAGTGCAAGAGTGACTTGGGCCTTGGACGGGCCTGACAAGACGGTCGAGCAGGGGTCAGGCCTGCTGGTGCTGGCTGCTGCGCTGCCCTGTGGGCTTTGGTACTTGGGTACGTGTGTTCATAAACCAGAAAAAAGATACATGGCAGCCATGTACCGCTGCACCCCTGTCAAAAACGATACGTACCGCTTGTACCTAAGTACCAGCCGGGCTGGGATGGATGCGCGTGTGCCGCAGATCCCTGTCTCACCGTGTGATTGGGGTGGGCTGGTGGGCCCAGGAACAGAAACAGGAACCAGGACGGGACAAGAAAATAGCAGCAGCCAAGCAGACCAAGCCCAGCGTAGTCCAGGGCGGTGACGCAGCTTCACAGTTGGCAAGCACTGTTTGCCGACACTGTCTGGCGCCACGTACTGTACGTACGTACTGTGGATGCATAGGCTCCAGCTGAAGAGACAGCAAGGTACGTACCTATTCCCTCGTCTTGCTCGTCTCCCCCAAAATGAAACACTCTGAGAAATGCGCCAGCAGCCCATCTGTGCTTCGTTATTACCGATGGGCACACGGGCCACCCCCAAAGTCTCTTTGCCAGCCTTTTACCTGTTGATCTGTCCTGTCCTGTCCTGTCACCAGGCTAGTCCGCTATCAGCAGAGCCCAATCTACCTGGAGGGCCACCTGACGACGTGCAGCACGAACGAGGGTGGTTGCAGAGCTCTATCTGAGGCTGACGGTGGATGGATGATTGATGATGATGATAATTATTATTATTATAGCACCCTTTTGGGCTTGCCCTGGCCCTGGTCCTGGCTCTGCGCCCTGGCGCCTACAGCAGATGCATTGTGGCGGTGGTGTTGTTGCTAAGTCGTCCCTCCTCCCGTCCAGCAGACATTGGAAAAATAAACAAGACTGACTGGGCCCTGGACAAACAGAGAGAGACACAGAGACCGATCGACCGACTAATTTGATGACTGCGAGAAAGGAACGTTCGGCCGCCCTACAAATACACTCAGCTCTGGTACGAGGCCAGCCAATTGCCTCGATTGCGAACGCTGACTGCGTGGTCCCTTTGCCTGGGGCGCGTGATCATCAAGCCCCCCGTCAGCCCGGCCGTCTCGTCACGGCTACGACGACTATGATGTTACTGCTCTGCTGCTGCGACAGGATCGGCTGGCTGGCGGACTGGCTGGCTCGATGGCTGGCTGATTTGTCCCCAATCAAGAGAGAGCTCGCAAGCCACGGTCCATACTGTGCTTCCATCATGCTTCCATCTTACTTCCAGGAAAATATACACCACCATGACACGCAACCCGCCTGTTCGTCATTCTCGGTGGCTGTCACCGCTTGCTGACCTGCCCAAACTTCGGTGTGTGGGCTCCATTCGAAACCACCCCAGCCCACAATTGTCGTGGGAAAGGGCTATCAATCTTCGGCGCTTGCGGGTTTCGATGCGATTCTGATGTGGCTCCATTACTCCCAACGTCTTGCTCTCATACTACAGTCACAGGATTGCTCACTCATCCACCCGAGTGTGCTCCATATATACATACCTGAGCAATATGTCAGGTCCAAAAAAGTAACAGAAAAAAGACAAAATCGTCGAGGCTGGGGAAACCTGGCATCGCGTCCAAATGACGGGGTCTTACACAACTCCACCCATGGAATTTTCCATGGAACGATTTCCCACCCCACAAAGGTCCCACACCACGTCTTTGCTTTTTTCTTCGCTCGTCGACTCCGGTGCGGCCGGTGTCGCCGGGGTATTGGGAGCGACACACAAAAAGAAAAATAGACAAGCAATAGAAGAGGGACAGGTGGTCAGGATAGGGATACCATCAAAGATCTTCTAGAAGGCGGTGATGGAATTGTGGGTGGTGGGCTGGCGACCTGGCGGCCACTGACGATGCTCGACTCGTGTCCTGCCAGAAGCAGGCTGAGATTGTTGGCAGACAAGGCTCCAGCTGACATACATACAGCCTCTTGCTTGGATATCTTCTTCTTTTTGCTAGTACTTTGATTTTGCTTCTGTCTTCCCCAGAATCTGCGTAAACCAGCCCTACTGCACCAAGTGCCTACAATCCTGAGCATTGCCATTGCCGCTTTGCATGACACGCAGGGTATTGCCGGACACTCCTTTTATTTTCTTTTGCTTACTTTCCCTGTTCTGTCCCGTGCTGCCCCGAGCCCTACGGGCTCAAATTCGTGTCCTTACCAATCCTGTTTTGCAGCAGGTGGCCTTTCAGTACTGTACTTGGTCAAGTACTGGTTTGGACTAGACATCTTTGCGGATTGGTAGGTGTGTACAGATCAAGTCATCAAGGCATTCAATCAATCCTACATGAATGCCCCGGTCGTATAGTTGTCATTCTACTATGAGTCTCAGCTCCCTCCTATGTACCCAACAGCATCTGCAGTTGCTGTCCCATTCGATGAACTTGACATACAAAACCATCAAATGAGAGAGACCTGCTCTCTGCGACCGCACATAGTCCGTAGAACAGTACTTGGGAGATAGGCTGGTCGTGTCCACTCAGGGGGCTCAGGGACTGTCCTACACTCGAGCCCTAACCCCCTAACCCACTTCCTGGAAGCTGGACAAAAGGCCCTGAGCGAAAAGTGTCCGGGCGCTGTTTAATGAGTTGCCAGTTGCCAGTTGCCAGTACCAGTGCAAGTGCCTAAGCCCTCCAAGCCCCTAGCCCCCAGAAAAGGTTCTGTCTAGCAAGCCGCCAAAAGAGAATACGAAGAATGAAATGGTACCATAGTAGGCTAAAGGGAGGTACTTAGTCTGAATTACCTGGACGTTCTGGCGCACGGATGTCTTGAGAATAATGTGTTATTCTTTGATTTCTGTTTTGGGAAACGATCTCCTTTACTTGCATCTGGGTGTCTTGGAAGAACAGTATGTTTTGTCGCTGGTTGGCAAACACCAAGTACTTGCCATTGTTGCTCAATCTGGCAAGTAATTGGCAGGAGGACATCAGGAGCATCTCACTCGTACCCCAGGGTTATTCCGGTTTTGCATACCTGCAACAGGAGGGTAATCAAGGCGGCTGGCAAGAGGTTAGAGAACGATGGATGTGTTCTAACCAAATGCCTGTACCAGCCACAGACAGCGCGCTCATCAACATGAACAAGGGGGTCATTATGTTTCTATACTACCCTTTCCTTGTTTCGACCTGGATCGTGCGATACGCTGGGTCAGTGGATTGATGACATTAAAACCAACAGACACGGCCTCATGACCGATCCATCTTCCTTGTTTGACATTATGCTGAATACGAAGCAAGTGATACCGAGATACTTTTCAACTTGTAACCATAACACAGGGCATAAACCACGTATCTACAACTAACAAAGACGACACAAGTACGGAGCAAACTCCGTACACGTTACGGTAGGCGGTCCTTAGAGAAAGCTTGGCATGACATCCAAAACACTGAGGTCCCTGTACAAGAGACTCTTGCATCGTAAACAGCGTCATTTAATCAATCTGAGGGTTGCTGTAATTACATCAATCCCAAATATTCAACATCAGGAGCGAGGAAGTCCGACTGATGACAGTGGAAAACATTTTGAGGACTTTCAGTCCCTTCCCCCCCGGTAAAACATGCGGAATGGCAATACGTGTTCTGTAAATAACTACTACTAGTAGTAGCAGTAGCAGCCAGCCCAGGTGTCATATGCAAGACCTCTAGTCAGCTCCACAAGTGACAATCAATCCTGCCGCAGTACTATTGGAATTGTCTTTCCTCCGGTCAATGAACCCGGCCTATTGGTCTCTTTATCTGTTTCATGATATTGTCAGTAGGCACGGGTTTGTGGGCGGGTTATTCGTTGTTTGACAATCCACCTTTTGTTCGTCCTTCCACGCTGTCCTCACTCGACTCGGTAAGACGGAACTCTTTTATTCAGCCTTATATGCGTCGTTCTGTACTCATGGTACTTTCCCACATGTTCATCTGCTTTGAGAAAGCGCCATATTCAGCTGCTTTAGTGTTGCGAGGCGGCCATTGCCATTGATGGTAGCTTGATAGATAGTTCGTTGATGGCGCCGTGTTGACGATTCAAAAGGATGCGATTTATTGTGTCTCGGTACTTGGACGAGGTACATTCGGCTTATTGGAATCGATATACTTAGACTGTCAGATGTCAACCCGAACAATACTACAGGTCCAGCCGAGTTATTGGCTTCAGTGCCTGGATTCCGTCACAAATCACAAAACCATTCATTGACGTATTTTGATAAGGCTCGTATACGCACCCAAGACTGGCTGGGCTGGCTGGCTGGCGATGTACTTTTTGATATCATTCTCACCATCGATAGGACTGATGCTACGGGCAATCCAAATGGAGCAGTCTGCCGTTGGGTCCGAGTATCATTGCACTGGTAATGTCCAGTACTTGGAGGAAAATCACCGATGGTGTTTTGAAATTCTGGTTGGCTCGCTTTACGTGATGACAAGGGGCTAATTACTGTCGCGTTAAGGAACGCGTTATTGTCCGACTTGTTTTAGTCTGCAAGGCCATGTCCAGCCATACGATTGATGTAGCATAGCATAATGAACTCACAGTAAGTATTTGCCAACGCGATTGTCACTTGCTTGAACGCATACAGCGCTGCTCTGAAACAGCCGGATGGTGATTGTCGGCAATAAGCTTTGGCACTGGGTTGATATACATGTATACCTATCCAGATGGTCTTGGGATATGGATGTGTGCACGAGAAGATCGATAATACCAAGATAGCCCTTTTTTTAAAAGTCTATACTTTTAGCTGAGTTTCAGTGTCTGGAAACCGTTGCAGTGAGTGATTGAGGACATGGCTATCAAGAGCCGAGGCTTGGCTATACTTTGGGGCTGACGGGTTACAAAATCACAATGTCAGTGCGATTTCTCAACCAGTGATGAATTCCTCCTCCCCGTCGTCCCCAGCGTTCGTGGAGTCCAGTCCAATTAGCGTCAAGGTCTGGATGATGAGCCATCCCGTCAATTCAAAGTCTAATGAATGCAAAGGTCGAACGGAGGCACGTGCGTTCATTTCCATTGGCCATGAATGCTCGACATACGGGGAGTGCCACTTTGTTGGCCTACTATAGTATAGGTAAACTTTATACATGGCGCCTGGCAGCAATCATGGTGGACGTTTGGTAGAACGGACTTGATCGTTTGCACTGAGGACCGGCCCGGCCGCTGCTGCTGCTGGTGCTGTTGCTGGTGCTGCTGCTGGTGCTGCGGCGGCGGCGGCATCCGCCAGGTGCCTTGACGTTGTCAGTCATCAGCTCAGACCTCTGGACTTTCGGTCCCAGCTTTGTCCCAGTAGCATATCAGTATCTAGCAAACCCTCCTTCGGCTTTGCTCCCAGTAGTGCCTCCAGATCCCAGTTCATCGCTTTCTCCTTCCTCCTGTGCGCTTGTTCTCCCGTCCGCGCTCTCCAAGGACCTTTCCGTCCTTCCGCTCTTGTGTCCACTAACACGACCCTATGGGGGATGTTGCTAAAAGTTAGGGTTTTGCTGGCGTGGGGAAGAATCAGTTCATCTTGGGAGACAAGTACCAGGCTAGGGATGACTTTGCACCGAGTGCTGGAGAGGTGTGCTTCGGCAGATGTTTCGCAGTCACCTTGATTACACATCATTCATTGTCAGGGCAGTGTAGGCAGCTATGTGGTCGACAGAGGGGGGCGATACGTGAGAGCGAATACATCCACACCTGCCACCACAAAGTGCTGTGTAACTCTTTGATGCCAATCCTAACAACCAGACTCGACCTGACGCGTGGTCTGTGAGGCGGCGGCGGCGGCGGCATGGGGCGGGTGTGGCTGCTCACTACGACTGGCCTTCCACTTTGAATTTCCATCCTTCCTGTATACGGACGGGTTAATGTGGGCTTTGCTGTTATCTACAAGCCACTCTTTGTTCAGCTCCGTGCCATGTATGATATGCCGCGCCCTAGCCCGGATGTCGTCGTCTCCTATGATAGCAACTCCACTGATCAATGTACAAGTCGGGGATTTGGACATTGTACTTTCGCTACGCATGATGCAATGTGGTGTGCTGTACGGCTTGGCCGCCATAAGCACACCCTTCCATGCAGAAGCAGGATCCCACGCGATAAATCTAATGTGGAATGGACATCACGGCAGGCCACGGGAGGGGGAACAGTCAGGAGGGAGCACTTGCGGTACATCAGCATGTATATCATATTCCGCCTGTCTGCAAGTACCGATATGTACTGATTTGCTCGGTGCACTTGGTTGGCGCCACATGTTTATCGTGCAGCTGTCAGCATAATTCATCATCGGCCATCGTTCAAAGCAAGTCACTGAAACACGCACCAAATCAGCCGGCTGCCTTTGTGATTTAGCTGTGACTATAGTACTCTTTCCATGTATATGTTGTACTTTTAACGGTATTGGTATGGACCGTGCGCAAGCCTAGTACGTAGTAGTAGTAGTTAACATTAGAATAATGATATTCTGTTCCCCACTTGCTCCAATAGCCAGCTTTTCACATATTCCGTTGGACACAGACGACGTGGACGGATTCCGCTGTCACCTCCAAGAGATTAGTCCGAGGCGAGGGGCAAATGAGCGGGAAGCAAGAACAAAGGAAAAAGTGGCCCCAGGGAGACCACCATGTGCTCACCATATCAAACATGTGCCTGGCGTCTCAACGCATGCACTGTAGTCTGATGGACCGAATGTCGGGACCTCTTGTTGAAAAGAATGGCAATGCTGGGCTCATGTGCCACGGGTGCTCAGCAAGTAATTACGAGGTACCTGATAATGAATATCTCAGCTTGTCAATTTGATGCTCCGTGCTGTATTGGCATCTTTTCAGCACAGCATGCTCATTGCTACCTGTCACAATATGCACACCATCAGTATCCGTGCCTGCATTGCAGTTCGCTGTTCAAGTGACCATCCTTTTCTGCAAGGATCCGTTTTCGATTTTCGATCAATATGCGCGAGCAAGGCTGAGAAGGATCGCGAACCATGTTGTGATGTCCAAGAAGCAAGCAAGAAAGCAAAGCCGCCCCACTGAATTAGCTGCGTTGCAGTGCTGCAGCAAACACCACACATGGCATGAGTCACACGTTTCTAGCGTTTCCTGTTGTAGATATTGGCTTGTTGGTTCGTTGTTGTTTTGTCCATGTACTTGCTCACTTACTCTGGACTGTGTTGATCATGTTGCCCTCACTGCCTGCTCTTTGTGGAGATGGCGATCGAGGCCAGGCACCTGCAAGTGTATAATGTCCGGATTTGCTAGACGGCTGCTCTCGGTGTGTTTTGTTCCGCGCGCACGCTTGAGCAGCAGGGCTGAGTCAGACGTCGATACAACACGCGATGCCACAGAGGATACATATCTACTAGGTAGGCTGGCAGTAGGCAAAAGCATCCCATCCTGGCTGCATCCATTACAGATTCACTTTCTTGCCTGCATCCAACGCACGCAGTCTAATAAACTCTCGCCTCCCGCCCGCCCAAGAGGGAGCGAGTGAGCAGCGCGAGATCAACGCCTAAACTCAATCTTCGTGATCATAGTGGAGCCAGCCACGTTTCTTCCCCCGCGATTAGGTGGGAGTAAGCTTTCCTTGTCGAGCTTGGTGGTGATGGAACCGTACGGCGCGCGCTCCTCGCAACCTGTTGCCTAGCATGCTGGTCTTCAGGCGGCACGCCGCTACGCCGATGCAGAATAGCCTCGATCAACGCAGAATGCTACCAACTGGCCCTTGGACACGTGTGCACGATTCCTGCATTGTGCAGTGCAGTACTGTCCAGCCATGTGCGTGCCCTGCATATCAGACAAGATCAACAACGACTGACTTACAGCTCTTATTCCCACCAAAAAAAGCCCCAAATGCACTCCAAGACAAGACCTGAAGCCACCCGCCCACTGGGGCGTGACGGATGAGTTAGTTGCCGTATTGGCTTGATTTCAGCTGTCAAATGTCGTGCCACTGTGTTTTTTGTCTTTGGTCCTGGCCATGCAAGCCTCCCTGGCAAGAGCCGCGTCGTACAAGATCGCGTTCAGAGAGAGGGTGCGACAAGCACAAGAAAGATATTGACGCCACCCAGCCATGCCGTTCAGCCGACGCAACACGCAGTACATTCTGTGAAAGTATCCGAGTTGAGGCTTTTGTTTTGGGTTGAAAGGCGGTGTTGAGCAAATACGAGGCGGGTGTGTCAGCACTAGAGGCGCCTCGCTTCCAAACATTCAAGTCGCTCAACTCACTAATTGACTCGCACCAAAATGTCCACGACACTGTATGAATGATACACGCACGACCTACTACGAGGAACACGCCAGGGCTTTGCACACAAGCCACCAGAATTGTGCTCTGGCTTCATCAGTACGTACTTCTGAGACGAGCGGTTCGAAAGCCGGAAGCTGCGGCAAGTGAAATCAACAGGGCCATGCTGCAGCATCAGCAAAAACACATGCGTTCCTGGAACCCCCTCCCCCCCCCTCTCAGCCCTTTTGCTGGCGTTTCAGTAGCGAGCAAGTCAATGTCGCAGGGCGTCATGTTGAGCTTGGAAAAGCCGCACGGCACGTCGTCGTCCAATTGATTGATCGATCGACTGCAGTCAGCATAACACAACAACAACAACAACAACAGGTGATTATGCGATAATTTCACAGAATGTGATTGATCGGATTTGCGTTTTTGTCTCTGCATCAAACGAAAGAAAGACATTTCCAGGCTTGTCTGTGCTCCTCGTACTCTCAAGCAAGACAGGCCATAAGTGGCCAGCCTGCCAGGTAAGAAAAGGAAGAGACAGTGAGGAACGGGAGGAATAGATGAGACCACGGACCAGCACAGCGATGGTCATGTGGCGCATTTCCTGGTGGTCCTGCATGTCCCGACTGTTCGGAACCTACCGTGGTCGTTCCTTTCTTTTTGTATTTTGGGCGAGGGAGGGTTGGAAGGGGTTGGAAGGCATGGTGTAGTGGCAGGGGCATTTACATGCCCTATATGCCCTATATTGGGAGTGTGTGAATAGAAGGTACCTGATCCTTCCACCACAATGGGCGTCAATTGGTATACTCAGTGTCTATACACTCTGGGTATATGTCCAACCCACAATAAATACTCTACCATAAATGTGAATCCAGAGTACCGCGGGGGAGTTCATGCGCCCCATGACTAAGCAATCAGCAGCTTCAAACACTCTCTGTCCCGGTATGATCCACAGCATGTCACAAGGCTGAGAATGATAGAGGATAACAGCGAAAAGGGCTGCAAGAGACAAATCAATCGACCCACCCAACCTCATTTCCGCAATCTCAACACAGTTCCACCTGCTTCGCCGACCTCGTCACCGTCAACTCCGACCGCGTCCGGCGCACAGCAGGGTCGTTTCCTCCTTCGAGGCCAGAATCACTTGATTGTCTCTCCATCCGTCTCAAACACTCACTCCACATGCTCGTCGCCAACCACCAACCGAAGAGGCCTTTTGTAAACACACTAGTCACCCTTGGCTCTTACGATTTCTTTCCCTCTCTTTCGCCTTGCATGCACATGTGGACACGGTAAGATCCGCAATTGCAAAGAACATGTACACGAGGCTCAAGTACAGGTCCGTACATTTATACCTTGTAACGGCGGGTAACCTGGGGAAAACTGGAGCACTTGTGATAAGGTCTGCTTTGTTCCTTTTTTTTCTCTTCTCTGTTTGACATGCTGGAGCTGCTGCACAGACATGACACGGGACTTGCATCCTTTCACACTCCTGTTTCTGCGACCGCCAATACCAGACGAAAGCAGAAAGTTGTCACCTCTGGCGCGGTAGCCGAAGACTCACGATGCATGAGGGGTTGAGAGACATTGCCAGCAACCCATCCTGAGGGGCTCGGTGTAAGCCCTAGGGTCTCGCACTTTTTCTCTCTCGCTTCATTGCTGTGTGGAGCGATCTTGGTCAATCTGTCAGTCTGTCGAGCTGCGCCCAATGTAGTGTTCCCCATTCTCGGTGTCTGATTTGCTACCGGTCTTTCTGCCTGAGCTCTCAACTCAAACGTCTGCGGAGCCTATCAACGGAGACGCCTTGATTGTGAACGAGCTGGTTCCACGTCTTCTACTGCGAACGGGAGAAGGTTTCTCATGTTCTCCCGTGACAGACAAGGACAAGGCTTCTTGGAGGTTTGCTTGCTTTGGTGTTGTTGTCCTCGACTCATCCACTGGGAAGACATGGAACATTCCACAACACGTACATACTTACGTAGGCGATTCCGTGATTTTTTTGGTTGTGTCGATGGGATATACTTGCTCGGATGTACCTCAATATTGATTGTTCGGTGTAGTCTTGGCAACACCGACCGAACGGTCACCGCAAAATCCGGGATTTGGCTGTTTCTCTTTTCCAGTCTCTAGAGTACTGCCACCGTCACAATAAGGATGGATGAAATGCCGAATAAATTGAACCCATGCGTCGATCCACGTACAAGCTGAACTCGAGACCGGGCAGGAAAAAAAGCAACACGTCAAAAAGTGCAGCAGAGTGCGGCGCCAACAAAAACGCAACCCTAGTTCAATGCTTGGCGTGAATATCCCACCTTTTTCGCAATGAAGATACCAGCAATAGAATCCCAAAAATGGTCAACTGACCTCCGCTGACAAGGCTGGGGTGTAGGGTATATTGCGTCTATGCTTGTTCAGATTGTCCTATGTAAGAGGGCTGCCGCTCTGGAGGAGATTTGATGATCATATTATGAATCATACGGGAGCACAGAGTACATGCCTCCTCCCTTCATATAATATAAGCGCCGGGGGTGTTTTACAAGAGTTTATTCCACAACGATGGCACCAGGCAGCCGGGCAAGCGGTGAAGCAAAATACGCAGAGACGATATTCGTCCCCTCCAAAACACCCACTCCCAAAAAGATACATGCATGCATGTGATTGATTAGCTCGGGGTTGGTGCCAGGGCTTGGCAGCACGTACAGTATGAAGATGGATGCTACTCTGGCAGATCTCTTTGGCTTTCTTTTCCCTACTGTGCATATCCACGGCAAGCTCGGTAACATGTCAGGTCCGGTCAGGGTGTTCTCGGCCAAGATTTGTTGACCTTCTGGAAGGAGTGGATGCATTTTGGGGCTTCAAGGGCCTTGCAGCTGATTGTGAAGGCCGAGGGAAAAGGAAAAGGCAAGGGAAGAAAAAAAAAGAAGAAAAAACCCACTGCGGAGAAGTCAGGCATTGGACCACAGGCGTGGTGAAGCAGCAGATATGATTCGCACAGCAGTGCGTACTAAGAGGTTTTTGAGTCATCAATTGAGTGGATGGGCGAGTCAACGATTCTCTCTCATCAGTCTTCAGATCTTCACACCGCTCTTGACGATGCCCTCATATGAAGCGAAAGAGTTTTTTTTGTTCTTTCTTTGCCTTTGGTCTCTTTCGCTTCCGCTGCTTTACATTAGCAGTGCTACTATAGTGGGTGACTTGGCACCGATATGACTCCATCGTCGTACATATCACTACGGCACGCTAGTGATTTGCGTGCCATTTCGAATGGTAAGCGCTTGACGAGGGCATGCAGAGCACTTGAGAAACTTCGGCTACTCTCCGTGGGGCGGGATCATGAAGCATCCACAAAGAATGCTGCGTTCTCTGCTCTCCATCTGCGCAGCGGCTTCGGTCCAGGGAAAGTTGACAAGCAGGGAGGAGACAAAGGATAGCCTTCAATTGATATCATGACGAGGTACAATCTCAACTTGTACCTCTGAAAACTTCAAGAAAGTCTGGAGTATGGGAACAGCGACATCCTTCACATCCTTCCCTTACCCTCGAACAGGGTGGGGTCAGCTGTACGGTAGACATTCCACATTTTGGTGGGTGTATAGTACTCGTGCTTGGTTGAACTGTACCTCTGTACTTCTTAGAACGCTTGCCCAAGGTCTGGCGGTGATGACGATAAGCAGCCGTAGTCGACGCAGACTCAGCAAATCCTGTCGTCTCTCATTCTGGGTCGGATCACAATGTGGTATCCTGGGCTGGGCTGACGTGAAATCCATCCAGGAACGAGACGGACAATTTCCTCTGAAAGGTGAGAAAGGTGACGGATTTGTCGCCATAGATCTGCAGACCTTCCAAGAGATAATGCATGGGTGGACGAACGCATCCATGATCCACTCAAAGTCCGACAGCCTGGGCACGTCTCGCGGTTTCGTGTGCATCCTCGACAACAAAAGCTGACGGAGGGTGGTGACGATCTTGATAACGGTGGTCGACAGTGGTTGCAATATCAATTGGCTCGTCACATGAGTTGGAGGTTCACGCAATCAACGACCCTAACCCTGTCGAGAGACTGGGGTCGCTTGAACCCCACCTTCCTTTGTGCCTGCATTCTCGGATATTAGTCAGCCCAATTCTGCAGTCAGGCACAAACACGAACGAAGCCTCCTTCGTCAATGTCCAAAGACGTGCCCACCATTTCTCTGGCTGGTTTGCGAGGAAAAGCGGCCATTTGTTTTGAAACATGTCACGTCATTCGACTTTCTCATTGGCACCCTGCCGGCGTATGCTTCCTACTACCGTGGGACTCGTTTATTGGACCCAAGCAAAGTGCGAGAAGAACCGACTTGTAATCAAGGCGCCGACGGCAAGTGGGCCAATTGCTGAGCTCCGAACGAAAAAGAGCGGACATTGGGATAGGATGCCAGGTACCAAGTAAAATGGTGACGAGGACAGGGACGAGGACAAGGACGAGATGACGCTTGCGACTCATTGGGAGACTTGGGAGAGTGGGGATTGGGTTCTGCCCTGGGCGTCAGCTCCCACACCCAAACATTAGTGGCAGCCAATCAGGCTGGCAATGGAGGCTGGCCACGTGGAGAGCAAGGTCGATCACCACTGCCAGCGAATCCATCACACCCAAAAGCCAAGCCCAAGCCCAGGCCAGGCACCAGCAAGATGCTGTCCTGAAGATCGCGACGGCCGAGAGGGAGGCAGAGGCAGAGACAGTCAGCAGACAGACAGACAGATTTTGGCCAGGGAAGCAATGAAGAGGGAGAAAGGGGACAAGAGACAGTGACAGATGAGGCGCCAGTCCGTTCCTGGCCAACAATCTGACACAGCCATCTGTCAGCCTTCAGCCTTCAGCCTTCAGCCACTCAGCCCAACGGAGCGCGATTATTCGCTGTGGGGCTAGCTCCAGCGTCTTGAGTTGTTATCTCCTGTAGCCCAAAGCTCGCTTGCGCTCGTTCTTGGCTCTCTGGGGTCCATTGAACCCTGACGTCTCGTCTTGCGGTGGTCCCACCACTACCCCAGACATGAGGGCAAGTCTTCAAGCCAGAGACTCGCAGACCAACACAACAACCCACAACAGCGGCGAGAGAAATGAAGGATGGCAGGCCCGGTCCAGAGAGGTAGCAGGAAAGTGTCTAAGGCAACCGATACCTGTTGCTGCCAGTCTGACATGTTTGACAGGCAGCGGATTCAAGTGACAGAGTGATACACACGCGTTTCAGCAGTCCCGTTGCGGGGTTCAGCTGCCACTTTATCCCGGTGGCATTATTGATGAGGTGAATTAGGCGATGTCCACGCCCAGTTTCTGAATGTACTTGTCGTCAAAGGGACCAGCACCACTACCACTATCACCACCACAACCACTACCACCCAATGCGACCTCCACGGACTCGACAAGCTCTGGGATGGCACGGATGCAGATCAAGAGGTCACGCACTCTTTCTTTGCCCACCTCGCACCCACTGCGCCCGTCGCGTCCATGGCGCAGCACGGCGGGGTTCTCCAATCATAGTACCACCATAAGTCTGAGATATGGTACCATGGCAATCTGAGAATTGGTACATATGCGAAACCGCTAGCCTCGCCAATTGCAGACGTCGTCAGATGCACCCGGCTTTTCTCGGCCATCGAGAAACCACCGCACACTTTCACGACGGCACCATGTCTTTAGGCAACGGCTGCTGCTGCGGGCTGTGGGCTGCGTACCTGGGAGATGTTCCGTGTTCCCGCGTTCCCGTCCAAATCAGAATCGTGTCAGTTGACCATGCAACAGGGTTAAACAATAACAAAACCAGCAAACAGACAGCATTACCTGGACGATGCTGCAAGCCACATCGTGCATGGACCGGGCACTCGGTACATCATGGTACATGGCAAGGCTTTACAGGCGCACCTCTTTTTGAGAATCTCAACAACCCCTCAGTGGCACTCATCGCCCTTGCAGGCAGGCGCCATTTCGGCGCCGCGATACTCTTCGCGATATGCCATGCGAGATGATGTGGTAGGGTAGCTAAAAGGCTCTCACAAGGCCCCAAGCTTCTCAGTTTCAAACACTAGGAGACCCAGCAATCACGCAAAGGTTGTCCCATTCAGGTTTACTATGTATTACAGTCACATCGCCGAGCTGCTGCCGCGTCCTGTCATCGTCCACCTCGCTGGCAATTCAATATACTCATCGAGCAGCAGTAGGGTCTTGAGGACCCATAATCACGCTTATTGACCACCGCTCGAATGTGTGCGCCCCAGCCGCAGACCAAAACAACTGCTGCACGAGGGCGCAAGTACGACATGCGCAATGCAGGCACTATGCAGCAGCAGCAGCAGCCTACACGTGCGCGCATGACACTTTACAAGCAGGCGAGCCGTTCATCGTCACCATGAGCCTCTCACAAAACAGAGAGGCAATGAGGCAATAGGCTACCATGTCAGCGCTGTGCTTTCGCCTTGCTCATGGTACAAGTATAGCACGTACACCCTCAACATGACAGCACCCTGGACTTCTGACAGTACAGCTCCTGCACGGCTATGCACGCCAGCCACAGACAGGGCCTGCAGCAACCAATGCAATACGGCCGCTACAGTATGGACGTATTTGGTCACAGTGTGAGAAAGTCTCAACCCCAATACACAAAAGAACCAGCAGGCGATGAAGAGCACAGATGCGCCTCATTTCATCACGAACTGCGTTCTGTGGGGTTTAATTCAACAGCGAACGACTGGGCACCGAATACAAACGAGCAGTACCGGGCTTGCTTTGGCCCCTAAAACAAGGTTTCTTCAGCTCCTCGCACCGCTACTGATCTCCAACAGGTCGCTGCTATCTATAACATCCGCTGTTACGCACAACTGAGAGCGTGCTATTTCCGGACATGGTTGGAAATCAAGTACACTGTTGGCCGCAAGGTTGGATCTGAATTAATAATGAACCGTACTGTGCATGGGCGCGCACTATGTTTATATGGCCAGGTGCACGCGGCGCAAGCACATCTGTACTGCACACACACTCGACCAGATGGCTGCTGGGGGCCTTGTCAAGTTTCCGCGCCGATACTACATTGTCTCCCAGTGTCAAAGTCCGCTGCTCCGGCCACGGCATACACAAGCCCCCTAGCAGGAGAGCTGAACTGCAACAGACCCGAAAAGGGTCGGCAGCGAGCGCCACGGATTACCAGAACCACGAGAGCACGGTGCAGAGCCCGAGTACGTCATGCCATGGCTGACCAAATGGAGCCCTCCACCGTACCACATGGCAGCCACCTTTTGGGGTCCGGAAGGGCGGGCAGTTGTTCGGCGGCCGTCGCTGGCGGGCGGTGGCTGCGGGGGGCCGGCGCCGCGGAGGTAACAGGACATGCTACATGGACAAATCGAGGTTGCTGTAGTGTAACATCCCAAAACCATCGACGGCAGTGCCAAGATGCTACACGATGGCATGCAGGCCCGCTTGGCGTCAGGCCGGTGGTTCCACCAAGCGCATTACTTTTCTCTTGTTCTTTTTCTTGCTTGACTGAGCTTTGTGGTGGTTTTGGATCGCAAGCACTTGCGTGTTTCTTACTTGGCCCGGAGTCGCACCTCTGAACCCACGCTCCTTGAAGGACGTTTGCTTGTTTGCCCTTGCAACACAGACGCGACACTGACACGGGTCGGGAATCATGCGCCGAGTCACAGGATCAAGGCCAAGGCCAAGACCAAGGCCACACAACCCTTGGCTATAGATTGGCACCCTTGACGATGTGCAAGACAACGAGAGCCGAGTAATAAGAGACGCCAAGCCGAGCCGAAACCCCGCGAAGGCGGAGACAACGGCAACAGGACACGAAGATACTCAAATTGGCGCGCCGTAGACATCTGCTCCAAGCGGAGACGGAGTCTTATCTCCTGGACAAAGCCAGATCTGCCGCCTCTGACAATGTGACTTGGCTTGGGGTTCTTCTCATGTCACGTCGGTCTTTCGGGACTGCGGGAACGTATCAGGCGGGGTTGGGTGGCCAGGGTGTGGAACCACGGCAAACCGCAGGGCGCCGCGCTCAATGACTACTGTCATTTGTTGTGCGCTGTGTATCCATATACTTGCAGCATTTGTATGGTGTGAATATGGGCGCAGGGTGTGGCCAGTGTCGTGGAAGTCTGATGTGCTTGATGCATCTGCAAACCTTGAGCGAATGGCGCTGCTGCATGGTGGCCTGAGTGGCTATCTCTTTGTATGCATGATACTGCAAGCAAGCAGGCCCAGCTCCAGCCATCAGCGTCACCACAATACGTCCTTCTCACTGTCACGCCACCTCCGTTGAATACGTAGGAAGAGGCTTTCCCACGTGGGAGAGATAGCACTTACTTTAACGAGGCTGCAAGCGTGTTAGCTGGTGCGGTTGCATTGGTGGCTGCTTATGATTATTCATAACATGTCAACGCCCTGCACCCAGAACGCAGGACTTGCTATGCCGGTTGAGATTCCCAAAGCTCTCACACTGTCATTTAATGGGTGCAAAAAAGTTTCTGCCATAACCAATGGGCGTATAGAAGGCACTGGTAGCGTTAGCACGGATGGTACCTCATCTTTGTCGTTGGCGCTGCTGCTACACCTTGCCTGGCGCAAACCACAGCCTTGGGTTTGCTGTTCTGTCCATTCACAGCCACACCCGCTACATCAAACCATCTTGACGTGGTATGATACCATAAATCATGGATTGCTTGTCTCGTTTTCAACACACCACTGAGTATCTCAAGCAGAGCGGCTTGCAGCAAGCTTGCATGGAACTGTCAGGTACAACGTAGGAATGTATCTTGCATCTTTGTCGTATTCTGAGTCAAGGAATATGAGGCAGAAAGAAAACCACAGATGAACAACACCCATCGTCATCGACTTATTCATCATCGTGCGACTCGTCAGGACCCAGAAAAGATGTCTTGGACGAAAACGGAAGTGCCAAGTAACCGTGCGATCAAAAGAGGAAGAGAAAGAATATCATGGAAGCAAAAAGCAAGATAAGATGGTAGTGGAGGGTGAACTAACCCACCTACTCCTATCGCAAATATCATGGCATTTCAGAGCCCAGGATCCCCGATTCACCAACATGCCCACAGTTTGTTCAACATCTCGTCCCAGATCACGATGGCGTCTGTGTGTTTTTGACACAGCGCCTGCCGATGGAGCCGTGTCCTCTACTTTGGGACAATGAGGACTAGTTGTGACACGACTCAAGGGACTTGTTCGACAAGGAAGTAGTAGACAAGGTGGGAAGAATGGAGACTAGAAAATACATGTCGACGGTTTCTTTTGGCTCTCCTCGGGATGATTGATTAGTGTCTCTTACCTTTGAGGACTGTATTGAAAGATACGAGTGGCTTGTATGCGTGCACACATTTGCATATCAGGCTTCAAAATTCTAGAAGCAAACCAGTGAAGAACCAGAGTATCGGCATATACATTTCCATCGGTGTTTAAATTTGGCAGTCTACTTGGGTCTGGTGAGAGTACTTATTCATCGCATCTCTATACACGTACTGTTGTGTTTCAACGCGATTTAGATCGAGGCGTGCACGCAGTATCTAAACGCAAAACATTCTGCCAACCAGCGGAAGGCTTTGGGCTACAACAAATACAAACACGACATTGGCATTGCCTTAGCCATTGTAACACCTTATACGTAGCCACTATCCTAGATTCTGGATCCTGAGTCCAACGGCTGCCGGCTACGACATAATTGAGATCTGAAGCTTCAAGCAACCACAGACGCGTAGGATAGACAATATCTATCACGATACATGCAGGAATGATATCTGGAGATAGTGAAAATTGGCCACAACCCGTGTGTAGAGCAAGCACAATATGTGTGATTCTGTCGAGTTTCCATCCACCTTGAGCTAAATCATCTATCCATCGAAGCAAGTTGACGCTCGTACAACCAAAGGTCAGACTGGACTTGATTGAGTTGACAATGGAATCCCCTGGAGCCCACCTGTTGCGGCTTTCTTTACCCCTTCCTCCAAGAGCTTTTCCTGTGTTGATCAGGACCAGAGACCCCTTGAGCGCTTGCGGCTCTCGCCAGATTATCGACGACGATCATCATTGATCGAAAAGCAGCGAGTAACTACTATTATCTGTGCGCTCTGCGCACAGATAAAGCCGCGTTCCTGGATGCATTGGCATCGACGATCTCTAGTTTCGGCGCCCTGTGGATACTTCACTTACATGCTAGTGTATTAATTCATCTTCAGCTAGACTACACAGTATGTCAGCTTGAAGGTTGTGTATAGGTGTTTATAGGCGTCATGCTGTATACAGAGCAGATGACTACGTTTCACAACATGTCCGTGTTGTCTTTGGCGTTGTGTCTCATTAGTTTGTTGTCAAGTTATTGCTAAAGCTCTGGCTCCGTTTTAGAATGAACTGACTACCTGGCAGCTAGTTACGTATGTCGACGCTTAGTCCATTCGGCTTTGCGCGCGGTACAACATCGCAAAGTAATAAAGACTACAAGTCGTAGAGGTATTTACTCTAGGTGATTGAGTTGATCGCTGTGAGACCAATCCAGGGCATGCTCTCATGGGACACTATGTGCCTAGGGTATCTTTTAAATGACGACGGCTTTGCCGGCAGTCTAGCAGACGCCAATAGGTCTAGTCCATTTCCACAGTACATAGTGCGCGTAACGGCATTGGGCAAAGACACGTGGTTAAGGCTTCCTTGCACATGTGGTCAACAAGTGTGTCTATTGAATCCATACTGTCCTGTTTGCTCCAAGCCATAGGGGCACTGCCTTGCAAGCGGTTTTGGTAGAAATCAGTTGATCTGATGTCAATTGCGTTCATGATCACTGTCACGGAGTCGTAGCTTGGCTCTTGTTCTTAACGAGGACACCCTCTACCGCTTCTCGTGGCGTGATTCCTAAACTTTGCTCTGCATATGAAGACCAAATTGAATGTTCTCAGATCATCCTCCTCAAAGAGTCATTGGAGCTTGTTCGACTCCTCAACTGCTCGTAAGATCATCGTACCGAACACAGCGAAAGCGTATACAATGCGATTCATCACCTCCCGGCTTTCGCCAAGGTTCCGGTAGTATTTTGCCTCTGCTAGACTGACACCACCTAGCACGTGGCAGATCAGTGGGTGTTCGGTACCAAGGTCAATCTTATATACGCTCGACCGCGATGTCCTTGCTTAGCGAGCACGCCTCGTTTGACGATCGCTGTTTTTTTCTTTCTTTCGGTCCTGCAAGCTAGCCAGGTTGACTCGGGCTCTCAAAGTGCTGAGGTATCAGATTATTTGCGTGCAGTACTTGTCGGAATGGCGGGATGGAAGTACCTAGATGTCAGATGGATATTGCTCAGTATTAGCCATGGCGATTGCAACAATGTGATCAGCATTTTGAGGAATCATCTGACCGGCGACACAGAACGACATCCGGATACGGATGTTTGCGTAAATGGAAGAAATTAGAGCGTACGGATGTCGGTAGTCGAGATCAGAGTCATCTGATGGATTTCACCAGTTGGCATTGGGAATTTCATGACGCGAGGAATAATTATATTCATCCACATGCAAATGCAATTGAGGCATACAAAGGTAGCAATACAAATGTCTACCCATTCACGAGATGTTTCACTCACATGCCTCTCTAGATCTACACGTTGCCCTCTTGCCAAGATCCTCTACGACCAGCATCAAGCTTACTGCAGAGTCTCGAGCAGTTAGCAAGAAAGCATATATCGATGAAGCGTTGGTTTGGAGACACCGTAGTTTAACCTTGAGCTCACGCGATACATACGTACAATGTCACGAAACATGTTCGGTGATTGGATTGATCACACAAAAAGGGGCCCCCCAAGCTGACTACAGAAGATGTGCCAGCAGCACACCTTCATGAGTCTGTTTGCTTTTCTCATCCTCTTGGCTGGGCCATCTTGAAAGCGTGTGCAGCCTTCCGAAACACGACAATGCGGTTTACTTCAACTAGTGTAGGTCCTTTAAACTTCCATGCCCTCTCTGTTTCCTCCCTCAGCCAATCACAGCAACGAAACGACTCTTCACACTAGACAAAAACCACGCGCACAGTGGATACCTCCAAAGCCAAAAACGACCTACAAACTCCGTCACATACATATACAAGGCCGTTGCGTACCTGGCGTGTAGACTGCGGTCCAGCCTGTCCTGTGGATGGACGAATTGAGCCTCAACGAGGAGCAGCCCTGGAAGACCCAAGCCACAACATCCGACTGCTGACTCTCTCCAAGGCTAGACACAGGTGACACCCAGCCAGCCCTCAGCCTGCACAGCCTTGTGAGTAACCAAGATGTAAGTGGCGTTTTGACAGCTCCACATTTTGTTCCCCATGTCCATCGTGTTGGCAGGCTATGTGAATAAAAAGACGGTACCTCTTGGTTCATCGATCCATCATCGAGATCACAAACGTGGCACTGGTCCTTTTTGGGTGGGGTGTCTTTTTCTTCGTCCGATATACGATTGCTGTGGCGCCGGCTGAGATATCGCTGCCAGGTACGCGCAGTAGTACTCGGTACAGCACCTGAGTGGCTTTTTGCCAGCAAGGTCAAGGTCAAGATTGTCATGCAGGAACAGGAAACGGGGTCGGTCTAGCACTGTTGATGATGGATTTGCACCTTGGTAGCATGTATGTACTGAGCCAAGTCTGTACTTGGAGGATATGTAGAGCTTCCACAAAGCGTGGGGGCGTATACACTCTCAGCAGACACGCAAACCTTCTGGTTTCCAAGCTTGTGACCACCCACGTGAAGCGAGATCGACGTGGTATACCTTTGACACTCACATCTCGCGTTGTATCAGCTGTCTGACACGTCACCTGCCCAGCTGCCCAACCACCCGAAACCGAAGATAAGCTCCCCGTGAAAACTCAAAATAGCAACACCCAGATGTCTAGCAAACGCTCTATGGGTTGCGGGTGGAGGCTTGGACACACCGTACAGCCTCTCAAAGAAGTGTAAACCGCCACAAGCACGTTACATGTTCTCTGACCACCTATCCATCCAGTAGCCTATTCTTTGGAGACACATGCAAACACAACAGAAGCAAGTAGTGTGTGTGCTGAAATGTGCAATACATTCGACCTGAGTAGTGTACGTGCTGTAGTGTGCCGTCCATCGTGTACACAGCACTCACTATCCCATCCACCGCCATCACCACCACCGATACCAAGTAGCCCAAGAGATTCAAGAACCACAAAGAACCATCAAGCCTCAAGATCTGAAACACACTCCCAGAAAAAGGTGCGTATGGGGAAAGCCACCATGTTCAAGGCTACTCGCACAGCCAGTATTGTCTGTACATGAGATGGACGTACCGTATATCTTGCCAGTTGTCAAAAAAAAAAAAAAAGGTTGTCCTTTAGCTGGCACGTGGCAGAAGACTACGTTACTCGAAGGGAGAGATGCAAGCAAAGTCTCCTTGGGTGAGGTTGTCAAGCTAGGTTTTTTGCTTGACCCAGGAACCTGGCGATCCTGTTACCCGCTGACCCATGTACACCAATACTTTGTCTACTACACTCGGCCACACGCCAAGAGTGTCCAGCAGTGAATCGTGGTAAAACTTGTCTGGGAAAACTCCGTCGGATTAGATCGCACATGGCGTTTGTCTGGGCACTGTCTTGTCTCTTGTCTTCTGCCTTCGCACTCCGTCTTCACTAGCAGACTAGCAAAAGCAAGATAGGTTAGGGCCCTCTCTCGTTCACCACTACCACCAAAAAGCAAGACAAGATGTGGAGGCCTAATCCAGATCCCTCATTGCAACGTGCGCCGCCGTCTCATCAGGTGGGACTTGACTCTTGTTGTCCACGCGGCGTGAGCGACTTTTGCCATGATGTTGAGACCTTAGGCACTACTGATCATATTGCGCAACGCTGTTGCTGGAAGCGAACCAGTGCACTTACGCGTACAGCAGCCCGCCAGCCCCCGCATCCGGTGTCTGAGTCGAAGCAATCCAGTTCTCCATGGTAGCTTGGCCACTTGGAGCCCTACTGCTTCTACCGGCCGAAGAAGCGGAGGCGGCGGCGGCGGCGGCGATGGCGGCGCCTCCTCTGCCTCCTCCTGTACCACTACCAGCTCTTGCAATGCCACCACCGCCATTCTCCCGGCGCTTGACGACCAGACACAACACGCGACCGTAAATGGAAAATCCTTCGTAGGATATATCCATGGCTAGCTTCTTCTTGTCGTCCTCGGGTCCGTGCTCACGCCCACGCGGGCCACTAGCGCTGTGCTTGCGACGCACCTCGGTCGGAATCGCTTCCGTTGTTTCCTGGTCATGGTCGTGGTCCAGGTCCTGGTCGACAAATAGGCCACCGCTGTCCTCCTCGTCCTCTGCGTCGTCATAGTCAAAGTCATGGTCCTGGGTGTTTCCTTCGGGATCGAGATCGCTACCGCTCGCGCTTTCATGCTTACTGCCTTCCAGGACGTCGACATCGCCTGGAACCAATCTGCCCGCGGAATTGTCGAGCATACTGGTGTCTTTGCCATCAATGCCAATACCAACACCAACACCACCGCTACCGCCACCAATGTTGCTGCTGCTGCTGTTGCCACGGCGGAGGTGGCTTCTGCGATGGCTGGCGTGTGGTTCAACAAAGTGACAAGACTCCTTGGCCGTTGTTTCACCTTTGCCCAGAGTTGGGATGTCGCGTAGAGCAATAACGTCATTGTCGTCATCCTCATCTTCGATACGAAGGCCTGGCGGAGCCGCAGCTGCTGGTGCATCTTGATGTTGCCTTTGCTGCAGTTGCTGTTGGTACAACTGGTCCTCAACGTCAATGGGCACATCCCAGGACGCACCGTCGCCTGTCAGCTTGGATGCATTGGACGTGAGTTTAGTCTGTGTGGTGTCCCGAAAGTGCTTGTGCTTGAACAGCAGCGAGTGCCGAGTGCTCGTCTCGGTCAGAAACACAGACACTTCAAAGTCGTCTGTAGCAACTCAACCACCCCTCCTCTGGTGGAAGGGTAGCCCTCTTGTTAGCTTGGCAGCTTGACAAAACACGCTGGAGAAAGATGCGTGCTGGGTTTGTAATCGAGGTGTGATGCCAAGGAAACCTTGTTTCCCTGCCCGATCTCATTCGGGTTATTAATGTGAGCTGTGAGACACTGCTCGCCCTTCGGGCCGGCCTTTGGGAGTGCAGCAGGGGCAAACAACAACTGCCGTATTCTTGCCCAGACTCGCACAGGCATACTTTTCGCAGGAGAGACTCCTGCAGCAATCGGGTGACCATTTTCTCAAGAATAGAGCCTTGGCGCAAGCGCGGGGTGGACGGGTTTTTTGGGGGGGGGGGGGGTTTGGTTTTGGTTTTGGGTTCTAGACCAGGCCAGGCCCAACCCCATTCAACGTGCACGAGAATAGAAAAGATCAGAATGAAAACATGACCGACCGTGAGTAACAGTGTCCTTGATACCGCGTTTCTTGGCGCTCTTTTTGCGGCTGCGCTCGCGCTCTTCACGAAGCTTGGGCAAAACAAAGGGTCGCACGGCCTCGATGACCTTGGGCAGGACTGGATCGCGAGGATGGAGCAGCCACGAGTGCGCCAGAGCGGGATTGTCGAGGTAGATGCGACACTCGAGGACCGAGTATTTCGAGATCCTAAGATAGCGCCGCACTGGGGCCATGGCTGTGTGTTTTGGCGCAACAAATGGCAGAGATTCGATGTCTTGGGGGTGTGTGAGTCGTGACAGGAAGACAAAAATTGCCCGCCGGCTGGCTCGATTTCCGGCTGACCGAGGGGCGCGGTCAGATGTTTGTTGGGTGGTAGACTGCTCCGCTGTCCCGTAGTCGCAGACGAGATACTTCTGGCTGGTATAGTGGTTGTTAGTGTTTTGTCCTTGTTGCATGGAAGAGTCGGGGAAAAGAATGGTCGAGATACAAACAAGGCTGACAACGCGAAGGCGGAGACAAGAGGGTACCTGGGTACTTGGGCTCCACGACGGCAGGCCCGGCCGCCAGTCGGATCCACTCGGCAGGCAGTGACGTAGCCATCCCCCCCTGCGTCGATCCCGGCCCCGGCCCCGGCCCCGGCGCCCGGAAGCCGGAGCAACTCCGTTCCATTTGCAGCTGCGTCGGGCCAACGTGGCTCGAATTCATTGAATCACATCGCAAGATATCCATACAAAAAATTATGTTGAAACGATGCAGGAGATAACGGTTGTCATATTCACTTGGGGTCTCCATATCCAAGCTCGTCCCTCCTCTCATCAATCAGCCTTCCCCATTCAAGCAGCAGTCGGAATGTGTAGATTTCAGCATCTTCACGCCGCACTGCCCGCTCCACCCAAGACTTGCCTTGCTCTGTGATCCATTGAGCATCTGCGCCACGCGGCTTCATAATCACTTTGCGACCGTTGATGCGGTCATAGTCTTCGAGACCCATAAAGTAGACGAGGGTGCTGTAGAGATCGTGCAGGCGAATATCGACTGGAACGTAGTGCAGCCAAGGAAAGACGCGCTCCGAGTACCATTGCTACAGGAACAATTTAGCCACGATTTGCGTGCGCAAGCATACTGGGCAAGAACGAGAGACAAGACATACCTTGAATATTGAGGAAATAATGGGCATGCTGTTTGACCTCAAGAGCTGGAGCAGATTCCTGGGAGGCCCATCGTCCCGATCCGTGAGCATGACGAACCGACTCTGTGCTGCCGCCACGCCATCCGCGTCCTCGTCCTTGATCCCAAATCGCTTTCTGATTTCATCGCACCCGTCGCTTGTGCACGCCGAGTAGTCGCTGATGCCCGCGTCCATCTTCAGTACATCATTCAGCGTCGCTAAAGAGACCTGGTCGTAGCGATACCAGTTCTCGTCCACTATAATGCCGTCAGGGTTGATATAGCCAATGGACAGCAGCACAGCTGCGGAAAGAGTCTTGTGCTTTGACGCGTTGTTTGCTAGGTAGCTCAGTCTTTCCTGATGTCCGCTCGACAAGAAGCCGCGCGGAAGCGGATATGCCGACTGCACGCCACCACGCCAGAACAGCTGGCTCGCTTTGTCCACCCACGGAGTGTCCTCGGCCTCACCAGATGTATCCGCCGCGTTGCGGTCGTAGTAGTCACTTGCGGCCTGCAGTGGGATCAAAATATCCTTGTGCTGCACCGTCTTGGTGCGACTGAAGACGGGCACAAGATCGCTGAACGGCCTGACGGCCCGGTGGGTCGCAAAGAAACCGTGCAGATTGAAAAGGTCAGGCTGATGGCAGAGATCCCAGCCCAGTGTGCGGTCGACAAGGAACTGACTCTCCGATTGCGGATTGACACACGAGGAACAGAAGCTGCCAGTCTGCGGGTAGTAGCCCATGCGCGCAGCAGAGTGGCTCGGACAAGCTTGGCCAAGCTGTTTCTGATGATCCCAGGACGCAATGAAGTCTTCGTCGTCCTGGTCTTTGTCTTTGAAAATTTGTGTCTCTGTTGACCATGGAGAGAGGACACGAGGATGGTCGAGCACATTGATGGGCAGTTCCATGTCCGGGAGATGTTGGATAAAGGGTTGAATGAGGGCTGCAAAGTCCTTGATGGCCGTGCCCAGCTGGGCTTCTTCCTCCACGGGCGTCTCGATCTTGCCATTCCGGATATGGATGGTACTTATGCCGCGTTTCCCCTTGAGCTTGGCAACCTCCTCCTTGATGTAGCTCGGATCAAGACCCCAAAATGGCCGCAGGTCCTCGTCAATTTGCTGAAAATGGTCGATGATGATGGACTTCCTGTCTGTGGCATAGTCGTACCAGACGTCAAAGTTGGGCGGTGGGTCTCGTCCACCGTGCCGCTCGCGGTACTCGCGTGCCGCAATTTTGAGACTCTCGCTGACCTTTGCATGCTGAACCAGCCAGCGATCTGCTTCTGTCCGCGTTGCGTAGATGATCTTGTCGATGGGATGTAGCTCGGATGCACTCGAGACAAAGATTGAATAGGTAGCCATCACGGTGAGCAAGGCAAAGATGAGGAAAGTACTGAAGCTGCGGGTCAGACCTACATGTCTGATATCGTGCCTGACCCAAACAGCCATGTAGCTGAGTGCCATGGCAAGAGTGCTGAGAAGCAGCCGAGACTTGGAAAGTTGCTCATACGTGGTGAGCATGTGCCACTTTCTCCACACAGCAGCCACACCGCAGAGGAAGGTAATCATGGCCGAGGCAGTCAGTGGCGAAGAGTAGTTTGTGAAGAAGGCCGAAGCAATAAAGAGCAGGGCGATGCTTTGGCCAAAGATGGAGAAGAGATAGAGCGAGTCAAAGCCGGCAGTCTCCGTAAAGACAAACTGGCTCGAACCTCGATGGTGCAACAGCATCGGCAGCGCAGTGAAGAGGGCGGAAGCACTCAGGATGGTGCCCAGTGTCATGAAGCGTTCTGTCGCTGTGCGTGACCACTGTAAGATGCGCCAAACAAGGGTGAGTATGGCGGCGTCCAAGCTAACGCCCAGCCACTGGGCGGCCAACACCAGTGAGCGGGAATGGAAACAAATGACAGTCGAGTTCGGTGCAGGCAGTGCGATCGAACGGACACTTGCTGCAAGCGCACAGGTGCTCGCAAAACTGGCCAGTGGAGACCTGATGAACCAATGGCCAAGATCCTGGAAGATGTCGTTGCCCATGAGGTCGTCCTCGTCCTCGTCCTCGCCTTCCCGTGGACGAGCTGGCCATCTCAGACGCACAACAGCCTTGTAGGCAGCCAAGACGCCGGGTAGGTACAGCTCAATGCCCGGACGCACACATGGCTGACGGCGCTGCAGCCAGTCCAAGAGCAATAGTCTGAGCGCAATACAGACGGCCAACGGCAACCAGGTCAGTCTGAAGGAAGGGCGTTGCGGAGCGTTCAAGACCCTGACCTCGTCCAGCTTGCGGTAGCGGGCCTCGTCGTTGAATCTGCCCTTGCGAGCAGCCCATCGCTTGGCTCCGCCGCTAGCTGCAAAAGAGAGAGCTGCAGCGAGGGCGAGTGCCAGGAATTGGGACACCAATGGCCGCTCTAGCACTCGATTCTGGTCAGCGCTGGCGTATATATGGAGAACTAGCAGGGCAGCGCTGCGAGAGCTCCAAGGTCAGCAAATATACCGTTGGCAGCGTGCAAGGCATGGAGGACCGGACCACATACCATCCCAGCGGGAGTCTCCCAGAAGAGTCCATGCTACGGTATGACCATTGATCTTGTGATCTGTGACGGAATCAAAAGGAGGAAAAAGGGGACCAGCTTCAGCGACGAAATGGCCAGCAAAGCTCAAAAGTCCTTACGTCAGCACAGGCCACAGCAGGGATCGAAGGTCAACAGCCACTTGGTGTAGGAGGATGTAAATGCGTTTTGGTTCGCAAGCCATCCACATATCAATGCCAAATAACCTCGATTGCGATGGGCCCGGTACAGATAGCAAGTGCTCCAGTGGAAATAACAGACAGCCATGACGCACTGTCTTACATAATGCCGGCTGGACCCCTGAGAGCGACAGGGACAAGGCTGCTTGGCGTAACGTCGCGTTTTCTAAAGAGGCACGCGCCTTCTTGCGTCTTCAACCCTGCATCCTCACCTCTCTTCTTCTTGCGCATCCAACTTCGACCTCGGCAGTCGGCCTCACTGCTGCTCAAGCAACAATGACCATCATATAACGCCCGAAACCAGCTTACTGCACCAGCAACAGCTCCCGCCATGCCAGGCCTGCTGACCGGACCGGGCACCGAGGGCCTTCAGCGGCTGTTGATCCCATGTGTCTGTGTGCTCATTGCCTTTCTCGCCTACACCTCCCAATGGCTCTTCAACTCGGCTGAATATCTTGAGCCCGGCCCCATGACCAAGCGAGAAACTTACATCTTCAATGTCCTCGTCCTCTGTGTCTGGGTCACCTACTACAAAGCCTGCACCGTCCCTGCAGGCCGCTACATTTTCCCCCCTTCCAAGCCGTCCGACGAAACCCACAATGACCACAAGACCAACAATGCCAACCAGCCTCCCCGGACCGAGCCCTCATCGAATGCCTTCGCTCCGAATCGCTGGTGCAAGAAATGCTCCGCTCCGAAACCTCTCCGTGCCCATCACTGCCGCCACTGCGGCACCTGCATTCCCAAGATGGACCACCATTGCCCGTGGACAGGCAACTGCGTCTCCCTCCAGACATTCCCATACTTCCTCCGCTTCCTCGTCTACACGAACCTCGCCCTCGGCTACCTGCATATTCAGCTCCTCTACCCACGCTTCCGCTTCCTCTTCTGGGACAACTCACGCCTCCCCTCCTACCTCGGGCCTAGCGTCGGAGCCATGATCCACTTGACCCTCCTCGGTTTCCTCGGCGGCCTTGCCAGTCTCGCTCTCGGAGTCCTCCTCCTTACCACATTTCGCAGCTGGGTCCTCAACCAGACCATGATCGAAGGCTGGGAAATCGAACGCCACGATGCCGTCCTCTTGCGCGCCAAACGCGGCGGCGGCTGGTGGACCTCCCCATCCTCCTCCTCCTTCGGCAGCAGTTCGAACCTTCGCATCAACCGCGTCGAGTTTCCCTACGACAATGACTTCTTCGACAACATGGCTCAAGCAATGGGCACCAAAAACATCCTCTCATGGTTCGATCCACTCATTGGCGGCGGCCCACGCATCGCAAACAATACACCAGGCAGAGGCACAGGGTGGGAATGGGAAGAGAACGGATTCAACGACCGCGAGGGTATGTGGCCGCCTCCGGATCCAGATAAGATGCGCCGCGCGGGCCAGCCGAGTAACAGGACGTGGCCTGGCGCCGCTGCCGCTGCGCGCATGCAAGAGGCGGAGAGCATCGATGAGAAGTGGCGCAATCCGCAGGAGGAAGTCGCTGCATTCAAGGCAAGGCAGGAGATGGATCTGCGACGACGGCGTGGAACCTCGGGTGTGATTGCGGAGTTGAAAGAGGACGAGGACCTGAAGGACTTGGACAGTGGTAGGAGCGATAATGACTACGACTACGTACAAGGTCGAGAAGCGTACGAGAATGACGAAGATGAGGACGAGGATGAAGACGACGACGACGACGATAATGTCGTTGACAATGGCACCATCCCACCAGTCCGTGGCCGACCCTGGTTCGAGCAAGGAATAGATGGCGAGCCAGGGTGGACGAACTCGGAAGGAGACCGGCTGCGTGACTACGGCGTCGACGAGGAAGCGGACGACGACGAAGACGTGCCGCTGGGGGAACTGCTTCGTAGACGAAAAGCGTATGTTCAAAGCAAAATGTAGATGTACAGATAGCTGAATAAATATGCACAGAAAATCTTGTGATGTTCCGAACTTGTGCATTAAATCTCTAGACAACACGCGCTTCTTTGTGCACATATTCGGAAAGCTTCCTGCTGCAAAAACGTTGCTGGGTTGTTATGCCGCGCAGGATTTATAGTAGTGTAGAGACAAATGATTTCTGGTATGCATATGAATATATGTGTATGTATACACACTGATCCTGAGTAGTCTAGACAGCGTGATAGCTGTGACAGTCAACAGACATCAATCAAGACCACACAAGGCAAGGCTGTATACCTAGGTACTCTTCATGCACTTCCGCCAATTTCCACTGTCCTTTTACACATAAAGCCAGTACAGCGTCAGTGAACGGGACCAACCCACTTCTTCCATACTTCAAATATTTCTTTCCATTTCTAAATGTATCTATCTCTACCTTTTCTTTCAGAACCTCTCCCATCAACTGACAGCCCTTCAGCCTTCTTCACACGACACACCCATCACAACCTTACCAATCCTCATCATCATCCTTCTTAGCCATCGCATTCTTCCTCGCCAGCAACGCATCCGCCAAACTGCCTGCCAGACTCGGCGTCGGCGTGTTACTACGACTACTACTCGCGCCTCCGTCAGACCCGCCCTGGCTCCCCGCAAGACTCATCCCGGAATCCCGCGTCTGCAGTCCCGCCGGTTTCTTGCCCGGACGCGCAGGTGGGGTCGGTGCTGCAGGTTTGGCACGGCCGTTGACGGGCGGTGGTGGGGGTGCTCGCGAGGCAGCGGCTGGTGGAGGAGGTGGCGGTGGGAGCGAGGCTTGTTCTTCGACATAGGCGGCGGGTACCCAGGCTTGTCCTTGGGCGTTTTTGGCGAGCCACCAGCCTACAGCTTGACGTTAGCAATTGGTAGAGGAGAAAGAGTGGACAGGGTCCGGAAAAGGGGAAGGCGATGAAATGAAAGCCAAGAAAATTAGTAACATACCATTGGTTTCTTTCTGCACAATCTCCAGCAAGTCACCTGCCCGTATCGAAAGCTCATTCTCCTTGCTACCAGCAAAGTCGTACAGCACCTTGGCCATAATCTTGGCCTTTGCAGGGGGCGCGGCAGCAGGAGGTGGTGGTGGTGGCTGCCGGGTAGAAGCGCTAGACGTGTTGCGCGTATGCGAGGGGATCGCAGCGCCACCAGGAATAGGCACAGGTCTTGCGGCGGCAGCAGCAGCAGCAGCAGGACCAGGAGCAGGCCTGGGCGTTGGCACGGGCCGCGGCGATGCAGCTGCTGCCGCAGAGGGACCGCCTCCAGGACGAGGCTGCGGCGTTCTGTTGGCGTTGTTGTTGGGCATTCTCGACGGTCGACCGTTGGGACCGCCTGGCTTGATGAGCTTGCCGCGGGTGATGGGACGTGGCGGTACAGGCTTGGCCTTGGGCATTGGCCGCGAGAGCGAATTGGAGGGCTCGCCTGGCTGGGTATGCACAGCACCGCTCTTGTAGAAGTCGACGCCAGTCGGCGCATCTTTGAGGACCTTGACAAGTTGCATTTTGTTTGGCTTCTTTGCATACTCGATAGTCTCGCCAATCTTGAGGTTGAAGCCGCCTGGCATGACACGCTGCATTTGCGTGAACAACTCCGTCTTCAACATACAGTTCAGCAGCGGATCAGCCTCTTGTGGTGACCCTACACCAAGGGAGAACCAGTCATCCCGGGCTGTAGAGGTGCTGACGAACTTGATGGCTCCGATAGGGATGGTGCGTTCAGCCAAAATTTGAAGTTGATTATTGGCAAGCATCTGTGACACAATGTAGAACTTGCTGTTGGTAACGACAAAGATTCTCGGGCTTGGCTTGCTAGAGCGGCCAAATTTAGCCTCGAGAACCTCACCACGCGAGGAAAAGACGGCCTTCTCGTTGCTTCCTAGTCCAATGGCGTTGCGCACTTGACTGCCAGGCCCACTGGTAGCGTTGATTCCAAGGTAGTCACCCAAGAAGCGACGAGATCCCAGCAAACTGAAGCGCCGTCTCTCCTTGCGGTTTTGCAGAAGCCGGTGTCCCTGGTCGCGCAGGTCCAGGTACTCGGCTCCGGTGCGCTTCTTGCGCCAGAATCGCTGGATACGTGTCGCCGATTCGGCTCGGTATGCGAGGTATGCGCGCCACATGCGCTGGATACGTGTTGCCATGTTGTGCCAGTAACGGTCGCGCATATGCTCCAAAGCAAACAAGGTCTCGGGCGATTTGATGAATGCCTTGGTGACACCCATCTGCCACTCCTCTTGAGGAATGCTTGTGTCCTTGAGGATCTGCTTGACGGCCGCTTCATATGATCCCGACCACGTGTACTCGCCTGCATAAGATGTGGCAGGAGACAGCAAAAAGAAGCGATCGACAAACTTTTCAAAACTCTGGCGGTACGCGAAACCTGCACGGCGAATGCGCACGTTTTCTTGAAGACCCAGATATTTGATTTGGTGCAGCACATTAGGCACATTATACTCGGTAGGCGACTTGTTCTCGTTGGGCTTGATTGTCCGGATATAGGAGGGCTGACACTTCATCAGAGTCTCAACAAGGGCATTTGCCGAAGCCCTGATTCTGTCACCGGCCGAAGGAGGCTGTTTTCTGTTGTCCTGGTCGACCTGATGCGGGAACAGAGTGTGGATGAACTTGTTCTGGCTAATCTGGAACAGGTTCTGAACGCCCTTGAGCAGCTGGTCCTTGCATTTGTCGGTGATACCATCAACAGTGTAGCTCACATCACCAGCGTAATGCTTGATGATGAAATTGCCCTGGCGCGGCGTCAGGTTGGGGTTTGACATGCCGTTGATGCTCTGCATGAACGTACGGTCGCAAGCAGCAGGGTCGGCGTGTGCGGTCTTGGTGGCGTCCTTCATGGCGGAGAAGATGCCCGGTGGACGAACCGACTCGATCAAGTCGCAAACAACCTTGTTGTCAAAATATTTGATGGGCGTCCACTTGATTTGCTCGCGCTCATACTCTTCTTGCTCTGCCTTGAGGGTCAGCTGGATAAAGATTTGCTGCAGCTTCTCGTTGACATAGTTGATGCACAGCTGCTCGAAGCTGTTCTTTTCGAAAATCTCAAAGCCATAGATATCGAGAATGCCAATGGAATTCGACGTGGCCTGTCTTGCTTTGAGCGATACATTGACTCGCTCGACAATCCAGTCAAACAGGTTGTTGTAGATGGCTTTGGCGAGCGCATCGCGGGTGGCTGTTGCTTGCGAAACGTTTGCCGGTGATTCGATGATTTCGCCATTCCTGGGCATCAGAATGCGGATCGTGATGGCCTTGATGAGTGACTGGGGTTCAACTTCCAGCAGATATGCCAAGAACTCGACCACGGACTGGTCCGCCACTGTCGCATAGCCGTCCTCGTCTTCGCGGAAAGTCAAGTTGCCAGTCCACAGTACTGCCGCCAGCATCCGGAAGATGTTGTCCTGCTCTGCCTGCGAAAGGCCAATGATCTTCATGGCATTGAGCGTATCCTGAAATTCTGCGAGGTCATCGATACCGTCGACGTCCAGACACTTTGAGCGGCTCGTGTAAGCGTAGGTTTCGGGCTTTTGTATGCCAAAGAGCTCGCGATGCTGCTGCGAAGCGCCCTTGGTGAACTGGTAAAAGATGTGAAAATTGCGCTCGTTGGTAATCTGGCCAACAACACGGGTCTTTTCTAGCAGGTAATTTGTAATATCTGCACCTATCGGCTCGCCCTGCGCATTGAAATGTATTTGCAAGTACTTGCCAAAGCGTGACGAGTTGTTGTTGCGCAGCGTTTTTGCGTTTCCAAAGGATTCGAGCAAAGGGTTCGTTGCCAGCACCATGTCCTTGACCTTTTGAATGTCGCCGCCCTGGCCGCCCGAAACGTTGGCAATATACTGCATGATGCGCTTGGCAGCTTCCGTTTTGCCAGCACCCGACTCGCCCGAGATGATGACACACTGGTTCTCGTTGTAGGCCTTCATGTTGTAGTAGGAGGATTCGGCAATAGCAAAGACGTGCGGCGGCATCTCGAGCCGATTCTTGCCTTTGTAGCTTTCGAGGACATGGTCGGTGTAAATGCCGAGGTCGCGGAACGGGTTTACTGAGACCAACACGTGGCCGATGTAAGTGTAGATTTCGGCGCCATCGAACCGCTTCTTGAGGTTTTCGTTGATGGCTTCGTTGGAGACTTTGCTGAGCAGCGTCAGGTCCGATACGCCAATTTCCTTCTTCTTGGTCGTCTCGAAGGCAGCCTTTTTGGGCCTGGCGCCGCCAGAACCGGCCTGGCCGCCACCCGTAGCAGCGCCGCCCCCTTGCCTGGCCCCCTTATCTTTGCGGCGGTTCGTGATACCCTGTGTGAATGGATGCGTGAGCAACAAAGGGGCGCGTCTCGGTGATCGAAGGGGCTGGTGACAGAGAACTGGCAGCTTACCATACTGGGCGAAATGTGCCGTGACCAGCGCCGTGCCTGTACAGAGAGTCGTAGCTGGTTGCAGAGCCGCAATTGGTCGGAATAGAGACCACGCAGCTGGCGAGGATCGCAGACTCAGGGGATGGTTCGTGGAAATTGGGCTGAGACTCGGGAGGCCAGCGCGACACCGAGGGGTCGTCGAAAGGAGGAATAGATCGAGGAATGTGGATACCAGAGTAAGCAGTGCTCTGTACCAATGCGAGAATGTGACGGCTTGACGTTGTCGACGAGGAGGAAGAGGAGGAGGAGCAGGCGGCTAGTAGCGGCGGTGGTGGTGATGTTTGGTGGCAGGGCGTGGTCGGAGGTGAGAGAGAAGAGTAAGAGAGAGTGAGAGTGACGTGCGCCTGTAATTGCCCGGTAGCAGTGGTGGCATAGTGGACTTTGGTGGTGTTGTAGTGGGGGCTCTTTTCTGGTCACAGCAAGATGGAACAGCGTGGCTTGGCATCCAGGGGTCCTCTTCTCCCTCTCGCCGCTGTCCACAGTGACTGCTATAGGCTGTTGGGCAACACTGGCGCAAGTCTGAGGGCAAGCTGGGCTGCCTGCTTGGCTGCTGTAAGCTGCTAACGTAATGCCCTACCGGCGCTGCACTGCTCCGCCTCAGTGTCTCCAGGGATGTCTGGCTTGGCTTGAGCCATTTTCCAGTTTTACATCCCAAGTTTGCCGCATCAGCCTTTAGCAACCTTGACAATTCCTTGGCCACAGTGAGTCAGTCTGCCATGTTGCGGTCCTGTTGTCCTAGTGTTTGTTGTTTGAGATATCTGGCTGGTATTCTTTGCGATCAGTGGGCTGCAGGGCCATCAGCGTCAGATGTGACGAGGAAAGGGGCTTCATTTTCAATCCCCATTGACCATGCAAGTCTAGTCAATCTAGCAGTGAATCCTCTCTCATCAAACATTTGAATTGGGCATTTTGATGAATGACCTCGAGCCACACAATGACAAATAGTCGTATTCAACCTCTTGCCTTTGTTTCAAGTGCGTCTTCAAGGTGTAGTAGTCGAACATCTTTGTTTATTCAAGTATCTTGACCGTTTGTTGCGGAGGATGCGGCATCATTTCGCGTCATCAACCTCATCATCTGCGCCCATGATCCCAACCTCCTCTCCCTCCAGCTCCAGCTCTAAGGACTGCTGTCTCGAGATCGAAGGGCCAGTCCTCTTCGAGTTGTCCTCCCCTCGCCAGCCTCTGTGAACTCGAATAGGTTCCAGAAATCCATCGCGGTGAATCCCTCCCAGTAGGTCATCTGACGCTGCCGCCGATGGCAAACGACTGTGAGGCATAGTTCTTTTCGTAACTGAACCGGGACCTTCCTGCCCATCATGTACCTTGTCCAGATGACGTTGGAGGTTGTATGATCTATTAAAAGGCCTGGTCGCCCTCTCGCACTCAGGATGGGAGCAGTAGAGCAATTGCTTGACGGGTCCTCGCGATCGGCTGCGGCTGTAAACCCTCATACTCCTTCTTGGTCCGGTCCCAGCGGCTCCATGTCGGCCACGGCTTTCAGCATCACTTGAGGCTGGGAAAGGATCATCGCCACCGAGTTCGATGCTGGGCATGCGGCCGGATGAGCGTGGGGGACCGTTGCTTGCACCCTCCATCTGACATTCGCTTTGGAAATTCTGCTTTGGTCCTTCTTTGACTTGGTTGTAATCTTCATCCTCGTCTTCTTCTTCAGACTCTTGTGGTACAATATCAGGATACCCTGGAATGTAGCGTTTCGTTTTTACACAACCATTCTCATTTATCGTGCGCATCTCCATGCCCTGCCCGAATAGATTCGCACATCGCTGCGTAGCGCGAGCAATAACAGTGGGGGAAAATCCCCTACTCAAGGCAGCCGCTCCCATCACATCGCTCCAATCACGCAGATTGAACCGGTCCAGAGGGTGAGTCCAGTTGTTCTGAGTGCTGTTGTTGTTCTCCACAGAGGGTGTCGCCTCTGAACAAGAAGGCGAGACTTTCCTATCCCTTGTATGGCCTTCATCTCCCGGTGCAGGCTTCACATCCGTCATCTCACTCTGATCCTCCTCGTCAGAAAAGACAGGGCGTCTCTTCTTGTGCGTCACGGCGCGTCTGATGAGAAAATCGCGCTTGCTTTCTCCTTCCTTCATAGAGAGTGATCGTGGACGACCACGTTTTCGAGGTTGTGTGCCAGCAGATGATGGCTCGGCTCCGGACTTATCGTCTGGTTGCGAAGCCAGGGAAATGTGACGGCTGCGCGTGGCCTGGGCTGTGGTGCGATAGTTTCGTCGCCGTGAGCGTGAAGGTTGAAAGGAATCGAAAGAATACTGATCGAAGTCGTCTGAAGATGATGCCGCCGATGAGGGCGATAGCAAGGCATCAAGGTCTTGCTGTACGAGGCCTTCCACGCTGGTCATCCGAGAATTGTGCAAAATAGTGAGCGTGTGGTCGAGCTTGGCCAAGATGGCTTGAGCCGATGGTCGTAGAAGCTCATAAGAGAGATCTTCGTCTGTAGCCACCGCAGGCTGGAGGATCGGATCGGCCTTTCTTCGTGCTTCCAAAGGAAGATCCTCAACATCCATGTTCTGCTGCTTCCCATCCTCAGCGTCGGATTCATCCAAAGCAGCAGCAGCATCTGGCACGACATGCTCGTGCTCAGAATCAGCGTGCTGGCCGCCTTGCGCCGCTTCGGCACGACTTCTTTCCCGGAACTTGTCCTTTGCGCACCGCAATATGGTGCTTGAGATGATCTCTGCAAGTTCGAATGCCGGCGTCGTGCTCTCCACCCGCCGGAACGTAAAGGCCTTATCCTCGTCTTCGGTCTTGGTGAGAAAATCGTCTGCTGGCACGAGATGCGCATTGAGCGGCCAGGCCGTCCATTGCCTTGGCGGAGCCCATGAGGTTTCCTCTGGCACGGTTGGTTGTTCTGCTACTGCATCAAGTCCCTCCTTCAACTAGCGAACAAAGCAAATTCACATGGTAGATTTAGCAAAGGTCACATTTGCACATCGCGTATGGTCATGAGTAGTAAGAAAAACCATACCTCGTCACCTTCCACAGCGACATCACCGCTGCTGCCACCTTCTTGCAGGCGCGACTCCGTAGCTGGTTGTGGTTGTGGTCGTCGTCGCGGATGCCTCAGCGCAAAAGCATTGTAAAGATGCAGCGACAAGTCGTCGTTGCGCAGCCTCTCGAGCGCAGTGTAGCTGAGCCGATCCTGCTCTGTAAGCGCGCGCCAGCTCTGCGGAGGGCCGCGCCAGCGGTTCGGTCGCGAGTTGTACAGGTTCTCTGAGTCTTCGGATTGGATCTCTGATGTGCTCTTGTCCCACTCGCTGTCCTCGTCTACTGAACTTTCCATGTTAGGTGTTGTGGGTTGGTTCTTTTGGGTTTAAAGGGAAAGAGAATTGGTGTGATTTATTGCTGGGGGTTTGGAGTGGTTTATCCGGGCTTCCAGGGTCGACTGTCGGGCTTGTTTTCTGGTTTTCAGTGCCTGGCTTTTGCGGATCATCCCCAGTAAAGAAGCAATTTTAGGGGCGCAGCCACAGCGTCAAAGCACTAAAATTAAAAGCATCTTGTATTGTGCTGCAGGCATTTACAGAACCATTTACAGGCTTGTTCTTGTCACGCATCGCGAGTTTATTACGGCAACAGCAAGTATATAAGCATGGATCAACAATTGCAATTCATTAAAATGGTATCCTCAACTCCAGTGATATGCCGTCTATGCCTTTTTGCCCTTTTGCTTCTCAATTTTTCTTCTCTTTTCCCTCAGCTTTTCATCCTCGGCACTCTTCTTGTTGTTGGTGTACTGCATCTGCTCAAACAGCTTTCTCTTCTTCTTGCTCAACATGCCCTTGGCACGCTCCATGTCCTCGGCTTCCTCCTTGGCCTTCTTCTGGACGGCCTTGAGAGCCTCTGCCTTCTTCTTATCCTTTGCGTTCTGCTGCTGTGACTTGACAGCCTTGCCTGTTATCTCAGCCTCCAGCTCGCGCTGTCTCTGGACTGCTGCGGACTCTTCCTCATCCTCCTCGACCTCGTCTTCTTCACCGGCAAGCTCTACGCCATCCTCTTCGTCTTCTTCATCCTCTGCAACATCCATATCGTTCTCATCTTCCTTGGCGTCCTCTTCATCCTCTTCATCATCGTCACTGTCTGCCAGCTTCTCGGCCTCAGTCTGTTGCTCTTCCAGCGTCATGGTCGGGTCGTACTGGCCAGAGACAGGCTTGACGAAAGGACTTAAGTGAGGGGGAAGTTCGGCCCCGGGGGCGTAGAGGCTAGGATCCTTCATCTCCTCGTCGTTGATCGAGTCCCAGACCCACTGAGGCTGGACATATATCCGGCCTGGTACTCTCTGGTTCGGTGCAAGCTTCTGGGCGGTCTGGTTGTCCTCTCCATTTCCATTTGACTCTACGACAGCTTGGACAAGCGGCCTGTCGATGACCTGATGTGTTATGGATGGGTCGAGCTCATCTGTGGTAAAAGCACCCTCTCCCAGAACTGCGTCCCAGCCTATCCGCTTGCAGCCAAAGGCCCGCAGTATAAATTCGAGTGGCTGTCGTGGCGTCTCACGGCCAAGGAAGAATGTGCATTTCGAGAACAGCGAGGCAGGGTCGTTGACGCTATAAGAGGGTTGAGGAAGGACGTCGCCGCCTTCTACTGCGGGTTCGAACTTGTCAATGGCGTCGGTGGCTTGATCAGCTTCGGCGTCTTCGTTGGCAGTGGTTTCTGTATCTTTGCTGTCGCCGTTCGCCGCACCCTCGCGCATTGACTTGACCAGCTTGTTGACCTCGGCCTGCACCTTGGGGTCTGGGCCGTGTTCGCTCTCGCCATTTGTGATCTGCATTGGCTCGTCTTTGGTGGCAATGTTCACGCCCTCGAGAGTGAAAGCGCCCAGCTCTCCACCTTGGTCGTCCTTGCTCTGGTCGAACTTGGGTGGGTATTTCAACCCAGCAGAGGTGTACAGTCTGTAGTTGACGAAACCCAGGAGCGTCATGTAAAACTCCACAAAGGTGCCCATGATTCTGAAGTCGACGTCTCCCACCACTCTCTGGTTGAACTTGTATGGAACCAGCCAGAGCACGTCCTCTCCTTGGATGTTTGCTTGGTAGTAGATACCCTTGATGGACAAGAAGGACTTGCGCAAGCTGTTTGAGACAATGAGGAGGTGCTCGAACTCAAGACACAGGCGCTCGCAGCGAGCGATCATCTTGGCAGGGACGGTGGAAGTCGAGGGCAGGTTGGCGAAGAGGAACAACATGGACAAGCAGTCATCGAGATCTCTGATGGCGTCGACAAAGGTCGGGTACCGTTCTCTGATGACATGGTCGAGGGTGTAGCGCGGCTTGCCCGTCTTCTCGGGGTCGGCAGCATTGCGCTCGAGGCGGGCGGCGTCGCCAACATCTCCGCGTCCGAGAGCGCGCGAGATCTTCTTCTCGAGGGCCTTTTGGTCGCGGAACTTGGCAAGCAGAGGCTCGTGAAGCAGGTACTGGATGTCCTTGGTGTAGTAGAAGGTTGTCGAGGGGGTCGAGTTCTTGGAAACCTTCTTCTTGTCGCGGGGCTCACGCGGGTAGATGCCCTTCCAGATGCACAGCTTGCGGAAATCGGGCAGGCTCAATTGCAGCTTCTTCACAGCCTGCGTACGGGAAATAAAGTTTTTGGCGTTGCCAGACTCGCCCTTCTTCTTGATGCGACCCATCTTGACGGTGTAGGATTTGAATTGCGAGGCAAAGAGGAATGGAAGTGGGAATGGATACTGAAGGGTTGGTCAAGAGACAGGACCGCGCTGCCAGAGTCTCAGGGCCGTACTTTCCATGAACTTTTTCCTGCGGTCGACTTTTTTTCTGCCACCGCCCATCTGGATTGGGCGAGTAGCTCCATTTTACTGTGGGGCTGAGCCAGGGGTCTGCCAGCCTAGCGACAAGGATACCCTGCTTTCTGGATGCGCACCCTGACCTCACCTCCGCTCTGGTGGCAGGCACACCTACAGATGACAGACTGGCTGGCGCTGAGTGATTGGTCCCACCTCATCAACCTCGACCCAAAGTTCGCGAACTTGTCGTGAATGGCCACGCTTCCCGGCCTGGCAATGGATCAAACATGAACGTCGACCTTTTGAGTGTGAAAAGGTCGAAGGGCCTGTTCCTGGCTGCTGCTGCGTTGCGGCTTGCATTTTTCTTCGTCTTCCCTGGCCTGCCTGAGCTGGTCGCAGGGCGCGTCGAGGTTTCGACACCTGTGAACAGCTTCAAGAGACGTGCGTATGATTCATTAAAGGAACCCGCGGCTCGACATGCTGACACTCTCTCTACAGTGCAAGAGGGTCTTTTTCTCTACAATCACAATGTGTCGCCCTACGATGGCGGTGTATACCACCAAGCGCCGCTTCTTCTGCCGCTGTTTTCCCTGCTTCCGGCCTTCGCCTCCTTTCCAGTCTTCACCTACTTGCTCTACATTGCGGTAGACCTGTGGAGTGCTAGCGCTCTGGTGACCATTGCCGACTCTGGAGAGGCTGGATCCTCAGCACGTTTCACCTCGCCGCGCAAGGATAAGAGATGGAGTGGCTTTGTTGTTGCTGCACTGTAAGTAGTGACCAAGTGGCTCAATGGTTCAAAGCCCACTGAGAAGCTAACCACTGGTCAAAACAGCTTCCTATTCAATCCTTTCACGATTGCGACGTGCATTGGACGACCAACGTCTGTCTTCACGACGTGCGCAATTCTCCATGCCATCTCCAAGGCCATCACAGGCGCGCCCTACAGTGCCGTTATCGCCATGGCCTTTGCCTCGTATCTGTCCATGTACCCGTTGCTTCTGCTCCCGCCACTCGTTCTCTTAGCATACGATCGACTACAGACCCACGACAAGAAACAGGCCATTCCGTTCGCTGCATCATGTGTTGGCGTCACGGCAGCCACTATCGCAGCACTCTTTCAGATGTCCTATTTCATTACGGGATCGTGGGAGTTCCTCTACTCGACATACGGCATCCAACTAACCCTCACCGATTTGACGCCAAATGTAGGGTTGTGGTGGTACTTCTTCATCGAAATGTTCGATTCCTTCCGCGCCTTCTTCCTAGCTGTCTTTTGGCTGCACCTGTCGTCTTACGTCGGCGCCTTTTGCGTGCGCGTCCGCAGCCAGCCGCTGCTCGTCATCACCCTCCTCATCGGCATCTTTGGTGTCTTCAAGCCATACCCTAGCATCAGCGACACATCGCTCTTTCTCGCTCTGGTATCACTCTACAGGCACGTGTTCCCGCTCATGCGGTACACCTTCGTCAGCGCCTCTACCATTCTGTACTCGACCTGTCTCGGACCGGCCTTTTACCATTTGTGGATCTATGCTGGCAGTGGCAACGCAAATTTCTTCTATGCTATTACCCTGGTGTGGAGTTTGGGCCAGAGCCTGCTGATTAGTGACCTCACGTTCGCGGCGCTGCGGGATGAGTGGGAGGTTGACAGGCCAGAGCTGGTGGGCAAGGAGATTAGACAGATATAGAATCATTCATAGACACCCCGGGCCCTCTACGAGGAAATACTCAAGGGCATATGTTGGATTCACGCGCAGTTGCAGTACAAAAACTCATGGCGTATCGTGGCAGAATTTCAGTTTAAGCCCTTGTGTGCTGGCAAATGGCCGTAAAGTGACACGTAGGGGAGAAAGAGCCAGCATTAGTTTCTTCACAGAGAGCTTTCGAGATGTTTATCGGCTTCAACAACTGTCCACGTCAGTTCCCTTGCAAGTTCTGTTTCGACAGCAAGATGCGTTCGTTTCCTCTCGGTTGTACATTCTGGAAGACCATATGTGCATAGATGCCTCCCAGCATTGATTCTTCACTTCGGGATACGACACTTCAGTCCGCATATAGGGGGGACTTTGTAGATACACATTTACACCTTCGTTGCCAGTTCCTAACAGGGGCAGCTGTCAATTACGGTATCACGCAATCAAATGCTAGACGTCCTCGCACCTACAGCACCGGGCAACAAATAGCACACTGTACAAGACATGCTCATTCTTTTGCATGTTTCACCAAAAGAAATCGAGTCATTCGAATAAAAGGTTCCTCGTCGAACCTGATGGCCCGGTTTCTATATGCTTGGTCCCTGTTTGGCTTCGATTGGACCAACTCCACATCCCATGTTTACCGGCTAATATTTATTAGCCATAATCTAGAATAAAATGGTTGGTCTATGTCATCGCCTCACTATGGCTTTCTCTAGAGAATTTAACGGTTTAGATGTATGTATAAGCACTGTACACGAACGGATATAGCGCAGTCAGTATGGTTTGATTGTTTCTCCTCCAAAAGAAGTAAGTTGATTCCGAGTTGCCTTTTTGCGTCACTTGATTTTGATTATATGTGACACCTTCAAGATGAGTCGGCCTGAGTTGAACATTGGTGATGTTCTGTACAGTCAAGTATTTGAAAGGGGTTCTTTTTTTTCTTTTTCTCTCTCTGAAAAGCGACCCCCCCTCGGAAATACGAACTGCGCCTCCAATGCATGCGTAACTATAGTTTGGATCTTGATGTGAGCGGTATGAGCCTGGAACCCGGCAGCTTATACCAGCGTCATTCATCATAAATGCAATTACTGCAGTCTGTAATCAGTCACGGCCCCAGCAAAATTCATAATGCTGACCTCGTACACATATTCATCTCTGAACAAGTATTTTACCATTCAAATGTGTACATGTGTATATGTGTGTATATATGTATATGTGTATATGTGTATATGTGTGTGTATACGTATATATGTATTTGCATAATCCAAGCCATGTCGGCATAAGTATGTCTGGCTCTTTTCTATATGTACAAGCCCAGCCAAAGAATCAAGTGAAGCTGTAAGAAGCAATCTCCTCAGATTCCAACATCCAAAACTCAAGAGGTATAGACATCACAAACAGGGAAAGCAAAAAGCAAAGTCATGTACAATCAAAACGTCAAAAAGCCAAGCCATTCATCCGACTTGCCCTTTGTGTCCTCCTTTGCTTTACTCGAGGAACTCATTCGGCACATACAGCGGCATTGAGTCCTCCCACATGGAGTCTGTCAGCATGATCTTGTTGCTGCCGTCCTTGTCCATGCTCATGATCTGGCCGTAAGGCTGGAAGGTGTCGTCGTACAGGGCACATTCGTCGCGGAAGCCATACATGCCAGAGTTGTAAAGGATGCGGTTATCGGCGGACCAGACAGCGTGGGCGTCGTTGGCACCGCTGGTAGTCAGCAGTGTCAGCTCGGTACCGTCAGGGTTGATGGTGTATACGTCGTAACGGTCAGCCCACCAACGGCCGCCCATGTCGACGGTCCAGTTGCTGTTGCGGGTGAAGACAATCTTGGTGCCGTCGGGGGACCAGCCAGGGGTCGTGTCCCAGCCGTCGGTCAGGTTGAAGGTGGTGCCGGTGGTGATGTTCAGGATGCGCAGGCCGAGAGCGCCGTCGTCACCGTTCCACTCGCGGTACACAACGGCGTCGCTGTTGGGCGAGTAGCTGGGGAAGCCGACGTTGTGCACGCCGTCACCGGTCAGGAACTCGTAGGTGGAGCCGTTGGAGGTGGCGCGGTATATGTAGGCCTCGGCGACGGAGCGCTCAAAGAACCAGTAGCCGAGACCGAAGGCGACCCACTCCTCGGTGGGCGACCAGGTGGGCTGGAAGGAGCCGGCCAAGCCCTCAGCGACAATGGAGGCATTGACAACGTCGCCAGTGTAGGAGCTGAAAATAGTCTCGTAGTCGTCACCGTTGGGCGAGCTGGAGACAATGTTGGAGGTCTCGTTGCCAGTCTGCTTGGCAGTGTAGAGGAGCTTGCCGGACTTGGACAACTGGGGGAAGACATCCATGAAGCGGGCCTCCCAGCCGTCCTGCCAGCTGTAGATGGTCTTCTCCAGAGGGCGGATGTCCCAGCCGGTGCGCTCGTAGACGATTTGGGTGCCGTCGGGAGACCACTGGGGGTTGCGGACAGGCCAAGTAAAGGCGGTGTGCACGGCGTCGGGAACGGTGTAGTTGATGCCCTCTGTAGGAACACCCTTGACCAGGTAGCCAATGGACGAGTTGGAAACCCAGTGGGGGCTCAGCTTCACGCCGTCGCCAGAGGTGTGGTAGACGACGTCAGTGCCAGTGGCAAAGTCGACGGAGCCGATCTGGGTGGTAGTGGTGTTGATGCTGTCGGGACGGTGCACATTGTACGTGTTCTCGAGAACAGTCTCGTAGAAAGCAATACGCGAGCCATCGGGCGACCAGGCTGGAGTGCCGAGGCAGTAGCCCGTCTTGTTGGCAACCAATCTGAAGTCGGAGCCGTCGGGGCGGATGGCGTAGATGGAGAGCTCCTGAGTGTGCTCCCAACCAGTGCCGTTGCTGTGACCAGTCCAGTCGGTGTTTCTGTCAGACGAGAACGCAATCCACTCGCCGTCAGGAGACCAGGCGGGGCGGAAGTGGCCGTCGGGGCTCTGCTCGGTAGGCAGGCCAACGGTGTCGGGAGTGTTGGTCAGGTTCTTGGCCTCGCCGGTGATAAGGTCCTTGATCCAGATGTTGGCCATGTAGTTGTTGGCCGTGCTCACGTAGGCGAGCTTGGTACCGTCGGGCGAGAGGATGCCGTTGTTCTCGTAGGATGAGGTTGCGACGAGCGACTGCATACCGGAGCCGTTGACGCTGACCTGGTAAATGTCGGCCTGTCCATCGACACGCTCAGACGTGAAGATGATGGACTTGCCATCTGGCGTCCAGTGGCCCTGGTACTCGAAGACGGACGAGTTGGAGGGCAGCAAAGCCCTCTCGTTGCTGCCATCGGCATTGGCGATGTACAGCGTGGACTCGGAGGGAGCAATGCGGTTCCTGGTTGTGAAAGCGTGGTTAGTTTCAGTGTAACATACAAACAAATGCGTGCAATGGTCGCGGCTGTGAACGCCAATGGAAACCTTGGCATAAACCCCCCCCTTCCCCCCCCCCCCAAAAAAAGGTCTTTGGGGAATAATCAAAACTTACATGAAGAAGACGCCGGTCTTGTTCTCTGCACGCTTGCCAAGCGCTCGCTTGGGCTCCGCAGATTCGACCTGCGCCTCGGAGCGGGCCGCCTGCATCTGCTGGTGGTATGGGCATGCTGCCAGAGCCTGGCTAGCGGCCAAGCCCAAGAGGCTCAACGTTGTAGATGCACGCATGACTGTATGTACTCGATTGGGGAGTTGAACCGGGTAAGAAGGATTATGGCAGACGCAGCATGTGAAGAGCAACCCAGACTTGGCCGCCAGGAACCAGAAGACCAACGGCTGGTATATATATATCTCTCTTTGCATCACAAAATCGCCATCTTGTCGATGCCCTGGCCACTTTTGCCATGCTACTTCCGCCGACTTGTCCGAGCCAACCTCGGAGGAGCCATGATGCTCTGGGCTTGGCACAAGATGCACGAGCAGACCCACGGCGGATCCTATACTCGGTACGTCGTAACATAGCGGAAACCGCTGCTGCGACCTCCTTTTCGCTGGTGCGACCTCTCCCCAACATAACTGCTCCACTGCGTATGTCCAACGCCATAGCCAAGCTGTGTGGTAGCAGGTCTCTTCCCGCTGGCGGATGTGTGCACGGAGAGCACCGCGAGGAGACCCATTCGAGCCACAAAACAAGTCTCCATCGTCCTGACCCCAGACGCGCACACCTTGGGTGCCGTGCGGAGTCTGTGCTGGACCACAATAACGAATGAAATCAATCTGCGGGAACGGTGTGCGATACGGCCAACTCTAAAGCACGGCAGTTGGCCAGGTCGGCCGCGTACATCGACAATATGGAGAAGGCGGGCGCGGCAGCGAATCAGCAGCCACGAGATCGAATAGCCTCGACGTCACTTGTCCGGCTGCACGTTGTTCTACAGGTCCAGCCTGCTCAGCTTCCGCTGGGAGGCTGTGCTCATGCAAACCCATGGGTCACGCATTAATCTGGGACATCATGCTCTTCGCAGCGACGGCTGTGCTTGCATCAGGAGGTTCCCATTGCAAGCTGGTGAGTATGCGTGATACAGGAGCGAAAGGCAACGCTGCCCGACTCATGCGCCCTTTGAGACCAGCCAGCATGGCTGGCGCTAGTAAGGGGCTCGCAACTCGCCTCGACGTGGCAAGGAGCGTCCGGCTTCGATCTGTCACCGCGATTCAAGCGAGACGGCAGGATCAAGATCACGGACCAATGCCCGAGAAAGCACCACAGGTCAAGCACAGTCAACGAATGGGGTCCAGCGGTGGCCTTCTGTTTAGCCGTTGTATCGCTTGTCAGTATTTTTGTCCTGCGTGTTGCTGTAGCTGGTGCATCAGAGCACTACCGTCAAGCACTTTGAAAAGAGAAAAGGGCCAACAGGGGGGACCTGGAAGAGAATCATGGTCAGCGTACATAGTTTCCAGATTACAGTCAGGACACAAAATGACATGTTACAGTCCTGTTCAGCACGCAAGTTTGTATCAAGATGTGTGCAGCATCAAAACACCGTCTGAGCCGCCCCGCTGGAGGGAGCATTGAGCATGGGACTGGTGCAATTTGGCACTCTGGAGCTGCTTCCAGTCAGCGAGAGTGGCATCAGAGACCTTCACGTCTCCAGCGGCGAGGGAAATTTTCGGCATCTCACTGTGTGGCAGTCCCCACAACGGCCGGAGAATGCCCCAAGACTTATTCAAGCAACCTGTGGACACCCCTGTTGCGTTTGGATGGCATGGTATGCCGCAATTATGCTTGATTGGAAGTTGCTAAGACAGGCGCAGAGCGTTCGTCACAGGCGCGTGTGGTGCTGCGTCATAGCCTGCATAGTATCTGGGTTGGGCTGTTTCTTTCCTATTTGCAGCGTTTGCATGAAGGCTAGTTTCTTGCAGACCATCCAAGGGTAGAAGCAGAGTATGCCCTCCTGTGAAAAAAACAAGACGGATTGACTCAGCCTTGCAGCGGCACAGGGGACATGGTTTCTTCTTCAGGAGCCTTGCTTGCTGATCGCAATGTCTGTGCCCCAAAGCCCTTCATGCGCCCGGGCAAAACTTACTGTCGCATCTTTCATTAGACATACTGGGGCAGGCCAGATACTAGGCGTGTAGACCTTGCGGCGGAACTTGTCTTGGCGCAAGGATGAAGAAGAAAAAAAGAAGAAAAAAAGAGAAAAGAGGACGAGCGATCAGCAAAGCTCCCACAATTTCTTGGGCGCTGCTTGGCCGTGTTGCATCTTGCTCGGACCTATCGGTTCGAGGTGCTATTCCTGGCACAGCCGTTCGAAGAGTTTGCCTGCGTCCCCCATGTTGTGCTTGGAGTCTGGAAGGTTTATTCACCCAGGGGTCGAAAGTCGCACAGCCAGTGTGGCTGCCGCGACGCAGGCTTGGCAGGGTCAGTTGGGTGGATAATCCACCTCCTCTCATGGCCCATTGGCTGCATATAGAAAGATACTCCGCACGCGTGAGGACCTTGCACAAGTACCCCAAGCTCGTAACCGCGTTAAGCACCGACGTCTTGGGTCTCCTGTCCCTGCAACTCGGGGTCGGCGATACGACCGCATTCCTTCCCTCATTCACATGAGAAGCAAGTCATGGTCGGCCCGGCTGACGCTGGCTGACGCTGGCTGACGCGGCCGTTGCTCTGCTGCCATGAAGTCCTGACTTTTGTCTTGCCGGTCTAGCGTGGTGCGGATGGCTTCAGCTTTGCTTTCGTGGCTGCGCAATGCACCTGCTGTGGGGGCTCAGCACGTCCGGCAAAAGGGGGACCTTGTGGCAGTTGACTCTATCACCTCACAGTCAGGCCACGAGGACCTCTCCAACGTCATTGTCGTGCCAAGCACGTTGCTGTGTAGACAGGCCAATCTGAAGATCCGGATAATCGGACAAGACGGCATCGTGAAAGAGTCAAAGCCACGACGAGCGCCCTGCTTCTTGATGTTTCGTCTTCAGCTTGCCATGCTCATTTTACACCCTGCATTCAGCCGATGTACGTCTCGATCTCGTCGATTTCCACTGTATGGACGAAGCAAACGATCGGCGGCCCTCGCATTGTCCGCTCTTGTCGTGCGATCGACTTCAAACCACATGCGGATCGCTTGCCATTTGGTGGATATCTCGGGTCGTTGAAGACAGGTGTTTGCAGTGGATTTTCGCTTTTGTTTCCTTCAAGTTGATCGATTCTGGCGATTCCCAGTCTCCTACTGACCAGCACAAACTCGCATTCAGTGTGAGAACTTGGTTCGAAAAAGCCTCACATGTACACAGCGATTGATCTGTGGAGAGGGACTCTTGCACTTGTGAGTTTGCCTCGTGGACGAGTAAGCACATTGAGGATGACCTGTCGATCTGCTTCTTTCGTCAGTGGCTTCAGGGATGCAACACGGATTTCAATGTGCCCTACGCCAGACAAGCGAACCAGATCAAGCACTTCGCTGAGACGGTCGGGTTGTCGTGATCGAGCTGCGGAAGCACGACGCTGCTTGTGGGCTGAAGGGATTGGCCACGCTGCTGGCAATGAACAAGAAGCCGGTCAAACCTCGAAGCCGCTCTCTTGACGTGGACGGAGTTGTTTGGTAGCGTGGAAGCCTGTCTCTGGTCCTCGTGCCGCAAAAGTCGCGCCCCCGTAGATTTGACATGATTTTCAACAACGTATCTGCTTGAGGCCGACCTGTTGGATCACGGAACGAATCGAGCTGCTTTGCGCGGACTTGGTGGGACCACGGTGAATGCCAGGCTGAGGGTTAGTGTCGTTCGGATTTCCTGATTCCAGTGGATGGTGGAACATCACGTGAATGAATGCCGTTCTGCTGTCAAAGCAGCCAGAGACCAAAGCAGCTGGTTGCATATTCGAATATGGGGAGGCGACAAGTCTGGTGCAACTCCGTCAAGCCCAGTCAGCACTTCCAGGACCCAAGTGGGGCTTACGGCACCTGTGCCGAGAGCCTAAAGAGACGACACATGGCACAAGGGCGGGCCTGGCGGGCCTGGCGGGCTGGCTGACACGCTGCACGCCTCCATCTTTAGCCCGCGGGCCAAGCCAGCAGGACCCTGCAAAACCCCTACAAGCACATTTCGAACGCCCTTGGACGCCCTGTAATCCCCAGGCCTGGGGGCAATTGGGGGCACTGCTCAGCCTAACCACGTAACCAAGGAACGGCCCTTCCATTTCCAGCTTCCCCCCACCTCAAATCACCACTCGCCATGCCCCCTTTCGCGTTATCTTCAAATCTCTTCCGTCGCACTCCAGCCTCCTCCTCCCTGCTGCTGCCACCCCGCACTTCGAACCTCGCGAGCAGCCCAGTACGGCCGCCCTCAGCCAAGCCGGTCCAGCCAGCCCTCCACCACGACTGAACCGCGGCAATCCAGGCCCCCCAAAGCCGCTTTCCCGCAGACACGTGCAGCCCTGTCCACGAATCAAGCCACCGAGGGCTGCCGCCGGCGAAGAGCGATCCACAACCCGCGTCACGACCCGCCTCGCTCGTCATAATAGCCATCGCTGTGGTCGTCGCCGTCACCTTCGATCCATCGTCGTCGTCGTCGTCGTCGTCGTCGCCGCCGCTGTCACAGCACCTTGAACGTGCCAGGTTGCGGGCAAACGAACGGCTAGAAAGCATTCAGCACGGTAGCACAAGATGTCTTACGCGCTGCCTGCTCCCATCTTCTAGAGCATCCCCTAGCCGCCCTCTCTCATCCTCCTGGCATGTGAAGCGCTCGCCATGACCGACCACAATGCCGGCCATCGACAGACCGATCTGTTACGGGCCCCACGGCATAGCCGATCCTCGCCATCTCCTCATCCAGACCGAGGTGTGCACGATGCCGAACACAATCACAGAATCCGCGACTCGAGCAGCTCTGGCAGCTTCATGAACAGCACCTGGACCGCCGACGCGACCCTCGCTCAGCGGCCTTCCTACGACGATCTACGTGCCGATGCAGCTGCCAACGAACGCCACACAAGAGACCACAGGCCCAGCCGCGCCCATCAACAAAAGTCCACCAACAAACACAAGCCGATCAGCGCATTTCTTTTGGCCGATCCTTTTGGCGATCCAGCTGCCGACGAGCTGCGGTTCCGTAAGACCAGGAGCAGACGCGTGGGCGATAAAGGAAAGGCCGCAGCCACGACAAGGCGCAGCCACGAACATGCACGAGCTTCAAACAGCTCATCAGGGCCGGGCGACTCACCCTTGCCACCGAATCTACAAGATGACAAGAATAATAATAATAATACCTCGTTAGCATTACCACCAGGCACTCCTCCCAGCGATTCTGGAATGGGAAGAAGATCCAACGACCTCCTCCGCGTCAGCCCCGGCATGCCTTCCTCACACTCATCACCTTCATCTGTCGACCTGGATTCGACTCAGATTGTGAGCATGGCACTTAACCTGAGCGAGGGCAGGCGTCTTGCCCAGAGGAGAGTCATGTCACAGCCGAAACCACCCAGGTTGGCTCCTCTACCGACCGATAATACCGTAGCTGGCACGCTAAGGCACCAGCTGGAGCAGCAGAGAAGGGTGTCCAAAACATTAGAGGCAGGACAAGACCAAGGTCGGAGGGCTGTCTCGAGCAGCGGGAGGCAGACTGCTCCGCTGCAGCCGGCCTTCGAGCCCATCATTACCGAGAGCAGCTTCCGATACAATTTTTCAAACTCGACTTGGGCCAGAGCGCAAAAGGCCAAAGACTACATGGAATTGTTGGCACAATATCGCCGCGTCTCTGAGTTGCTGCCGCCTCTCAAGGCGAACTCGCTGTCAAAAGTGCCGACCAGCGAGCTCTCACCTTCCATGCCCATGAGTCTGGATTCTGTCAACGCAACGGGACAGATTGGGCGTCCCTACAACCCTTTGCAGTACATCAGGAACCGCAAAGTCAGAGCACGAGAGAGAAAGGCCATTGATGGTGAAAGTCAAGGCTTTGGTGACGTAAACAGGGTCACGGATTGGGTCGACGACGTCGCCAAATGGGTTGCGACGCGCCAAATCAGAACACCAGGCAGTCCGGCTCTCCCTCCTTTCTCAAGCGCGGACATCCTTTCTGTAGACACGTCTCCTTCGACGCAGATGGTGCGATCTGCTGCTCCCATGATCAAGCCCAAACGGCCCCGCAACGACTGGACAGTCGAACCCGCAGACATGCTTGCAGACGTGTACTGGCTGGAGCAAGATGATCACAAGAGACTAGTCGAAGACCGAAACTGGCGTCGCGTGTTTCCTCAAGACTCTGAGCTGTATCGACCGCTATCGCGGGCTACCAATGATGCATCGCCTGCGCTTGTATTTGCTTCTCCGCCACTGCAGCAGGGCAACGAAGTCGATCAACTTACTGGAAAGGTTCTTGGTGACTCCAAAATGCACAAGGCGGATAATGATAATGTTTTGACCAGCACCAAGGAGAAGGCCCGTCAAAAGTTACAGGAAATTAGAGGTTTTCACCGACATCATACAGCCTCTGGCGAGAAACGGCACAGCCATATCCGGCATCGCAGTGCCTCGACTTCGAGCTCGTCTGACTCTGACAGCCAAAATCGTAGCAGGAAGAGCATGTCTGGGGATGTCGAGAGGGACATATTGGAAAGACAACTCATGGAGATGATGGCTAGGGAAGCAAACGAAGCTCAGCCTAGCGAGGTCGTTTCGATCCAAGAACCGGAGCTCAGACCATCAAAAACTCGACCGTCAGACATCAACACCCGAACTCCCTCGACAACCCTGGATTCAGCCCTGCTTCGTCGTCAGCACAGTCGCAGGGAATATCGCAACGACGCCAGCGATATGGAGGACAAGAAATATGCCGTTGCATCTGCGGCAGATTCTCCACAACATTATGGTCGAGAGTCTCTAGAGGTGCCTTCTTTCCAGCGGGGACGGAGAATGTCCTTCACGTCGGAATCTTCAGCACCAAATTCGCCAGATTATGGGTCTTCGGTCCGCGATAATTACTTCATGCCTGGAATTGGTACCGATGTCTCGCCCGCTTCTAGTAGAGCTGGCTCGCCTTCAAGGAATCCAATATCTAGGATGAAGAACATGTTTCGGGACCGCAGTCGTGATCGCACTAGCGAGCGGCCATCTGAAGTTCTGGCAGAGAAGGAGAGCAATACGGACAGTGCCACCAAGTCAGACTCAAGGCTATCCAGTACTCCTTTGCTATTCGAGAAGCCGCTGGCGCATTCCAGGACCAGCTCAAATGGACCAGATTTTAGACTCAGCACGCGGCCTACAGGAGAGAGCCACAAGAGTCATAAGAAATCCAATAGCGCTCGACTAGGGGACTCTGGACTTCGAAACTTGTTCAAAGGACCTAGGATCGACAGCGTTCTCAAGTCTGGGGTTTCCAGAATGAGCGATCTATTGTGGAAGAAAGACTCTGAAGCAGAAGACTCCGACTCGTCCACCTCGTTATCTGGGATATCAGATGACGAGCACCGGGGCAGACAGAGAAACACCATCTCGCTTTCGATCTCACCTACCACCTCTCTCAAGAGACGTGGGAGCCATCTTAAGCAAGAGAAACATTACCTCGATGTCATGCCGCCCTTTGTTCCTGCAGCAGAGTCTCAAAACAGTCATAGTCGCAGTGGCTCTCTGTCTGCTCCCTTATCAAGTGTCACCAGCAGCCGGCCCAGTCGCTTTGAGCTACTCAAGCCTCCGCGGATCGATATATCAGCTGCTTCAGATACCTCAGATTTAAGCAAGGGTCAAGACATGGACCACTCAGATGCCGAAACCCATTTAGACAGAATCGACGAGTATGCCCGAGTCGAAGACAAACGCTCAAGTCTCGTTGTCCGTCCACGCACTGCTCGCAGCGTATCAGCAGCAAGCATCAGGAGCAGTCGCCACTTTTCCATGACTGAGAAGGACATCTCAGTTCAGAACACAGTCGTCTCGAGACGTGAGGTCGCCCGCCTTCGGGCGATGGTCCTCAGCTCCGGCGTTATGGCCTTGGAAATTTCCCGACGAGCCCATGAGACTTCTCATCTCGCGCCCGACAGTCTCAATGAGCACAATGGTATCCTCGAAGCTCTTGGCAGAAAGCTGTCTTGGCACGAGATTACTACCCTGGCGCCCGCAGACCAGCGTCAGCAACTTCTCTCCCAGCCCGTTTCCCAAGCCGAGCTCTTCCCCGTTGCGGCCGACATCCTCCGCACCGCGATTCACTCGTCGCGCGAGCACTGGCAGGCCGAGGCCGAGGCCTTCTCGCACCATACACGGGTCGAGCTCATCGACGGCCGCATCGAAGCTCTCCGCGCACGCATCCAGCTCGACCTCAGTTCCATGACTCGCGCCGCCGCCGAAGAAGCAGACGAAGTCGGCGGGGATCTGGTTGACGGGCAGCGGCGCAAAGTCAAGACTGTGGTCGATGTCATTGATAAGCTCTCTAGACGCCGGCGCAGGCGGTTCCGCTGGGTTAGGCGCGCGGGATGGCTAGCGCTCGAGTGGGTGCTTGTCGGGCTCATGTGGTATGTGTGGTTCGTCGTCATGATTGCGCGCATCTTTTTAGGTGTTGGCAAGGGGTTTGTGAGGGGGTTGAGGTGGTTGCTTTGGCTTTGAACGAGAAGTTCAATAGTTGTGGCATATTCGTTGCTTTCTTTGTCAGTCCTCGCCTTTCCTTCGATACACCTTTGGTATGTTGGGTGTATGTGTGCGTGCGATTCTCGTTGTGGTTTTTATACCTGGCATAGCCTTCGGAGTCTGTATCATTCGTCTATTTCTATGTCGACGCTTTCCTTTTTTCCTTTCCCCGAGTCATGCGTGTCTTGTGTTTCCTTTGTTTTGCTTTTCTTTCCTTTTGAATATGGAATCATTGCGGCTGCCTTGATACCCCTGCAAGGTCTTTTGTTTCTTTGTCCCCACCCTTTTTTTTTCTCCCTCTCCTTCTCGGGGTACGCAGGCTTGGCGTAGGGTTTCCTTTCCTCAAAGGCTGGTTTAATCTGGTAATTCTCTATTCTTTGGGAAGATCATGTTCTGCTGCTAAGGTGGTTTATTGGATACATAAGCGAGCGTGAGAGCGTAGGAGCATGTTCCTGTGAGTTTAGACTCAGTGGTCGAGTGTAGTTGGTGGTAATTGGAATGGGTGGTCGCTGATACCACCAGACTCGGGCGTGGAGTATGATGAGAGTAATACAGAGAATACATATACATATCTACATCGGGGTCTGATGGTATGTGGTTGTAGAGGTTTCTTTTTGTTGGTTTTAATCATTGATATTGAAAGTTAATACTCCTGAACCGGTGGCAATGTCTCCAAATGGACGATTGACTCCACAACCCGCTTCGACCTAGATGTCTAAGTGCTCAAATAGACAGCAAACGAGAATCAAGGATTCAAATACGTCCGTGACTTATAGATTTCTATCGCTGTAAAGTGTGTACCTCCAGCGAACGTCGAAGAATGACATTGTTCTTGGTGTTTTTGTCGGAACAATGCAAGTTATGACTTGAGATGTCGTTGTGTTTGCATCTTATAGTTCATGGTGACAGTTACGTCTTCCTCTTCTCTTGTGTTGCATATAAATGATCTTTAGCCGACAATAGTAAATATCAAGCAGTCTTCTCATACATCTGTACTTGTAGTAGAGTCCCTCAAAAAAACTGTTTGTAGCTTGATAAGCATGAAACAAGGCAAGACTGATATTTATTCAGATTTGATATAATAAGTGGTGAATGAAAATTACCCAGATAGGAATACAACTTTATTGATTCGATCCCCAGAATCGACAAAGGAAACAGGAAGGTATATGCCCCGAAAAGTTCAATTCCAAGCCTAAGAGAGCCACAAAACAAAGCAAATGCTGGTCTCCAGCAAATGATATATTATCAGTCTATCATATGACAATAACAGCACAATGTTGTAACAAAATAAAATAGATACTGATGTGCATTCAGCAAAAACTACTCGATCCTCTTCTTGCCCTCCTCAGCGTTCGAGTACCGCGCCGCGTTGAGACCGCGCTCGTGTCTTGCCACAAGCGGACCGAGCAGAGGGTCTTTTCTGACCTTGGTGATTGTGTCTTGGTAGCCTTCCGCCACATATGGACGTGGGTTGAGTTTGGGCCAGTTGACCTGAAGATGTTATTAGTACCGAGACGCTGCAACACGAAGAACGGTCACAAGATGGACAGTACTTACATAGAGCATGCCATGCTTCAAGATGAAGCGAGCAGACCAGATGCCAACAAGCAGCCAGAAAATGATGAATAGTCGCATCGGCAATACAGCCGAGTCTGGGACACGCTTGGTGAAGAGTCCGACGAGCACAAAGAAAACGCTGAACGCCAAGACATAGGGAATGGATTGAAGAAGAACCGGGCGTCGGTCAGCAAACACAAGGCTGGGTCCCAGAGACGCTGTTCCAGGTAGATATACGCCCAAAAACAGGTCAAAGGCGTCTTGCCTTGGCCCATCCAGGAAGTTGTTCTTGATGTAGCGCGTGACGGCAATCTGACCATCACGCAGGGCACCGCCCTTGGTGCGAATGCCCAAACGAGTCATATCTGTCTTCATGGCACCTGTGCCAGAATAGCTGTTGCTGACTACATCGGCGTTATCAGCCCACAGATTACGGAACATGAACTCGAAAGCCGGGTCCTCGTCCTTAAAGGTCGCGCCACGCTGCATAATGCCTAGGTCGACAAACATGCGGTCAAGCGTCCACCTTGCCATCATGCTCTGAACAACATTCGTACGGTCCAGACAATCCATGCAATTTGTGCGTACGACGGAAGTCTGCAGATTTCTCACTTCCAGTCGGCCGTCGATGCCAGCCGGCATGTCTACCGCTCGGAAGTACTGCTGCGCGAGAAGAGCCTCTTGCATCCTATCCAGAAGGAGTTGTGCGCGATGCAACTTCATGCCCTTGGTCTCGGAGTGGAAGTCGAAGTAGATGTAGTGCACGCGGTCAAACATCTGCTTGGAAGCATCTGATTCAATGATGTGGAACTTTTCTTCTGTCGACCTGTCGCCCGAGACAGCATTCGTAGGTGAAGAGTGCAGCTTCTCTACAACCTGCTCATATGCTTCCTTGACTCTCTGTTCCCGGCCTTTTTGGTTGACAAGGTTCACCAAGTAGTTGTCGCCATATAGTCGTACTTGCTCAGTGAAGTGTGCCGCGGCTGCGGGAGTGGCGGAATCGATGCCACGGATCTGCAGTTTTGGCGTGTAGGACAAGGTATTGATCTCAGCCCAATACACAGGAACACTGCCACGTGTTTGGACGTAGGCCATGATTTGCATTTCGCGACTCTCCGTCTTTGAGGTTTGCGTGCTGTTGCCGCCCGTGAAACCGCTCATACCACTCCCGCTGTCGTTCAAGATGACTACTTGCTCGGTTTCGTTGTAGTTGGACACATGGCCTTCCTCGTCGATGCCTCGAGTAAAGTATCGTGTTCCACCTCGGTGCCGAGAGCGACGGGTGATCAGGACGATAGTCAAAGGAGTGCCCTTGAACGTTGTAGGGTGAATCTCGAGCATACCAAAGATGACTGGAAGGATATAGGGGTCGACTCCTGGCTGAGGTCCAGGCTGATTTCTTGTGCCCATATTGCGGCTGTCAATCAAGTCGGATTGGATGAATCTGTTCCAGAAGAAGCGGTCGTCTGCCTTCTGCCATAGCGGTGCCGAGTCGTCGTGCTGCGACTGGCGCTGGAAGCTGTTGGTGAGGTCGATCGAGTAGGAGAAGTACATGGGACCAGACTTGATGAACGTCTTGAGGATCAGAAGGAATCGGTCCTCGTCGGGATCGCGGACTTGTCTCTCGCGCATGGGAAGCAGGTCGGTCGAGACGATCTTGTAGACCATATGGCCCTTGAGGCGCCCAACGGGTTGGGCTTTGGTGATGACAATGACATACTTGTCTAGTATTAGATCTGGTCAGTACACCGTATCCAGCACATTCTTCAACAACAATAGCCAGGGGTAATAGTACCAAGTCGTAGCTGGATAATTCCCAAGATGCCAGCAATACTCGTCACTCTCGACGCGCGCTTTCCAGCCACAAGCGCACCATCGCTCAGATGCACATCTCCGGATGGACGATCGATGCTCAGCGCGGGAGCATTGGGCGAGGACGGAGAGCGAAAGATGTAGGCGTCCGAGGAGACCTGCACGTTAATGTCCCTGAAAGGGAGGGCCATGGTGGGCGGTCGCAGCGAGGGATTCGAATAGAACAGGTGGTTGCAGAATCAGGTTCGACACCCAGAAAGGGCCAGACAGCGATGGTGTTTGGGGCCTGCAAGTTGCAACTATCGGATTGAGAGAAACTGTTGTTGAAGGAGGAGAAGAAGTCGAACAAGAATCCCCTTGCTTGTTCAGGAGAAGCGACCAAGAAGCACCTGGAGCAAACACCACGTTCGTCAATGACAGCGAGATTGTCCAGAAAAGGACGGTGTCTAGTGGTGGACAGCTCCAGGGCTATGCGCACTGGGCAAGTAGCTAGCATGTACCATTGCACTGTAATCCGTGAGCAGATTGGACCCCGAGTTACAAGGGGCTTCTAATTTCAGCCAGGCCTTCCGTCATCAGCGACAGGGGGTGTTCGCTAGGTGAACGTCGCTCGCTGGCTTGTGAAGGCCCCATGGCAGGCAACGCTGGCAGTCCCGCCATGTCACAGCCATTTTATTACAGCGCATCATGCGCTGCCAGCCCACCCTGTCGGGCCAAGCCAGGCTGCTGCGAGTGTCACCTGGAGATCAAAGGCCGGCAAACAGGCTGCGCCCGAGCCTTCTCAACAAAGTCACAGGCCGTTGCCAGTTGCCATCGTCAAGAACGTCTGTCCATTTCCCTTTCAACTTATCGCGATCATTCGTCATCCAACTCCACCATTCGCACTCAACCGCCACAGCCTCTACTGCCGTCAGATCCATCATTTGGCAGCAACTCACTCGTCTCTACTGCTTCCGCGCTTCTGTTGAGAGACGACAGACTCTTCTGCTCGTTTCCTCCACACCCAGCCTTGCCGACCCAAACAACGCCTCTACCGTCTGCGGCTCGCTTGCAGTGGGCCTCGCGCAACGTCTTGGAAAACACCCGGTCGTTCCTCCAACATTACTACAGTTCCCGTCGCCATGGCTACTCGAGGTCCTCCCGGTGCCCGCGGCATGGGTAACAGATTTGCGCAATTCAAGCTCGTTCTGCTTGGTATGTATCTGCTCTCAACTGGCAATCACGGCATCTTTGGCTAACGCGTCTTGTAGGAGAGTCTGCTGTCGGCAAGGTACGGACCTTGTAACGCTCTGACTTTTTTCTTTTTCTGCTTGAAATGTGTACACTGACAACTGCCATTAGAGCTCGATAGTGTTGCGTTTCGTAAAGGTACGTGAGATCCTTCTCCCGCTGTTTCCTGAAACATACATAATATTAAGTCAGGCTTGCAGGATCAATTCGATTCATACAGAGAATCCACCATCGGCGCCGCCTTCCTAACCCAAACCATTTCCCTCGATGAGAACACCACAGTCAAGTTTGAGATCTGGGATACTGCCGGCCAAGAACGATACAAGTCTCTGGCCCCCATGTACTATCGCAACGCAAACTGCGCAGTCGTTGTCTACGATATCACACAAGCTGTATGTATCATTGCGCAAGAGCAGGTTTACACAGCATCGGATAAGGCATACTGACATGATGGACCAGTCATCGCTGGATAAGGCAAAGGCATGGGTCAAGGAGCTCCAACGCCAGGCCAACGAGAACATCATCATTGCGCTGGCCGGAAATAAGCTCGATCTCGTCACCGAACAGCCCGACAAGAGAGCCATTCAGACAGCAGAAGCCGAGGCGTACGCTCGCGAGGCTGGTCTGCTGTTCTTCGAAACCTCTGCCAAGACGGCCGAGAATGTAAAAGAGCTGTTCACGGCGATTGCTAAGAAGCTGCCGCTTGACCAGGCTGGTCCGCGACACTCCAGGACAGGGCAAAGACCGGGAGTCAGTCTTGGTGCGCCAGAGAGCGCCAACACGAACAGCAATGGCCCTTGTGCTTGCTAAGCTGTCTTAAGGGAAACACAACGGAGTAGCCAGGGTCGTGGATGGGCTGTCAAGGCACGGTGCCTTCTGCTTGGAGAAGGTACTGTCATTGCACGTTCATATATGTTCGTTGTCTATGCAATTTACAACATTGCACCTTGCTGGAAGCGAGAGGCGGGTATCGCAGCGCATTCCCTAGCGTTGTATGCTTGGATGAAGGGATGGCAGCAGTCTTTGATTGATCCTTTTTTCTTCCCACGCGGCGGTGTCTTGGAAACTCGGGCTCAAGATGTCATATCCCAAGTCTCCGGTCGGTCCCGATGAGAACGACAGAATGCTGGCGTCAGGGTGGGACTTTGAGGTTGCGACATTGCTTGGGTTTTCTTTGTCTCTGACCTGATAATGGAAGGGTGATGCGTTTCGCGACAGATACAATACCACGTTACAAGAGATTCATTCGATTTTTTTTTTTTCCTTTTCAACTAGTCCCAGGCTTAATTATTCTTAGATACTCGTCAGGCGTTTTCTGTGGCATCTCATAACATTGAACTCGGGATCATTTCTCGCCGGATTGTGTACACCAACTGCGGGTTCAACTGAGGGAGTTGCTGATTAGAATCTAAACGACACTATTGAGATACGATTCAGTCTTCTGCCAGATACTGTATGTATTGCAAAAGATCCAGCAGTACTACTGCAAGAGCCGAAGTACTCGGGAATGCTACTATGGATTCATAGAAGGAGCGATTACAGCATTGCGGCTGAAATCCTTTGTTGTCCGTTTGTCCGCCAGCAGGTAGGTGCAGCGATCAGAAGCCTGAAGCGCAAAGTACACTGGCTGTGGCGGTTGGTGCACGGGCAGCCAGTAATGACGTTGCTAGTTCCCCAAATTGTGACGAGCAACCCCACGACCCCTGTCGCGTTCAGTCCGTGGCCCCAGCCAGTACTGTAGCCCCTGTGGCCCCAGCAGCAGCCGCCGCTTAGAGCTCTCCGGCAAAACAGAAGTCAGGTCGCGAATTTTCCCGCAGCAGCAGCCGTAGTAGCAATTCCGACCTCTCAGCCTTGAACCTGCTCCCGTCCAACGGTCCAACACCCACCACCTTTTTACACTCCGCGACGGCCATTGCATTCCCTCATGTTGCGGACATCGCTGCGATCCGTGAGGGGTCTGAGCAGCAGGTCTGTTGCTGCCGCTGCTGGCCGTCAATGGCCCGCTGTGGCAGCTCGACCTGCTAGCCTCATCGTCCGGGTGAGTCGCCCATCCTGCTTGTCCTCGTGCTGTGCGACTTGCGCGAGAAAGGTAATATTTTACTGACAATTGGATCACACACAGAGAGGCTACGCCGACGAGAAGCCCCCCGTCCCCAAGATCCCGGCCATAGAGACCAATACTGCTCCGTCGACACAACCACCGCCGCCACTCAACGAGTCCAATGTTGCCGCCTCGACGATTGCCGCCGAGAACGTGCCCTTGACACCACCAACTCCTGAGCAGCTGGGGGGCATATCACCAGAGGGCCCCGTTTCAGCTACGCACCCACCGTCCGGCACCAGCTTCATCCGCCGCCTGCGCAACTATGTCCTGACCCTTGTCATCCTCGGCACTGTCGCTTTTGGCGGTGGCGTCTACTACGCTCGGGTCAACGACCGCTTCCACGACTTCTTTACCGAATACGTTCCCTATGGCGAGCAGGCTGTGCTCTACCTGGAGGAGGCTGAGTTCCGCAAGCGTTTCCCCAATATCTCCAACCGCAGCACCCAGCGGCCGCGTGACACAAGCGAGTCCGTCCGTATCCCAGCTCACCACGGTGTTGCCTGGAGGGTAGCCGACGCAGAGAGCCCATCCGGAAAGCCGTCAGAAGGTGCAGACAAGGCGGCCGCGGCTAGGAAGGAGGCTGCGAAGAAGGCATCCTCTTCCGCGCCAGCACCTACACCGGCGCCTGCAGCTGTGCCTGCAACATCACCAGAAGCTTCCCAGGCAAAGCCAAAGGCCGTTGCCGAGGCGCAAGCCAAGAAGGACGCCACTGCCACAGCTTCCGACTTCAAGGCTCCTGAAGTCAATGAGCCATCGCGGTACCCTCCTGCTGCGCCGATCAAGCCCATTTATGTGACTGATGTGCAGGAGCCTGTTGTCCAGGACCTGGCTCGCATGCTGAACGGCATCATTACCGTGATCAATGCTGACGGCGCCCACGGCAAGTACGCCTCAGCCATCGAAAAGGCCAAGAACGATCTCCAGAAGGTCTCGGGAGAGATCAACAAGATCAAGGAGACGGCTGAAGCGGATGCTGCCTCTCAGGTCAAGGCGCGTGTTGGAGACTTTGATAAGGCTGCCAACGACCTTGTTGAGAGCATGGCGAGAACCATGTCTGCCAAGGAGGCCAGCTGGCGCCAGGAGTTTGATGAGGAGCTGAAGAAGATCAACGACGCGTACAACCAGCGCGTCAGTCTTTTGACTGAGCGCGAGAAGGGGTTGTACCAGGAGAAGCTCCAGAATCAGCTGCTGGAACAGGCTATTGCTCTCAAGCGCCAGTTCATGAACCAGATTCAGAAGCAGGTCGAGACGGAGCGCAACGGCAGATTGGGCAAGCTTGAGGAGCTTTCCAAGTCCGTTGCTAGCCTGGAAAGCCTGGCCGACGGTTGGAACGAGGTGATAGACATGAACCTGCGCACGCAGCAGCTGCACGTGGCTGTTGAGGCTGTGCGGGCCAGCCTGGAAGACGCCGCTCATCCACGGCCTTTCATCAAGGAACTGGTGGCGCTCAAGGAGATCGCCGCAGACGACGCCGTTGTCAACGCTGCGATTGCCTCAATCAACCCAACGGCCTACCAGCGCGGAGTGTCCAACTCTGCCGAACTCATTGACCGATTCCGACGCGTGGCTAACGAGGTGCGCAAGGCTTCGCTGCTCCCGGAAGATGCCGGTGTGGCTAGCCACGCTTCCAGCTTTGTTCTCAGCAAGGTGCTCTTCAAGAAGCAGGGTCTTGCTGCTGGAGATGATGTCGAGAGCATCCTGACACGCACCCAGACCTTCCTTGAGGAGGGCAACCTGGATGCCGCTGCGCGTGAGATGAACGGACTGTCAGGCTGGGCCAAGACGCTAAGCCGGGACTGGCTGGGTGAGGTGAGGAAGGTTCTGGAGGTCAGGCAAGCTTTGGAGGTAAGTTATATGTAATGTTTCGTTCACGTGACGGTTGACATTGGCTACTTGGCAAAATTGTCGTTCTTGATGTACTAATGACTCTACAATAACAGGTGATCCAAACGGAGGCTAGACTGCAGAGCCTCAAGGTCGAGTAGGTGCCTGGTCGAAAAACGATCGAGACAGCAAGAGAGTCTGGATGCGGGCTCGTTTATTTATTGATCACCCCAAGCTGAGTGTACATTTTGTTTGCACGCATAGACTTGTCCGTTGGACCACCCGGAAGACAAGCGTGGGAGTTGAGAGGGCCGGTGATCCCCGTGTAACAATGATACTACCAAATAGAAGGAGATGAGCTGAAAAAGGAAAGCAAGGGAGGAGGGAAAAGAAAATATTTGATGAAACTTTTTTTTTACTTGAGCCTTTGAGCTTGCGATGCTTGATCCGTCCCTTTACACTGGTGATGTTTGCAAGGAAGCCCAGGTCTGAACCATTAGACAGTAGCCTTGCTGGACTTGCAAGACAGTCGTACCACATATTCCACTACAGGGCTTGTCCGGCAATTACTCCGAGTAGAGATGGCGCAATAGCCTGCACTATGTGTTTGCAGTGGGTTATTCTGATAAAAGATAGTGTTGTATCTGCGTATATGTATTCAAGTGCCATGCACAGCAACGATTAGCGATACACGTACCTATGCAGTAGCGATCCACTCGAACCAGAGTACATCATCTCTCCTACATGTATGATTGTACGACAAGGTTGATTGGTGATGAATTCCTGAACAACTTGAATTTCGAACACTCGAGCGTCGAACATATTCATGCTGTCGTTATGGTGAAAAAGGACATCTAGAATTCAGATCATGAACAAACATGGATTACTCGACCGACAAGGCACTGACAAACATCATCTGCACGTTCCTCGCTCAACCAAGGCACCATGCATCCGATGCTCCGGAAAAAGCGGGGTCCGCAGATATGCCGGGCTCAGAGCCCCGGGGTTAGTGCCGGCCGGAAGGTGCGTGCAGAACCATCCCTTGGCCTGCACCTTCCTTGACTTCTCCACACGCGCGCCGGGCGGGGCCTTCGTCATTTTTGACCCGGGTGTCGTGCTATGTACATGGCTGCAACCGCCTGCAACGAAGCAACAAGCAACCCAACAAGCCAAAAAGAAGGCAAAGGACAGCCTCTCTACAGGTAGTCTCAATTGCAGAGCGCCATTTCTGTTTGTTTGCAAGGGAGAGACACATTATGACTGGCTGAGTTCTCTTGCGCGGCCGTCGCTCTCCATATCATACCACCTGTACCTTTTCTTCGCCCATCCTTTTAGCATCCCCGACTCCTCCGAACCGCATACACTTCACACACTTGCGCCATGTCGCAACTTAGCAGCAGGGCGACCCTTCTCAAGGGCCTCCGGGCTTCCAGCCGAGCTGGTGCTTCTTTCCCGTCCACAGTATCGTTGTCGTACTCGTCATGCAGAGCAGCTCGCCGTATACCGCCGTGCAGCTGCAGCACCACAACGCTGCAAAACCAGACGCGATGGGCTTCGACAGATCACAACAACCAGAACAACAGTAAAAGAGGCGCAGCGGCTTCAAGGGGCCGCGAGAGTAACTTCAAGGGCCAGATGCTCGAGAGTATCACGCAGCGTATTGCTAGGGAACGGGCGGAGCTGCAACAGGCGGCGTTTTCGAGACATGCGAACAGCCGTGGAAATGCGAGGAATTTCGCTACGACGATCGGTGAGTTTGGATTCTGGAGGATCACATTTCTGATGAGGCAAGCAGCAAGAAGAAATCGTTACTAATTCTCCGGCTGTTGGTGTATCGTAGTCGTCGTAATGGCCTCCCTCGCCGCCTACTTCGCCGGCACCAAGTTGCCCCGTGGACCTCCTTCTACGTCGACCCTCCCGCTCTCCGCTACCCAGGCACCGATACACAACACCTCGCCAGCCGAGCTTGAAGCCGCTTGGGCCGATTTTGTCGCCATTGTCGGCCAGGAGAACGTCTCGACCAGCCAGGACCAGCGCGTCTCGCACGCCAAGTCTGAGTGGTCCGCGCACAACCCACCAGCGTCCGAGCCGATTCCCTTTTGCATCGTGTACCCCGCCACCACTGAAGAAGTCTCGCAAATTATGAAGGTCTGCCACCGGCGCAAGATCCCCGTGACAGCGTACTGCGGCGGCACCAGTCTCGAGGGCCACTTTGCGCCCACGCGCGGCGGCATCTGCATTGACTTTGGCCGCATGGACAAGGTCCTCGCGCTGCACAAGGAGGACCTCGATGTTGTCGTTCAGCCGGCCGTCGGCTGGGAGCTGCTCAACGAGAGCTTGTCCAAGGATGGCCTCTTTTTCCCGCCTGATCCAGGCCCAGGCGCCCGTATCGGAGGCATGATTGGCACCGGTTGCAGCGGGACAAACGCCTACCGCTACGGTACAATGCGCGAGTGGGTGCTGAGCTTGACGGTTGTGCTGGCGGACGGCACGATCATCAAGACGCGGCAGAGGCCGCGCAAGAGCTCGGCAGGCTATGATTTGACCAAGGTGTTTATCGGAAGCGAGGGAACCCTGGGACTCGTTACCGAGGCAACGCTGAAGCTCACCGTCAAGCCTGCCACGACGAGTGTCGCAGTGTGCTCGTTCGGCTCCATTCGCCAGGCTGCTGACTGTGTGCAGCGCGTGGTGGGCACTGGTGTCCCAGTGGCTGCTGTCGAGATCCTCGACGACGAGATGATGAAGTGCATTAACCAGGCTGGTCAGACGGCACGCACGTGGCAGGAGAAGCCGACGCTGTTTTTCAAGTTTGCGGGTACCCCCAAGGGCGTCCAGGAGCAGATTGACACGGTTAAGCAGATGGCCAAGTTGTCCGGCAGCACAGGGTTCGACTTCGCGCGCAGCCAGGAGGAGCAGCTGGACCTGTGGTCGGCCCGCAAGGAGGCGTTGTGGAGCACCATGGCCGTCAAGCGGGACGGTGACAAGGTGTGGACGACTGACGTGGCCGTGCCAATTTCGAGACTCCCCGATTTGATTGAGGAGACCAAGACGGATATGAGCAAGAGTGGACTGTATGGTACGATTGTTGGACACGTTGGAGATGGAAATTTCCACGGTAAGTTCGTTCTTGGGTTTTGGGCGTCCATGTGCCGTGCTTTTCATTCTGCGTCGGATGTGTGACGATTTGTGATTTGTGATTATGGAGGCTGACGACTTGTGTGCAGCGATTCTGCTCTACAATGATGCTGAGCGCAAGATTGCGGAAGAGGTTGTGCACCGCATTGTCAAGCGCGCTCTGGAGATGGAGGGTACCGTTACGGTGAGACTCCCTTCCGTTCCTCCAAGCTAACATGTCCCTCTTGGCTGTGCTGACTTTTCTCCATCATTAGGGCGAGCACGGTGTTGGTCTGATCAAGCGCGACTACCTCGACCACGAACTGGGTTCTGCCGCAGTCGATGTCATGAGAAAGGTATGTGATGTGTCTTTCCTCTGTTCTCTACACTGTTTTCTGGCCCTCCCTCTGGCTGGTCCCGCCACCATCAAGGTTTAGCAGTGCTGACATACTTCAATCTAATCTGCAGATGAAGCAATCATTCGACCCCCTGTGCATCCTCAACTGCGACAAGGTCGTCAGAGTGCAGAAGCCAGCCAAGGGCGAGGTATCCGAGTGGTGAACGGACCACGCTGTAGTGTGCCATTGCCATTGCCATTGCCACTCTTATTGTCGCTGTACAACGTGATGGGAAATGGGTCGATCATGGAGCAAGTAGATTGGAATTGTATATTGAGCGAAAAGTGGAAAAAAGGGTCACTTGGCAGCTGCCTTTTAGTCATAAAGTGTAACCAAGTAGGTGGTTTGTAAATTGACCGGACTCAGATGCTATCACGGTCTACATACGTACTGGGATGGAGAGCATACCGCTTGAGTTAGTGGCTGCTGATACGGCATCGCTGTGGATTGGAAGGATATCTGGCCCGTCAATTTGTAGGAAACCTGAGAAGCTGGTCGGTCTACCTTGCAGGTTTCAGCCATGGTTTCTAGGAATAGAGCTCAGATGGTGAAGAAGTTGTAGACAAAAGCAAGGCAGTCTTGCTGCCCTCAGCAGTCCACTCCTTGTGAAGTGGCTCTTGGAAGCAACGACATCACAGTCGTCAAGTCAGGGAACTGAGAAAATGACCGCAACATCAGCGAATAGCCGAAATGATCCAGCTGATCAAACATCAGACATCAGATCTCAGACATCATATAGCTTTCTGAATCGTGATACCAAGAGACCTACAAACGTTGACATCGGCAACGATGCACAAATTCATTTGTGACAGACATCAAGTTTTGTTCGATAGGATGATATTCCGCACGCTTTAAAGAAAGACCCTCCACGAGATACCAGAAGGGGGAAAAAAAA
>KZ678396.1:0-261864 GCA_003019895.1 Coniella lustricola | reverse complement strand
TGGAGCTGCCAAGGTGGAGTAATAATGGTATATATGAGAGGGGGGGCGAAGAAGTGGAGGCAAGCAAGCAAGCAGTGCCATCCACTTATTAGATGCCAATCAATCAACTCAAAATAAGCCAAGAGCAAAATAAAAGAAACTCGTCATAACTTGGACCCGACGCGATCCAAGGATATCATGTCATGGTATGACGAACAGTACGAGTATCAACAACACAAAACGGACGAGCATACGAGTATTACAACCATATGCATAAGCAACATTGAAACCTGGGCACAACCAGCCTCAACCTCCGCCAAGAGCAGAAGCAAGGTGCGTGAGAGAGAAGATATGGCATGATATAATATGCGAGCACAACGAGGAGAAGGTGAAAAGAAGAGAGAAGAAAAACGAGAAGAGTCCTCCCCAGGGACGGGGCGGAGGACAACATACCAAAGATTTCGACCCAGATTCTGATTCCGATTGATGTCGATATTCAACTGAACAAGAGGTATTGGCAAGGAAGCAGTAGCATCTGGCTGGGTTTTGGGTGTGGCAGTATTTGAGACTCAATTGCTAGACATTTAAATGGACGGCTGTGTTCGGCAGATTTGGGTACTGAGTTTAAGAATTTCTAACAAGTCGTGAGGCGTATTGGAGGAAAAGGATTTTGGGAACGGTGTGTGATTTGTGTGACTGCTGGTTTGTTCGCGCTTTTGGCCTCGCGCTACTTCTGGATCTGGACTTAGGATTGGATAAAGCTTCGGACATGGACTTATTCGGAAGAAAACATGGAAACCGACTTGCCCCTTTCTGTCTGATTGACGCCTGATCGAAGCTTGCTATACACGAGATATTAGTCATACTCGTATATTGTTTTTAGAACTTACATCATGCAACAAGAGCGAGAACCAATAGGTGACTAAAAAGCATTGTAAGAGAGGGCAGGAAGAAGAGGAAGAACAGAGATTTGCGCCTGGTCAGTCTAGACTCTCTCCAAGAATAGTGCGTGCCTTCTTGCAAAACATAAATAAACACATACCTGAATTTGTGCCACTCGTGAGAATGATGATTCTGTGTTTTGCAGGTCTCACGTTTCCATCTGTATTTTCTTTTTCTCTGCTTTCGTCTTTCTGCCTCCCATCTCATCTTTCCCCAAGCTACGATCTTCAAGTCTGTAGACATATTTCATGTCGCACGATTCAGATAACAAGATAGAAAAAAAAAACCCCCACTACTTTTTCAAACGTTGATGATACTAAGAAAGCCTCTGTTTTCTATGTCTCCACCTTCTTTTCATACTCTTTTCATACACTTGTATTGTGTCACAATATGTATCTTTGACAGGCCTACCATGCACTCAGTCATGCCTCAGAAGAACCGTATACATGTACATGGCGTCGGAGACCAATCTTCAAAAGCTGTCGTTCTTTCTCGTCCCTTGTGGAAGGAACCCAATACTATCCCGATTCAAGTCAACATTTATACAGTCACTCACATAATTACTCCTATAGTGTGGAAGGGCAATAGCAGTACAGAAATCCACACACAAATTTACAACCCTACGAGCGGGCCAAGACCTGTAAAACACCTAGACCTCACGCCGCCACCTCACTCATACACGTTTGAACATACTTTTATTTTCTTTTGATCAATATGGTTCATGTTTTCTGCCTTATAGGCAGTTGTCATTAATCTGAAGCCCATAACACATCCCACACCTCCACTTCAAAAGATAATGAGTGGGGAAACGTGTGATGATAATAGTGGTTATAGTAGTAAAAGAGTAAGAGGAACCGGGCAAACGGATTGACAAGAACAAAAAGGCCCGATGGGTATCTCGAAAGACGGATTAGTGATTCCTCTCCCCCTTCGCCAGGGAAGGAAAATACAAACAGCCAAAACCTGGACTGACCGGTCCAGTCCCGAAAGAAGAGGTCCAACGCCGTCCCATGTGTGGAAGGCCTTTGGTCATGTATAATAGCAAACCAATTGAAAGAAAAGAAAAAGAGGAAGAAAAACACTCGCATCGAAGCTCTTCACAAAGATTCATCATGAACAGAACGAACTAACTAGGAAACAAAAGCCACGAGCGGCTGGCTGGGTCCAATCTCTGTCGTTTTGCCGCCTGCTGTAGAAAAAAAAAAACCAAACACACCAAACATTCCATGAACTCCACGAGCCTCGAAATGGTATGGAGCTCTTTGACACCAAGGCATATCCGTCAAACGCCGTCCCATGCAATAAAAACTACTAAGCTGGTGATATAGTAGTCGTAATAGTAGAAGTAGTAGCAGTAGAAAAACAACGACAACAAAAAAGGACGAAGTTGTGCTCGCAATGAATCATAAGTAGGGTGGGGTATTATGCGGCTCGTCTAAAACATGCAATGTCGCGCTTTGTACAAATCGAGGTGGTGAAGGAGTTGTATGTGTGTGTATATCTTGCGTGTGAGGTGTCGCGCAATCATGGAGATCCGGCTAGTGTGGGGCTATATCAAGGCCAGAAAGTTCGACAGCCGGGGTGGTCGGTGCCGTCAGGATGTTGTGCGTGCAAATGCTACCGACGCTGTCGCCGCCATCGTCCGAGTGTTCATCGCTGCTGTCCTTGCCGGCCAGTCGGGCTTCTCGCATGGCCTGTCGCGCTTGTTGCTTGGCTACCAGCGCAGCTTTGGCGGCCTCTTCGGCCTTGGCCTGTTTTTGCCACATGGCATAGTACTTGCCTTCTTTTGCAATCAACTCATCGTGGGTTCCGCGCTCGATAATGCGGCCACGATGCAGAACGAGGATTTGCTCCGCATGCGTAATTGTAGACAGCCGATGCCTGATTGAATAATGGAGTCAGCTGATTGGTCATGAATGGAGATCATGTGGTCCACGGATGTTTTTTGTTCAAATACTTACGCAATTATCAGCATAGTCTTGCCCTCACCCAGTTCCTTGTTTTGGAATAGCTTGCCCTGGATCTGCTGCTCAGTCTCCGAATCGAGTGCCGACGTTGCCTCATCCAGCAAAATGATTTTGGGTTTCTTTAGGATCGTCCGAGCAATCGAGATGCGCTGCTTCTCACCACCACTCAGTCGCATGCCGCGTTCACCGACTTTTGTGTCGTAGCCGTCTGGGAAGGACAGAATGCGGTCATGAATGCTTGCAGCCCGGCAAGCTTCAAAAATCTCCTCGTCCGTGCTGCTCTGGTTGGCGTACTTGAGGTTGTATTTGATGGTCTCGTTGAACAAAATGGTTTCTTGAGGCACAACACCAATCGCCTTGCGCACCGAGTCGATCGTGAAGTCCCGGACATCGCGATTGTCGATTTCAATGCACCCGTCCATGCAGTTGTAGTAGCGAAACATGAGCCGAAAAATGGTCGACTTGCCGCCACCTGATTCGCCAACAAAGGCCGTCGTCGTACCGGGTTTACACTCAAAGGATAGGTCTCGAAGAGCTGGGCTGTTGGCGTAGTCGAAATCCACCTTTTCCCACCGAATGTAACCTTGACAGTCTTTCAAGGGCGGCACGCCTGGCTTGTCGATCATATTTGGTTGAATCTTGAAGAGCTCCAGCAATCGCTCCCCAGAAATCATGGCTTGTTGCACGGTACGGTAAAATGACCCGAAAAAGTTGAGCGGGCCTTGCAGTTGGTTGAGATAGGTCATGACCATGATGAATTCGGCAATGTCACGCCGGCCAATGACCACTTCGTATGCTGCAATAGTCATGACAATGAGCATGCCGCTGATGAAAACAACGGTCTGCCACATGTTCATCAAGTTCATGCCGGCTGTGACCTTGGCTTCAGCGTTCTGGAAGGTTTTGATGGCACTGCGGTAACGCTTGAATTCGAAAGGTTCCGCATTGAAGTATTTGACAGTTTCGTAGGCAGTGATGGAGTCGTTCTTGACCGCTTCCTCTTCCCTATCGGCATTCACCATGTCGCGTCGCTGATCCGCTCGGGTCGAGGCCATGTTGATAGTAAGAACGAGGTAAGAGAAAGTAATGATGGTGGCGCAGAGGGCATAGATAGGTCCGAATTCAACCCAAAAGAATCCGATGGCGATAAATAAGTCCAGCAACGTGGGCGCAACCTGGAAAGTCGTCTGCTCGAGGAACTGGTTGACCGAGCCGCCCTTGTTCAGCGCAGACAAGAGCTCCCCAGTCCGCTTGCCGAGATGGAAATCGAGCGAAAGGCAGTGGACGTGTTCGAATGCTGCAGTCTGTAGAGAAATGTAAGAGTGCTGGGTAACAGGGATCCATAGCATGGCACGGAAAGAGCCCAGTATCGCTGACGGACCCTGCATCAGCTTCAAGCCCAGAAAAATGACAAGCTCTTTCCATGGCATGATGGGCTTGTTAGATTTGGATGCCGCAGCCACCGCATTGACGAGGATACCCAGGCGAATGGGTACCATGACATTGATGACACGCTGCAGAATGACGAGAATAAAGCAGACTAGCACCAGCAGCTGGAGCTTGGGCTCACTAGCTGGCCACAGGTAAGGGAAAAAGACGCGGTAACCACGGAGGTATTCCCACCACGAACGATGCGGCAGCTTCTGGGGTCGGTAAAAGGCAAACTCGGCCTGCTTCTGGCGAGGCACTTTCACGACACCATTCATGCGCCGGGCATCGCTGGCTCGTCTGCGTGATCGATAGCTGATTGCACTGCCGTTACCGTTGCCTTCGTGGCCCGTTGCGTGACCATTGAGTAGTGGAGTTGCTTCGTCAGCATTCATCCTGACCGCATCGGTTGCGGACCAACGAAACGTGCGTGCACCGCCGCGGACACAGACGTAGAGGACGACCAGTCCCAACAGCACGCAGACGCGGATAACGAGGACGGTGAGGAATGTGGCATCGGCGGGGACTGGGAACTGTTTTGGCGCATCGCGCAGTTCCAAAGTGCTCATACCGGTGTACGAATGGTGAGAACGCCGGCCACTGAGAAGGGCGAGCAATGCGGCCAGCACAATAGCCTCGTAGCCAAGGCCGATGCACCAGACGGAGAAGTGTATGGGGCTGGGGCTATCTAGTTTCTTGCCCAGCAAAGAAAACTCAATATACTGCCAAAAGAATATGCCACCCGTGACGTACACCTGCAAATAGACACAAAAAGACAACTTGGTTAGTCCAGAGACCCTGGTCCTGGCCCTAATTTTGGGCACATCAACAAGAAATGGAAGGCGTGGAGGAAGGAGCTCACGAGAAGCTCATCGTTGCAGAAGCGGCCAGTGTCGGACCAGCTGCTCTGGACACACTGGAGAATGACGTGTACCAGGTGCGCAACGAACGTGAGCACAATGAAGGCGGTGCCTGCCTTGAAGCAAAAGGCACAAGAGGGCGAAAAGGCGGGCGCGGTCGCGGATCGGGCATGCGGCTTTTCGACCTTGATCCGCGTAACGGGCAACGGCTTGCCGCCGGGCCCGGTGGCGGTGGGCGTCTCTATATCCTCTTGCTGCCGGGAGGCAACGACACTATGCGCTGCAAAGACGACGCCCAAGGCCAGCAGGAGGAGGAAGGGATACAGGACCTCAGCCTGCAGGAGGATTGCGTGGGATATCGCCGGGCCCAAAGGCTCCCGGCCGAGCTCTCGAGCCATGATGTCCTGTCGACGCAGCGTAAGTTGGGAGGAAAGGCCACAAGCGAGCAGCAGTAGCAGCAGCTCTAGCGGGGCAAGGGATTTGTATATGTCAATGGAGTAGTGCTGGCGGGCAAGACTTGCTCGCTGGCTGGCTTGATCGGGAGATGGCAAGGCCAAACAAGTAGCCAGGACCAGCACGGATTGAGAAGGGTTTTGCAGGCTTACGAGGTAGTTGCAAGCTCTACGACATGGATCCTCGTGGTCGGTGGCTGAGCTCGTCTGTCCAGACGTCAAGTGCTTCCTGATCTCGTGTCAGTCTGGAGCTGGGATAATGCCCATAGTCAAACAGCGGTCGCAGAGTGCAGCCAAACGGTGGGGCAGCCCTTCTGGGCCTTCAGGCCCTTTTGGAGCCTTTGGGACCAACAAGGACGTGGACTCGGGCCGCAGCTGATGGCAAACTGGCAAACTGGTCAATACTCACCACAGGGCGGTGGCAAAAACAACCCGTCAGGTGGACGCGCAGCAATCAAGAGCGGGCACCGGCGGGGTCCAGAGGCGCACCGGGGCGACAAAGAGGAAAGCAGTCGCGCGAAGTCGTGACAATTCGCCTTAGAGGAGAGAAGGGCGGACGGCTAGAAGGAAACCTGGAGAACCCAACAAGAAAGACAGGCCCTGGCCGAGGACTGAGGCGTTGTTCAAAGGCGCTGGCGGGGTGGGGGAAAACAAGGGATTATAGTAGTTTGGCAATTGGCATTGAGAGCCCAGCCAGAGACCAGCAGCTCAGCAAGTACAGCCAGCCAGCACCCAGTAATAGCACCCGCTAAATGTACAGTACTGTATCGTGGTGGGCCGGTCACAGGGTTTTGGTGAGGGGAGTGGCTGCGGAAATGTACAGTGACTAAATGGCTGGCTGACTAGGATTGCGTAGCTGCCAGATCCCCAAAGTCTAGACCAGTAGTGGAGCATGGGCAGACCAGGATCTTGGGTGCTCGGGTACCCAGCTACTTGCACCGGCGTGGCTGCAACCCGCCTTGCGGGTACCTGTACAGAGGGGCTGCTCCAGCTGTACAACCCCCTGGCTCCACTCGGTACTTGTGCTATTGTACTGACTACACAATTACTTACTTTTCCTTCCTTGCGTCCAATCCACTCCCGTCATCCGGTAGGATGAGTGCGAAAACCATCTCTACTCAAACGCAAATATAAAATGCCTTTGGTGTTTAGATGAGTAGACCATCACAAATCAGATTGCAAAGTCAGGGTATAGTACGCTCCCTGCAGCACTAGCACCACCTGGCAGTAATGGAAGAAGTATTAATCAAAGATAAAAGAAAAAGAAACACACCCACACAAAGCCCGACACAAGTATATGCACATCCTCTTCACAGATGAAGCAAGTCCATCGCTTTTCACAGTCTAAGGGGGGGGATGAAAAGCAAAGATCAACATGGCCATAACAGCATATAAATGAACAAGCTCACTCACTGCCTGTACATTAAAATGGTTGATATACATCTAGACCAACAAATCTAGCCAGTACTAGTCAAATAACCATTCCCCAGAGCCAGTGTATCATGGAGCAGCGTCATTCTTGTCGCTCGTGTACAGATCACTCGCTCAGACGGACGGGGAGCATTCCGGCACAGCATGCATAATAACAAGAATCCAGTCCTCCGGTCTCAAGAAACCAAATACCCCAGAATTGTTGATTCTCTTAACATGTATCGTGTCAGATACGTCCCCCATTCGTCGAGATGCTCGCTGTCTGCGCCTACAGCTTTCTCCGCTCTGCCTCGTCCGTACTTAGCATCTCCAACGTATCGGATATTTTTGCTGCATGATTGGGGTCTGGCCCGCAACACAAAGAGGAGGAGAATCATGGGGAGGAAGGAAGGAGAAAGGAAGCAATTAATTAGGCTCTGGCCGCAAGTTAGAGTTGTGTGATCCCAGTGCCAAATTTCCCGGAGAATCAGGTTTGCTAATTGGGACGAGACGACCGAACACTTGGCAATATCGTCTTGTTGTTGTCGTCGGCTGCATATGGGACTCCTTTGGGTCGCTTGGCCGGCTTATTGTACATTGTACCGCGCGGGTGATGCAGCCAGAATGCTCGCAGCCTTGCTCTCCTCACCGCCTGGCATCTGCACATACACACACCACTCACAGAGCCGACGTGCAGGAAAGCTACACATGTTGAAATCTTTTTGATCCTTTTCTTTGGACTTTTCCCACTTCTTATGCCTGATATCGGCCGGCGCGCGGGGCAGGCAGCCCTATCTCGGTGTCTCAAAAGGTCGACGTCGTCTCGACCCAAACCTTGCTTGTCTAGCAGTCCCGTCTTTCTCCCCCCCCCCCCGGGCAGATCCGATTCACGCGCCGCTAGACTTCTCGTTGACAAAACACAGGCGTGCACGACTTTTTCTGCTCCCGCTGTGGACGAAACAAGATCGAAACTGCTTGGACACTTGTAGCCGTGCAGCTTGAGGCTCGGCCAGACTTTGGTCAGATACGGTGTCGTGCTATTTTCAGAGCATGCACCTTGCTTGCACGGATGGCGTGGGAACGAGTCGCGGCAACCCAGGATGGTCAAATTTAGGCGAGGCACTGGCAGGTGTTGGTTACACTGTACCGCTTAATCATTGGCGCTTTCGAACAGGGACGGCACGGCGGAGGAAATAAAGGACCGTGCCGTGCCTGTGTTTGGCTGAGAATGATGGAAAAGATTTGGGTGATAATGTTGATGATGAAATGTCAAACTCCTGCATGCAGGTAGGGCAATTCTGGGGCAGCTCAGCATCGCTGCATGACATATAGTACATCTGGTCCTGTTCCATCACCAATGTCTAGGTACATGATGCTGCTTGTACCTCACCCCCTTGATTCGCAAGTTAGTCTACCAGGAACTTCCCAGCATGATGCGGCTGGTTGAACTGCTTAGTACTCAACAGCGCCTCGTATTCTCGAGTCTTATTTATTGTCTGTTCAAGCGCTGCGTATTGGACGTCCATCCGTCATTTGTGCGGTCGTAATCGTGGTCATCAATGTGAGAAGTCAACACCGACGTCGCTATTCGTTGCCGTCGTTGCCATCGTTGCTTTTGTTGTCAAATGAGCTGCTGCCACTTTTCTTGTGGATGTCTCGCAATTACGTACTGTGGGTGTGTAGGCCACACTGCTGTATATTATATACCCTTCTAGTTCATTTTACAAATTCCATTATTGCGCGACTGGCAATTGCCAGTAGGGTGCACGCTGGCTACTTGCTCAACCAGCTATCAGCTAGCCAGCCAACGAACCGCCGAATGTCAACGATGCTGGCCATGTGCAACAGTAAAGTCGCCATGCAGGCGAATGAGGGACCAGAGTAGGGGTCAATCAAGGTTTGCTGGATAAGCAATGGATTCGTGGACTCGGAGAGGCCAGCAGAGGGATAGTGATAGCTTCTTCAGTGTAGCTCCCAGAGCTTCACCGGTTTCACGTATCGTATTTGCACAGTCTATCAGGCAGAGGTCGACCAGGCTGGGCGCGTTAGAGAGCGCTCATACAAAAACAAGGAATAGTCTGTGGTGGTGGCAGGTTGGCAGGGAAGGGTCGTTAGCGCGGTTGACAGCCTGCGCGCTGGGAAAAGCCACTGGCAACCTTGAAGCCACAAGGGCTCTATAAGTCCCAACCTGGCAAGCCTGAGTGGGCCCCTGGGCCCTGGGCTCTGGCAAAGGCCCACTGCCACAGCGCGACGGCTTGCCTGGCCCAAAACCCCGGTCCTCGTGGTAGTGGCAGTATTGCAAGCATCTTCCCATTTCAAAGTACCGGCCTCAACCATGTTGATGGCATGGCAATCAAGCCTTTCTCCATATACCAGTACGGCGGCGATGCTGAAGCCCATTATGATCAACTCGTCGTCTTCCACTTGACTTGCTTTGTCACCCGTACATGGCCCACGAGTTCGCAGTCGTGCAACTCAGCCCACAGGCACTTCCAAGGTGATCATATACACCAGCTGCTAAGATGTTGTCTGCCAATTAGTCTCGATAACGAAGTCCGCAGTCTCGCATTTGAGAATACTTTAGCATGCAGGCTAGGTAGGCAATCGGGCATCAGACCCTCACCACGTAAAGGTATGGTGCAAGATATCGGCTTTGGCCAAGGCGTCTTTCCCCTTTCGTTTGCCTTGACACCATGTGCTTTGCCATTTCCTCATATACTGCCGTCGATCTTCATTGGCGTCATGTGGGTACCATTTACTTCGTGTCATGGCAGTTCCTTTGCCGCTTCGATTTCTCGGTCTTTTCCCTATTTGTGGTTCAGTTCGCTATTGATCCTGATGCATAGATCAGCAGGCCTTGTCGTCTTGCTATGAGTTGCAGCACCCACAGTCGCTTCCTGTGCCTGCGCTTTGTAACAATTCTCCTGGACCTTCCCCCCCCCCCCCCGGAAAAAAACCACTCACGTGTACGAAGGTATTGCCTCACCACATCGGAGCATCTTTCCCACATTGCGACAAGTCGTGTGTCCATTGTGGAACACTGCTTGCCAACTTCTCGCTTAGCCACCCAGCACAGAGTTCCGACATGACAGCAGTACATTGTATTTGAATACTTCTTAGCTGTCGTTGTTGGCAGTCGGGCTACGCGAGTGCATGTATACCTGTCGGGCACCTGCTGAGCTCCGACCCGAAGCGGAAGCCGTGTCAACCAAAAGAGTCGCTGCCCCGCCGCTCATCATGAGTGGCCCATGCTTCAAGCGCCGCACGCAAGTGTGTCCTATACACTGATTAGTCCTGCTGGTCCATGTGCTTTGCGGAAAAGGGCCCTCCACACCACGCTTACATGGATCAGCCATGAATCTTGTTCCCAACAAGCCCTCATTACTTCCAGCTGGTCTTGACAGTTTCCAAGACATGCATCAAATCCCTCTTCACGCATCTCAGCACGGGCCAGCGCCAGCACAACGGTTTAGCCCAGTCAGCTATCATCGCGAAAGCGCTGCCTCATCTCGAATCATGACAGGACCAGGGCCAGCAGCTTAATTCGAGGCCAAGGTGTTATGACTCCATTCCTGCTGCACCCGGCGCAAGCGGGACATTGCTCAGGGGTTGCTTCTGCAGTCAACCACTCAAGTCTCCAAGAAGCACGTGGATTCCTTGACCGTCTACCACTGCTACCCCTCAATGCGAACCATTGCCCCAGCATTTGTGCTGCATCTGCGTGAAAAGTCAAGAGGGCACAGCATCTGGCGTACCGGAGTTTATTCTGACCATGCATGTCCAGTGATATCGCTGGATAAGCACAGCAGCCTGATTGAACCGGTCAAGAGCTTCCAGAGGAGCGCCAACGACCACAGGAACAATGCAAGCTTCCAGATGGTGCCAGGTTCGCCAGCCTATCTGGCAAGCGAGTGAACAAACAAGGTCAGCGCGGTACCTCTCAGGTCGACCTGCTTTTGTGATTCCGGCCTCGTTGCAGCCTCGAGCAACGCCACGGCATGCAAGGCGCTCCCGAAGAACCAAGAAGCTGTCCGGCCGGTCAGCTTCCTAGTCCGCTGGAGGTCAAGTGACAGGCACGCCGCAAATGCAGGCCATGACATGAATCAGTATGGTCGAATACAGATGCAGTCCAACCTTCTGCCAAAAGTAAATCGAGGCAGGTGTTCTCGGGTTGTGTTGCCAAATGCCAGATCGCCGTATCGCTCATTGGTTCTGGAAGTGTGCAACGCTGCGCGTATGCGGCAGATGTAGTAGGTCCGGTACAGAGATACAGTAGACCACACGGCCCTTATTTGTGTTGTTGTCTTCACCGCTCTGGGACCAGGTCCGGCCCAGCCGTCGACGATGTGATTATGCCCAATATAGTCTATGCACTGACACCCGTTTGTGTGCCCCCAAACCCTACTGCCGACGTCTCACAAAAATTTGCACGGTCGCTCAAATGCAAAGAAGGTTCGCAGTGAACTAAAAAGAAGCATCTTGTGCGCCCAAGCCTTCGATAATACACTCAAAGATTGCGGTCATAAGCTCACATACGTATCAGACTAATCGGTCTCGAGCCTTCAGTCTTCTCGTGATGTTTTTGGCCGGGTTTTTGTGGGTCTAGCGCTCTGCTCTGGTTGTGCATTGCGGAGTCCTAACCTTACTTGCAACAACAGCTGGGGCTTGTCGCCTGACGATATGCATTCCTTCTTGGACCTGAAGAGAACAAATCAATGGACTATGGCAGCGGCAATTGTACAAGAGTGCCCGTTGCGTTGGCGGATTGCTGTCCACCACCAAGGTGGCTCGAGGAGGAAATGGTGTGCTGGGCGGCGCAACCGTTGTTTTGTTTGGTCGAAGTAGAGTACGGTCAACTCTCTGGTCTGAAGTCATCGCGTTAGCATGGTGCTTTAATTGGATAGAGAAATCAGCGAGCAATGAGCGGTCCTGCATAAGCACACAAGCTGCCTCAAATCTTATCGCGACACGATATAGGCAAGGTAAATAATATATGCCTGTGGTGGCATCTGCTTAGCCACGGCTGCGCTAAGCCGAGTTGAAACGGCGTCAAGCTGATGGTATGAAGTTTATAGGCCCTCCATGTATGCGCCGTAGGAATTCTTGACCATGTGCGACAGGTCACCTCGCTGCTGCCACCGGTCAACGCCTGTCGGGACGTTGCCGACAGAGTTTCGCGTAAGACCCTTGGCGCGAGAGTGCGATGACCTTGGGCTGGTCCCAAGGTTCTGGAAGGGGTTGACTCAACTGGTTGGGCAGTAGCATCAAGACTTCGTCGCTCTGCTACTCGGGCGCCAAAGAGGCGAATGTATTGCTCCTGCCTTGAAAACACCTTCGAAGTCATTCTGGACGCTCTATCGGTTTTCGTGGAGCTGGTGCGAATAGTCGAGGGCGGTTGGCCGCCCAGCTAAATTGTTAGATAAACAGGGTACACAGGCTCACATCCCGATCCTGATACTCGAGAATCAATGAAATTATCGAGTCCTGGCAGCAGGGCCCATGGCAGGAGTTGGCACATCGGAGAGACTGATATTATATACGCTCGCCCCCAAAGACAGCAGAGAGGCTGATTATCCTGTTCTCCTGGGTGATTGATGGATGTATCGTGAAAGGACAACCTTGGAAGTACCAATGTATTTTTGGCGTTGATTGTGACAGCCCCGGAAGAACACGAATCCTACCTAGGTAGTCATTGGCAGGTACCAAAGTACAGCGTGGCTGGCTAGCGGGCTTGCCTTCCAAGCAACTTGAGAGCCTTCCAAGGGTCTACTTACAATTTGTCCCTGCAATTATGAAGCACACAGATCTCGGATCTTCTCACACATATCGCGAGCAACCCTCAACACTCTACTGGGCCCTGTATCCGGTATACCTCCACAAGAGGCTGGAAAGGGCCACGCCGAGCGAAAAGAGGTGATTGGAAGCTATCAAATGACAGCACTTCATGTGAATGTTTGCTAACATACCAGTCTGTTTACGAATCAAAACGGGCATGTTCAAAAGTAACATTTGTCTTCAGGTTGCAAGCTTCGCAAGTTCCATTGTCTACTTGTTCCAGGCGTCTCGAGCTTTGCCAAGGCATGTGCATTACCAAATGTCTTTACACACCTCTCGGAGAAATGGACCACACCTTGGCCGGCCAGCGTCGCCGTAGTTTTCGTCCAAACTGCATGGCTTCTTGCTACCTAGCTTGGAAAGTCCGTCGGCTGCGGCATCACGGCAGCTACCGACATTCGAGGGTGTCCTGGCACGACAAGTCCGATTCAGGCCTCAACTCCAAAGGTGCTGGGCGCTCGGTTGGGCTTGGCTGTGTCCCTTGGAATCACCACCTTTGGCCGGAGCTCTGTCCCTGAATACCATCACATCTGACGTGTCACGTTGTACCGGCCGCAGATAGCGATACTGATGTCTCACATTCCGGTCTTTGAGCAGTCTACAAACTGCGAGCCAAGGGGCAGTCGTATGCGGGTAACGGTTTCCTTGAGCCTTGCTTATCACTCACATGAGCCGTCAAGAGTGTCATCATAAGGCCCCAAGGTAATGTGTAACCGCGTCACCAGCCGCCGTAGCACAGCAGCAAGCCACCGATCCAGCCAAGCTTGCCATTACTGCGATCGACCCACTTAGGGCTGTTTTTGCACCCATACGCCTCTACCCTCCCGCTCAACTGCCCTCGTGTCTTGTTCTTCCGGGTGCAGCGGACCTTTTCCCCGCCGGAGGGGATGGGCAGCACAATGCGCGCCTGGTAAATTAGCAAGCCAACGAGAGTGCCAGGACTCAAGTCAGTTCGGGAGGAGCAATGTGAGAATTGACAGGGTGGTAGGACGGCAGACTTGTTCGGGGCTCATGTCGATGAGACCCTGACAATCAGAAGCGACGCCATCACACGTGTCTAGAACCTCCTGTCCGTCACGCTTCAGGCGGGGATGTGTGGATGTGTGACAGGGAAGCGTTGCTGAGCACGTCCCGTCAACCGGGTACGTGGTACGGTGTCACCCAGTTGCAGTCTACAGAGCCTTGAGAATCAGGAGCTCTAAGGCTCAAGCGCAGATACAAGCGAGCATAATTCGAGGTGCGCATGTCGTCGAGGACTTGCACAGTCATGCAGTGCAACGGCACTGCCACTAGTCCACCTCGAACAGCCTCCAGTCTTTGCTGTACAGTCGGACACCAGATTATTCATCGGCACATACGACGCAAAGGGTACTGCGAGTACATGGTTCAAAAGCAAAGACAGCAAAAAAAGTAGCTGGTGCAGGCGTACCGCATGCTTTTATTGAAGCATGCCCAAAACGGGCTGCCTACATGGTATATTTCGCAGACCATGTGGAGTTTTGTGGACGCCAAGCAGAATACTCATAGGACGTAAGGTGCTGGGAAAGCCCATATGCCGCGGTACTGCTTATACCTAGCGCCACCGCGGCTCCACACGTCGAGCGCCTCGCGCAGCTGGGGATCTGGGCCCCTGCTACCCGTTGTCGTGAGCTGAGTGTGTGGAGATGTCGTGCAGTGGAAGAAGACGAGCTCGTATCCATACATAGAAAACGTGTGGAAGCGGCTTAGTGGGCTCGCGCTGTAGCACAGCGGCAACGTCCGTGGAGACTGTTGCACCAGAAGCACAGGAATCAAGTCGAGATCTCTCCCGCCTCGGCGGACGGGGCGCCCTCTCACAATAAAGAGGGCGGCCCCGCAAAGTGTCTCTGACAGAAACAAAGCCGTTGTGCCGCTGCCGAAGCGAATCCACATGCCGTTGGTGGGCAAGATCATGCTCCCAGCTCATATGTACGTACCTACTCTTCGTACTTGAGACTTCACCTTTTCCCCATCGAGTTCCTGTGTGTACATAGTCCAGCGAAAGAGACAAAAATGGCGGCGTCCATCCCCACATCACACCGCCGCTGTCCATGTGCACATGCGTTCTGGTTCCGCGATGCAACATTGCCCCGCCATGGCGGCTGAGTGAGGACAAGATTCTCCAAGCGGGCAACAAAGCCGCATTAGTTGATAATGTCACAACACGGCGTTGCTGATTGCTGCCTCGTACATCTGTCATCTGCATAGCCGAATCATGCATTGTCGCTTCTTTACATTTATGCGTGAGCAATTGGCTCTCGAGGCTGTTTCAAATTTTCCTGATAGCCGAGAAGACCCTAGAACAGACGAGATCAGTGACTGAGGCGGCTACATGACGATCAAAACTGTGTTCTAGACCCTCTTCTGTTACAGCATGTCATTGCTCGTAGGATCAAGCGCGCCTATCAAAATGGACCCATTCAAGATATCCTCCGCCTAAAGTACCATAGTACATCATGATGAGTTCAGAGTACCGGTGTCATGATACTTCAGTGCTTGCTTGAGATACAGACATACTTCTCTAGGATGACAACCGAGTTCATTTGGTGGCCGTCAGCGAAAAAATGCGCAATTTTTTAGAAGACACGCATCATGCCTGTCTCGCCGATTTCTTGCGACTCTTGATCATTTGCCATCGGAACATTGTGGCTCTTTGCGTTCTAGCTCATCCTATTCGTCCAGATTCCTACATGTTGACGACCCCGGATTCGATTTCCCCTTCTCGTGCTCCTCTCTTTTTAGTGAGTATGGCTTGCTGCGGGGCAGCCTGCACCACAGTCGTCACTCAACTGCCACGCAAAGTCGGATCGACACAGCAATGGTTTACGGTATATACACTTTAAGCTTAATGAATGCAGTTGGCCTTCATGTGCTACCCCTACTTCATAGCTCAATCATCACTGCTTGGGTATTTGTCCAATACCTCGATGTTTTCATGTCAAGTAAACGACAATCATTCGATGGATTATTCTTAACTGCTTTAGATCTATGTTTCGAATCTTGTTGATATGGAGCAGATAACCCTAACACATCCGATCATTTGACCTCGCATTAACTTGGCCGATGAGATATTTGCTTTTCCCCTACTTGCATGTGCCGAGGGTATTACGTTCTGCACCCAGCTATGCTCCCGTGCATCATGTTCCTTGCTAGGCTTCTATGAACGATGATCATGGTGATTGAGGATCCATATATACGTTATATTCCTAAATATAACAAGGAAAAAGAAATTCACATCACAGGAATGACTATTGACGCCTTGATGAGTTGTGCTGCAGCGATTTGCATAATCCCGAATTTGTATTCTGGTGCTAACCTTCTGGGATCATATGTGTAGACGATATGCGGATTGAGAGATGAAGCAAAGCTCAAGCCAGAAGAAGAGCACGTAAGTTTGATGTTAAATATTATAGACATTATATGTATGTTGGCTAACGAGTACAATGCCTCGATGAGATTGAACTATTCGAGCCCTCATTTGACATTGCTTGCTACATACACATATATTTGTACGGCCGGTAAGTGTCTGCCAATCGACACAAACAAGCGACTTTGCATATCATGTACGCTTTCTTTACTTGCTTCTCTGCTTCAGTGGTCAGGAGCATCAAATCTAATCAAAGTGAAAAGAAGACTAGAAGCACTCCATTCTGCATAGGAAAGAGTTTGCGAAGTGAAATGAATCATGATTTGCATTTGGGTTGACATTTCAACCATGTACAATACGTAGACCCAGATATATTGCGCGAAAAAGTAAATTTTCCATGAAAGAATATGCTGGGGGCGATTTTCCATTGCTGTTGTTTCTAAACGAAGTGGGTGTGTATATACGGAACATCATGTTATGATTACCGCCATATGATGTGAGAGGCATAGATAAAGTTTGCCTACCTTGTTGTAGGGTTGACGTCCTCTCATTTGTGCCTACAGGTGAGTCCTTGCTTAAGCCATGGGATGATGGAATCAGCAAGGAGGAAAAAATAGTACTCGTTGGTTTTCCTTTTCCCGTCTTGGTCAACGGGAAACAGAGAGCCAAAAGAGAAGCACAGTCGTTCAGACTCTTGTTAGAAAACAACGCCGTATGTACGGTACATACGCAGATTTACGTGATTGAAAGAAAATACACGAAATATGCACGGCTGTTCGATGTAGGAGTATAGTAAGATGTATACTGGCGAGACGCACGGAAGAACTGCACGGTGCAACAGTAGCAAACCCTCGCTCGCCTCAATCGATTCAGGCTGTAGTCACTTGATGCCCAATCTAACTGACTTGGGTATGCATACCTGACTGTATTGTACTCACAGTGAATGCTGCACTTCCGTCAGGACTCGTCATTCTTTTCAACTCTTTCAAATAACCTTCAGGCCAAGTCTTCCACCTCGCTTGAGTATCTTACCGTCTTCTCGAGCCCCTGTCTTGGTCATCTGGAGGCCACTTCCCGGACCAAAGAGAGTAGTAGATTTGGTAAGCATATATGTGCGGTATAGAGATTCGCAGGGGATTCTGTGTCCAGTACTATGTAGAAGCAGGGGATGATAAGGCAGCTCACCGAGGAAGCGAGAAAAGCCAACGTGTCTTATGCATCAATTCCAGTACTGCACGAATACCCACTACTTGGCACAAAGCTTGGGTATATCTGCACTGTCTTTGTGCTAAATAGAGAAGACGACAGCTGTATAATACCCCGTGAAGATCCGTTGATAGTGGAGATTAAGCATCTACTGTAAGTGCAAGAAGCAGAAATACCTGTATAGTATGTAGCTCCTACCGTAGGTTATGCTGACCCTTTTTTTCCTGCCATATTTTTCGGTTTGTATCTGTCATTTTATTTCTTTTCATTCTATGTTTGTTCTGTACCCTTCTTTGACTTATTGACTGTCAGATGAGAGCGAGCGCATGTAGAGTATATGCACTTCTTGTGTGCTTTGGCTTTGCATCTTTCTCTGTTTGCATGCAAGTGACCAGATATATCTCCGAGAAATTACGATACTGTGATGATCTGAGAACACTCCTCAGAGGTATCTTCATTCCTGCTTGTCAAAGTACATGTCCAGACCATACTTCTTACTACGTTTCTTTTCTTACCTCCGTAGCTTAGATTCGTCCTCACTCTGTTCACTTCACACTGAGTGGCGATTCGTTGGAATTCACAGCGCCATACTTTATTGCCAAGCAATGCATGTTTCAACATGCTTTTTTTCGGATGTCGGCGGTGCAGATGACGGACAAGGCGCAAGATTGATAGGGAAGTTAATAACTAAGTGTCAATCAGTAAGCACAGCAATGGAAAAGCAACGACATTTACATGGGCGACGGGGCAAAGTCTAGACACTTGGCCTGGATGTAGCCAAAAGCAATACACGACAGCCCGAAGTTTGCCTCCAGTGCAGAATCTGTCTGTTGGCTTGCTGTCTCGGAATTCAATTTTCACAACAAAGCATAGCTGAATAGAGTAAGGGATAGAAGATGGGCGGAATCAGGGACAAGAGACTCTGGCGACATGTCAAAGGGATCCCTGGATGATGATATGATGGGAGCCTCACCACTTATCCGTCCATTTGCTTAGCTGTGCCCTAAATGAGTCACACCACAGTCTAAGGCGTCTTCTACGCTTCAGACTGTGTCGAACGGACGTTCTCGACCCAAGTATGCATTATGAATGCCAAAGAAGCAACCCAACACGCGAGCACTTGGCTTCGACAGCACAGTAACGGGTTCCCAGCCCAACAGCCCTATGACAGGACGGGGTCTTGAATATGACCGTCTCCCCAGAAAGCTTCCTGTGAATGTCCCATCATGGTATAACCAAGCTGAGTTTGCAGATGGCCCCGGGCCCGCTCCCAGCAAGGTCAGATGGAGATCTGCTCCTGACATCTGAGACTCTGTTGCAAGGTCTTAAGCCGGTGCTCCTGTATGTTTGTGTTTAATGATATTAAAAAAAAGGGTTTTGCAATATAGACCTTGTCGATATTTACCTATAGCCAACGCGACGGGGCCAGCAACAAGGTCCCCTAGGAGTCAACCACCTGTATTGGAAAGGCTTCTTTGTGAAGCAACACATGAGATCCAATACTTGCGCTCGACTTGACTTGCGCTCGACTTGGAAGCTTTGACAGCAAAACAGTGTGGGACCCACGCCACCAGTTCGGACACGTCAACCCACCAAGGCAAATGAGATGCCAACAAGCAAGCATCCTTGACTCTCGGACCAGGCAAGAGAGGGCGGCCATGGCATGGCTTGGCTTACCTTTCGGCGAAGCAGCTCGCCCAAAGAAATCCATGAACTCGGTCTCGCTGCCCACGCTCGCAAAGTTTAAAGACGCAAGAGCTGAGAATGCTCAAGATGGGTGTGGCACAAGCTTTGCGAATATCTGTCCGCGTATGCCTTCAAGGCAGTCAACTTGGTAGACAACGTAGACCGAAGTGGACTACCACAGCTGTACAGACGTCCATAACATCCACAATGCGACAGCAGATAGTTCATGGAATTTCATCGAAAAAAGGAAATCCACTCAATCAGCCACTACCGGAACTAATTTTTTTTCTTGTTGTATTCAGGGGTTGGGCCCCCCTCCCTGCAGACTTGTGTTGCCTCGTTTCTTGAGAGCTCGATAGATCTTCGTACGCCGCAACACAGACGTGCCCAAAAGAAAAACTTGGCCTGTTACTAGAGTTGTAAAAGTAAAGAGCCTAAAATTGACTTCTGCGGGAGAAAGTGACGTGAGTACAGGATTTTTACTGACAACTGTAGCTGTTGCTCGGGGAGTGTCGCTTGACAACCTGGCAGCAAGAGAAAGAGAGGAACTTGGCTTATTGGCGGGCTTTGATTTTTGGGACTGCTAACAAAAAGGCGGTATCCTCTCATAGTGTGAATTGTCTTGCGAATTGAGCAACTACACGCACAATAGCAGAGTTAGCATTACTAAAGTGCCCATGATTTAAACGAAAAGACCGAATCAAAATCAGATAGAGTTGTTTGTTCTCGACACTCTGGTCCGAGAGACAGGAATCCAGAACGGCAAAGAATCTGAGCTTGGATTTCACAAGGGCCGAAAGAGAATGCAACGATCGGTGTTCTAGGTATTCAGTCTGGCTGGATAGACTGGCCAAAGACTCTTGGTGAAACACAAGATCTTGCAAGCAAGTTCCACGCAGGGTATATGGAAGCCTACCTTGACAATGATAATCCGCATAAAGCGGCGCTTTGGTAGTACGAAGAGGACCGTAGAAGCAATGTGCCCCGAAACTGAGCTAAAAAGGAATCTTAGCCTAGACACGACACCGCAGTATGAGATGAGGCTAACAGGAGGAGCGCATACCACCAAAACTGGCATTCACTTGCTTGCACGGGGAATCTGACAGATGGAATACGCGTGGCTGGCCTTTGTATCTATTATGAATGATACTTTCCAAAGCACGCTCCTACCGCCGTTGGTCTCTGTCGCTGCGGCTATGATGGTTGCGCTCACGATCGCGACCGCTGTCACCAGAGCGGTCGCCATTGCGTTCGCGTTCTCGTTCGTTCTTGTAGGTGTCGCGATGCCTGTCTTCGCGTCGGTTTCGCTCTTTGTCTTTGCTTCTCCGATACTCGTCCAGTCTTGGCCTTTTGTCGCTCCTGCTCTTGCTTTTTGAGTCCCACTTGCCCAGATCCTCCTGGCCAGACATCTTTTTGGATCCCAAGCCCATCCCGTTCGGACGCCGTGTAATCTCTTTGGCTTTGGGTCCTCGCATCTTGCCATCCCAGCCTTGGCCCATCAGAAGCGATGCACCAAAGCCTTCGACTGGAATTGCATCATATGTCTCGAGATCATCCTCTTTTGGCGCGTTGGCGGTAGCATCACGATAGGCGCTGTCCTCGGACCGATGATGCCTGCCGGGGTCTTTGCTCATGAGCGCATCAATGGCTTCTTCATCGATAGTCTTGATTGGCTGCGAAGCGTTGTCATTTTCCTCTTTGATCCTGATATCGCTTGGTTCGGCCTTTTTGGAGATCGTCAACCCATATTTGAGTGCTTCTTCCTCTACTTGTTCTCCCTTTACATCCCGATCTGGTCTCACAGGATTCTCCTCTTTCTTGGTATATGTCGATCTGTCCCGCCGTGGCGACGACCCTCTGCCGCTGAGCTCGTGTCGTTTCGCACTCGATTGGACAAACTCTGCACCGTTTGCGCTGAAATGCGTGATGCTTTCCACCTGCGTCTCCCCTGGCTCATCGTCGGCAGACGAGTCGTCATCATGATGGTCGAAACGCGGTCGATGTCTTTTCCCGAGCGCGCTTGATGGTGTGGGTCGTGAGGAATGGCTGCTGTTGGGCTTCGAAGATGACGATGCACCAAAGCGAATTGCGATGCGGGATTCTTTGGGATCTGTCATCTCGAGCAGTCCACCACCGTTGGTTCTGCGGAATGATGGTTATTGTTTCCGTCTAATTAGATTAAAACCATGCAGACGCGGCTTTGGAAGACAGGTGGTAGTCGTAAACGCGTTGTATGTCTTGCAAAGGCTGGGAGTTGTTGTTGTTGTCATCGTATGATGATGGTGAGCTAAGAGGCAAGAAGTTGCAAATACCTAGGTACTTGACACCGTGCAGAGAAATCCTATGATCTGTGGCCGGATACTGTATGGAGCCACGAGCTAAGTATCTCGGTATATGCTCTGAGCCCAGCTGGCAATCAGAAGTGTTAGAAAGTACATGCTGTGCAACAGTTTACATAAGCGAAGAGATACTGTCTGACTGTCTAAAGCAGCTGACCCAACCTTGGGAAACTTTCCCCAGTATTTAAGGCTTTTCGACCCAGGCCTCTCTCTACCTATACCTGCCTTCTCCATGTATATTTTGGCTCATTTTCCAGTGTGCATCTTTACTCTTTTCTTCTGTTCCTCCAGTTAACTGCAGAATACATTTGCCATGTTGGCTATGCACGAACACAGATGACTAATCGGGGTATTCCAGGATAACCTTTAGACCTGCATGACGACCTGCAATCGAGACGGATGGCAAGCATACTCGCTGCAAACCCAACATGCAACACGCGGTAACCGACGGATCATACAGCTTGGACAGTCCACCAGTATTGAATACATATGAGTAAATGATAATCAATAACGTGAGCACTCCTTTGCTTGTGCAATCGAGGATGCTCTACACATCGAGAGCAAGATTTGTGGACCTCAGCCAGGAGCTGGTGTCACTTGCTTGGCTTACAGATCCGGACGGGGACTAAGAGGCAAATAGTATGAAGGCACGGCCGCTTATTGGCCGTTGTTTTTTCATACTCAGCTGGGTGGTATGATACGGATCTTGATGTATGTCATTCTGGACACTCGACATGACCTCTCTCGAAAGAGTCTGGCATTTCCTGTTTCCAATCTGACCTCTCTCTTCTTCAAACCATCGATCGAGTTGATGAATTGATGGGAGGCTACCAGGCGGTGGATTGCCTCCCGCAGCAACATGGTTCAGATCCAAGGCTCCAGGAATCCAGGCCAGTCCTCCCAACTGATATGGCCGGGACTGCTGCTTATCAAAACGGCGCAAGCGTTTGTCGGTCGGCCTTGACGTCCCATCAGACGCATTTGGCTGTACCAGTGACTGAGCTCGCTGATTCGGTATATTGCCTGCTTGAGTTTACTTACGTTTGGCAGCATCGTTTGCAGGCCTGGGTCAGACTCCATGAATAATGAGCAGCAACAGTCCAGGTCGCTGCGCAGGTAGTGCTGGTCAGCCGGGCCTCCCCATCCCTCTATATCCGCGTCATCAAGGCGTGTTGGTGCGGTGCTGGATGCTGGCTTTAGTCGAGAGAGAACATTGGAATTTGGAAACACAGCCCCTGCTGCCTGGCAGTGAGTGACTAGCAAGGTAAAGGTCAAAAGGTGAAGGGTCAAAGTCAAGGTGAACATATCCAGCGTCAAAAGGCTCTGAACCCGCAGCAGCCAAGCAGGTGCACGGTGGCCACTGCACTGGCATTCGCACACAGGCCTTTTCGACACTGAGGAATGCCCGGGTCTGTTGCTCTTTCCTTTTTCTGCGCATGTTGCAATTTGGCGTATAGTTGATTTTTCTCCAACTCGTCCTTTCGGCAGTCGCGCAATCCTCTCGCAGTGCAGCACATCAACCCGCACTCGCGCCGCAGCAAGCACCAAACCCCCCAAACGCACTTGCCCTGGTTAACTGGTCCACCCTCGCGGCCGCGGGGTTCCCTTTGCCTGTTTGCCCACCCAACCGCCCTACAGAAGCACCTCGTTGCCGCTACCACTACCATTACCATTACCACTACCACTACCGCTACCGCTGCCGATGCAAACCTGCCACGCTCAACCCCCAAGCACCCATCTCAACGCCTGTGCCATTTTGAAAACTCGGGCGCGTTGAGGTTCACCCCATCACTCATCACCCTCATTTCATTCAAGCCCGCTCCACCAATCTGGTTTCATCATTTCTGAGCGTCCAGATCATCTCTGCGCAACCCATTAAGCTTGCCTGATATCCGTTTTGAACCAAAAACGGATGTCGCTGCCGTCTATGCTATGACCGAGGTTGAGCCTACCGACCTCTCAGCGCTGATCCAGTCCAAGAGGGAAAGATGGAGGCAAGTTGCATCTCATCTCATAGCCCAGATCCGCGCGATCATTTTGATGCCCAACATGTGGTACTGACTGCTTGCAGCTCAATTAGGACGTCGCGGAAACGGCGGCTTCACGAACTCTACTGCATTGCCTCGCAAGTGGATTTCCCGCCGCACGTTGGCCCCATCGCAGACGACGCGCCGTTTGCCACTGCTGAGGAAGCCCGGTTCCACGATGACAATGCCGTCTTACAGTATGCTTGCTCTATCCTGCGGTTCATCTTTACATTGCGATTTTGCCAGACTGCATCTCATTTTGTTAACACAACCGCGGCAGAGGGCCTTTCCTCAATGAGCGCAACTTGCCCTCGCGACGTCTTTCCACAGTACACACCACAAAGCACAGCGCTACTACCGAAGAAACCCCAAATGGAGTCACGCATCCCGCGAGACCCAGCGCCTCTACAGAGCCTGGCCCGCAGACACACGCGCCTTCTCTGTTGCCTCAGCAAGCGCGACCCACGGATTTTCCAAAGACGCGTCCCATTTCCCCCAAACCGCCGTCCTTTGCGCCACGAGCATCACCACTACTACCGCCAGTGCCCATATCTCGGTCCGACGTCTTGAATTCGTCCTCCACTACAGGCTCTCTGCCAGTGTCGAACAATACACGACCAGACCGGCCAGCTCAGATAGAAACGACCTCTGCTACAAGAACCATTTCGCCTGGCATATCACAAGAGCAGCGTGATGTATCGACAGTAATTGACGGCATACCACTCCAACCGCAGGAACTTCTGGCGCGCTCCGGCCCTGCGCCGGGTCTTGCGCGGGCACAGGATACAGGACAAGAGGCAGCGCCATGCCGCCAGAAAGAGACAGAATCCGCTGTGACGGATGTGGACGAGGCGCGCGGCAATCAGGGCGAGAACTCGAGGCTCTTATCGCTGAAACCAGCATCGCTAGATGCCGCGAGGCCGCAGGACATATTGTCTTCCCCGGGTTCGACGGCACAGACCGCTACGACACCAGCAGTTCACGATGCTTCTCCTGATACGAGTCCCGACAACGAAGGACCGCCTTATCCCAGCGAGGAGGAGGAGGCCGGCCAGTCGAAGAGTATCAAAGATGATCCTCAGCAAGTGGATGAGCAGAAGCCACCGACCAAGGAAGTGTCAGGACCAGTAGTACCTCACTCTGCTTCAGCTCAGCTACTTCTCGAGTCGGCGAACGCAGAGCGCTCGATGGAACCTTCAGCACAGACTGCGACAGACGCGCCGTTGGCGTCTACGAGTCCCCCTCAAGCTTGTGTGCAACAGACCGTGTCGTCCCTGACTCCTAGTGTCGATATGGCTCCTGTACCATCAGATAACGAAGTACCAGAGAAAGGCCATGAGACACCGCGCAAAACGCCTTCTCAAGCAAGCCAATCCTCAGTCGAGCCTACTAACACCACTACAAATGTCGAGACATCTGCCAATGCCAATATTCAGACGGCATCGGAGCCTCCGGTCGCTACTCCAATTCTTGCAAGTGACAATAGCCCTCAACCACAGATCGAACCACAACGGGCTCAGCAAGAAATGGCAAGGTCTGAATCTCTGGAGAATTTGGCTTTGTCCGATGGACAGGCTAGTGCTCTACAGGAAGAATTGGACCTGAACGGCGAAGTAGCACGAAAGCGCCGGGTCCTAGAAAAATCTGCCCTCAAGCACAGAAGCGCGCCCATGGTTTTATTCGAGAAGGCCTCAAAGCGACCGGAAGAATCGATCATCGCCAGCTCATCGCAAACAATTTCCGCGCGCATCCCGACCGACGACTATTTTGTACCTCTTTTCTTTGATGGCTTTACACGGCAGTCCAGCTGGATGAAGGGCCCCGAGCAACTGCTCGCCAACACGCACAAGACATTGTCATCACCGGACTGTACCATCGTGCTACGGGAGAAGCAAGCTTGCAATGTTCTCAGGCGGATCTACCATCTTCAGCAGCATGACAAATGGTCCCTCAGACAACCCAAGCGGTGGCCCGAGCCCATTAGGCCACCAAGCCATTGGGATACGCTGTTGCAAGAAATGAAATGGATGAGAACAGATTTTCGAGAGGAGCGCAAATGGAAGAGAACTGTCGCTCGAAATCTTGCGGATGCCTGCGCAGCTTGGATTGCCTCGACGGCAGAAGAGAGGAAAGCACTACAAATCAGAGCGAAACTGCCGCCATTTGATATTGCTTCGCCCTTTAGCAAAATTGCAGATCAGACTGCTGAGGCGGAATCAACGACGACTCCAATGCCGGATCTGGTACCTTCAGAAGATGCCGATTCGCCCATGGATGTCGACTACGAACCGCAAGACTGGAATGAACAGACAGTTGCGCCATCTAACATCTTTGCATTGCAAGACGACGATGTTGTATTTGGCCTGCGGAGGACCGAGGCTTCCGATCGACTATTTGACGAAATACCTCTATATGGCGAGCCACTTAAAGCTCCTCAGCCTGACCTTACCATCCCCGAATATGACCCCGATGCTCGGTGGCGCCGTCCAGCTTTACCCTTGAGTAAATATGTGGATGGAAAGATGATCCTGAAATCTGAGGGACCACAATTAGTGCCAAGTCGTTACGAACATGTCGCCGATGACGAAGACGACGATTTCGAAGTTGTAGGGTCCAGTGACCGAGATTCGAGATCCAAAATGGCGCCAGATAATACCGACGTGGCCCTATTCCGCCCCGAAATGAAAATGATTCGTGACAGACTGCACGCTGGACACCAATTCAGACCTCCAACTGAATCGCTCATGCCCGGGCAGAACTTTTACGAAAATAGACTGGCGTCAGTATGGACCTTGGCTGAGGACGATGAGCTGAGAAGGCTTGTACGGGAATATGCCTACAACTGGACGCTAATCTCGCAACTGATTGTTCCCCAAACTCAATTTGTCTCTGCAGAAGAACGACGCACGCCCTGGGAGTGTTTTGAACGCTGGGTGCAGCTGGAGGGTTATCCAAATGATACAGCGAGAACTCAGTACTTCCAGACTTATCAAAGACGGATCGACTCTGCACAGAGAGCAATTGCACAGGCGCACGAGAATGCAAGACTCTCCAACGGGCCCAACGTTGTGTCTGCACCAGTTCAGCGGCGACGAACCACTTTGCCTTATAGGGTGGAGAGGAAACCTGCCAAGCGGCCTATCTCCCTCATTGAGTCCATGAAAAAACTAGCCAAGAAGCGAGAAGCAGCTCTCAGCAAGCAACAGCAGGCTGCAAATACTCAGAGCAAGCGGACAGTGAACGAAAATCCACCTCAGAAATTGCCTACAAAGACGCCAGAGGATTATAGCCGCCTACGCCACGAACGCGAGAAGCAATTGCACGAGAAGCTTATGCGGTACCAACAACAACAGCAACAACAGCAGCAGCATGAAGCACAACGACAGGTAAGCTAACTTCCCACGATGATAATTTGGACTGCTTGGCTAACTTTTGATGTGTTCTTGCTTTCGCTTCAGGCTGCTGCTATGCAAGGCAGAGCGCCTAATCAAGTGGGACGTGTAGCCGCCGCACCTGGAGCGGCTCAAGTTGCGCAAAATGGTGCTGCGGGTCATGCTACTAGTATGGCCAATCCGCTCGCAGCTCGGTTGGCGGCTGGACAGATTCCTGTTCAAGGTCAACCACGCCCTCGTATTCCGATTCAGCAGCAGCAGCAAGCAGCTCTCGCTGCTCAAATGGCCGCTGGAGGTCTTGTTCCGCAGATGCCTGTCAATGTCAATGGCATGTCGCAAGCTCAGCTAGCCGCACTCCAAGCTGGACAGCGCATTCAAGTGCCAGACGTGAATCTCGTGATGCAAGCCAGGCGAATTCAAGATCAACAGCGACGCCAACAAGCAGTGCAACAACAGGCTCACGTACAGCAGGGCCAGGCCCAACACCACGCTGGTCAACAGCAAAGCCAGCAATCACAGCAATTGCCTCCTCAGAACTCCCCTCCACAAGCGCAAGTGCCAGCCCAAGGCCAACAGCCACAGCAATTGCCTCCTCAAAATTCACCTCCGCAAGCACAAACGCAAGGACAAGGACAGCCAGTTCAGCAACCACAGCCTAATCATCCTATACAGAACGGCGCTCCAGCACAGGCCAATTCTCCTCTCATTCGCAACGGCATGAACGGCATGCCTCAGAACAATTTCATGATGAACAGTATGGGTGCTTACACACCAAATGGCATGCCTGTGGCCACTTCGCCGGGTGGAATGGGACTCAATATGCAACCTGGCGCAGCCGGATCGCCACCTGCCGGATATTCACAACCACGAGGCATGCCACCCAGTATGCAGGCGCATTTCGCCGAGTTCGAGGGTAATATTAGGGCTCAGCACCCCGAAATGTCTCCTAGTGCGATCAGATCGCACGCGATCATGCGGTACGGACAGTTATTCAGGCAAAACATGGCTAAGAACAGTGTGGTGCAGAATGCTATGGACGCTGCAGCGGGGAGCAACTCACAACAGCAGCCCCATGCTAATGGTATACCTCCGACTACAAGCCCTCAACAATACGCGCAATTGCTGCGCCAGCAGCAGCAACAGCAGCAGCAGCAACAGCAACAACAACTGGGCCAGCACACTCCACAGCAAGTTGCTCAGCACCAACAGCAGCAGCAACACCACCACCACCAACACCAACAACAACAAGTGCAACAGCAGCAGCAGCAGCAGCAGCAGGCAATCGCACAAGCGGCAGCGGCTCGGCAATTGAGCCAACAGCAACATCAACACCAGCGTCAATCAAGTGGAGGAGCAACGCCGGTGCAACCGATGCCGAGTCGTTAGAACTTGTCGCAGTGAAGCATTTGTCAAGCATTTGTATCTGTTTACGGATATGAATCGCGACGCTTTGCAGCTTGCAAGTGAGTTATCGATGCTGGGCAACTAGCTCTGCCACTTCGAATGGTTCGATCATAACCAGAAGCAGGCACCGTGAAGTAATCATGGTACATGGACGGGGACCGCACGTCGGACCTTTTGTTCATCACAGGACTCTATCTTAGCTTGAGATACTGGCATTTGCTCCGATTCGAGGCTCATACTGCCAGGCTCGTCAAGCTAGTGCGACGATATCCACCAACCTGATGTCGTGGCCAAGAGGCGATGAGCGTGGAGCAGAGTTATGGAGAAAGAGAAGCAAGCGAACAGAAAGAATTGTATGTGGAACATAGCAGATTAAATTGGCTACGCTCAAAGCTCTACCAAGCAAATGAAAAGAACTTTCCAGACAGGAACACAAGTGACGGAGCCACACAGTATTGTACAGACCTTCAAAGTATATTACTTGATCAACAACAGGCCGCACAAGTATTGGTGAAGTGTACCCGATGTTTTAGGCTCAACAGAGGCTGTACAGCAGTGTTGCTAGCTTGCCAAAATGCCAGTCAGCCGGCTAGCTACATCATGCGACGCCACTGACGGAGAATGCACGACCAGCCAAGTTAGCCCAGACCCCGTGGAGATGGGGGCCTGGGGTTGGGTATGCCGGATCGGTGGAGTGGCATCGGGCCAATCCCCGGGTGCGGGCCGGGCTCACCTGTGTCTATGAGCAGGCTGGGCGGGTTCCTGCGCCCACTGGACCAACTGACGTCTCGAATTTTTTTTTTTCCCCTTGATTATTTCCCCACGATAGGTGGACATCTGGAGGGGAGGAAACTGGAATCGTGGGGATTGGGGGGTTTGAGCGAGCGAATGTGCGGAACCCGCTCCGGGGAACCTTGGAAGTCTCGTGACTACGTTCATCAACACCCGGGCCCCCTCTTCCCAAGGGGGAAGTCTTTTTGCCCGCCACGCGTGGTGTCATTGCGTGTCCAAAAGTCCAACATATTAGCGAGGGGATCACGATGTGCATTCCCTATGTGATACTTTTCGTCTTCCTTTACCCTTGTCTTCAGGGACACACACAAGGGAAGAAAGAGCTAATCGCTGTGGACTGTGGACCGTGGACGGTGTGCAAGACAAATGTTCACTGGTACTTGTGCAGTCGCGGGCTCCAAAGGGAAGCGGGTTCATCCTTACACTTGCACAGTCGTCCTGGCCTTGGTAGAGAGCTTAATCTCCGTTTGGCCTTTGCCCTTTCCCTTTCCCTTTCCCTTGCCCAGCAGGCCCAGATTGCTCAGCTATTCACCCGAGGCCCCGTTCTAGGTACTGTACTCCGTCCCTGGAGGGAGCAACGGAGTAAGTACGGGAGTAACAGGAGCAACCCAAAAAGAGCAGAGATTCCACAATTATGATCGTCTTGTTTGCCGTCCATGATTATTCGTTCGTTCCATCCTGCCATTTTGCTCTCTGGTCTTTCATGGGCCTTGTGGAATTGTCACGAATATAAGTATCTCGACGTTTCCTGCTTGATTGTTTTGTTTATTTCTAGTTCCACTTATTGAGCCTTTATCCCCCCCCCTCCCCTTTTTTGTTCCAAGAAAGAAAGAGAAGTCGTTCCGCCATTGTTTTCAGGACAAATTGTACCACTTATTTCATTATCGCTTTCATATGACGACATGACTCCAAAAATATGGTGGAAAGAAGGTGTGGCATAGTAGGTCTCACAAACGCGTGTTGTCTTTTTCAGCTCAGCCTTGTACTCACCCACATCGCCCCTTTCCGAACAAAGATTGCTTTTTCTGTTTGGTAGCCTTGCATGACCGATCAACGGGAAGCGGGCCATTTCATCCGTGTACTACAACCAACCAACGAACAACCTAGAATGCTGACCTCTTGCGACGGGTGAATGCTCGGCGCACTCATAATCACAGCCAAATCTACCCAGCCAGCTTTAAAGATGGCAACGGAGACGGACTCGGAGACATCCCTGGGATCATCTCCAAGGTGGACTACCTCAAGGACTTGGGCGTGGACATAGTCTGGGTGTCGCCCATGTTTGAAAGGTACGAGCAACGATTTGCGATGAATGAATGAGCTTCAAGATCAGTATAATTCAGTCCTTTGAAATATATATGTACATTTCCATACATATATATTTATATGTATATATATATGAATTGGCTCACGCTCACACTACTCATCGTCCTCACACAGCCCCCAAATCGATATGGGCTACGATATCTCCAACTACGAAGCCGTGCACGCCCCTTACGGCACCGTCGAGGACATGCAGGAACTCATCAACGCCTGCCACGCGCGCGGTATGCGCCTCATCCTCGACCTTGTTGTCAACCACACATCAGACCAACATGCTTGGTTCCGCGAAAGTCGCAGCTCCAAGACCAACCCGAAGCGTGACTGGTACATCTGGCGCGCGCCGCGCTACGATCCCTTAACAGGCGCGCGCATACCGCCGACTAACTGGCGTAGCTACTTCAGCGGCCCTGCGTGGGAGTGGGACGAGGCTTCGGGCGAGTACTTCCTGCACCTCTTCGCCAAGGAGCAGCCTGACCTCAACTGGGAAAGCGCGGCGTGTCGGCAGGCGATCTACGACAGCGCGATGCGTTTCTGGCTTGACAAGGGCGTGGATGGGTTCCGCGTCGACACGGTCAACATGTACAGCAAGGGTCCTGTGGCGGCGATTACGGACGCGCCCGTCGTGAATGCGGGCGTCTTTGAGCAGCCTGCGTGGGATCTGTATGCGAATGGCCCGCGGATGCACGAATTCTTGCGCGAGATGAACGACGAGGTGTTGAGAAAGTACGACACCATGACGGTGGGCGAGCTGCCGCATACGCCGGACCCGGCTAAGGTGCTGCAGTATGTTGGCGCAGCGCAGAAGCAGTTGAGCATGGTGTTCCAGTTTGACATTGTCAATGTCGGCCAGGGCGCGTCGTACCGCTACGAGTATGCCGATTGGCGATTGTCGGAGCTTAAGGGAATTGTGGCCAAGTGGCAGCAATTCATCCAAGGGACCGACGGTTGGACGACGGCGTTTTGCGAGAATCATGACCAAGGTCGCTCGGTGACGCGTTTTGCGTCGGATCGGCCAGAATACCGCGCGCTGTCGGCCAAGATGTTGGCTCTCTTTATGTGCTCGCTCACAGGGACCTTGTTCATTTATCAAGGGCAAGAAATTGGCATGGTAAGTCTGGTTTCATTTGCCTTTGAACTTGATTCAATACTCACAGTCACCGTGTAGGTCAACATTCCATCAGACTGGCCAATAGAAGAGTACAAGGACATCGAAGGCCTGGGCTACTACCGCGAGATTGCGAAACAAACAAACAACGACCCTCAAGCTCTAGCTCAAGTCGTCAAGAACCTCTCCATCCTGGGCAGAGATAATGCACGCACGCCAATGCAATGGGATGGCACACTGCACGCCGGCTTTACCGAGGCGGAAGCAGTGCCCTGGATGAGGGTCAACGACAGCTACACCGACATCAACGTGGCTAAGCAGCTGACCGAGCCCGACTCGGTGCTCAAGTTTTGGAAGGACATGATTCGTTTCCGGAAAGCCCACAGCGACCTTCTGATATATGGCGCCTTTGATACATTTGATTTGCAGACCGAAGAGACATTTGTGTTCGTCAAGAGTCATGGCGAGGAAAAGGCGGTGGTGGCTCTTAATTTCTCGGATAGCAAGCAGGAAGTTGAGCTCCCTGGCAGCGGCGAGTTCTTGCTGCAGATCAGCAACTATGTGCACAGCGAAAACGAGGCAAAGGTGGCGGCGGGTGGATCGAGAGTCACACTACAGCCATGGGAAGGGCAACTCTATATCCATCATGTCACAGACACATAAAAATGTAATAAACTGTTTTATCAATATAGTATGTACAAGCAAACGACAGACACGCTGACAAACACACACAGACACATGCAAGACTGGAGATGTCCAAATTATGCTCAGCGCTGGTACCAGTCCTTTGCGCCCATGGACTTCTTTGCCGTGCTGTTGCCAAACACTTTTTGGTTGATGGGCCAATTGTTCACGCCGTACCACCACCTACGGGCTCTCGCTCCAAGGGAGTTGCCGCTCAGCTGTGCGTTCTTGTTCCAGAACTGCCAGCCGCACAAAGCCAAGTTGTAGACAAGGCCTTGTATCATAGGCATCAGGAGCTGTAACAAAAAGTATTAGCAAAGGAATTCCCAAAGCAAACAGATCAGACCAGCCACACGGTCACAACGTACATGGTCTTTTGTAGTAATCCAAGCAATCATCCACCACGACTTGGCATGCTGAATGCTGTGCAAGTAGCTCTGCTCGAAGCGCAAGTCCGGGATGGGCGGCAAGTTTGAGAAGCGTCTCTGCGGCCGCAGCGAGCTCGTGTGAATGTGTTCCTCATCGTTGCTCTCGTCATGCCCAAACTCGATCAGATCAGCCAGACCTCGCGCCTTGTTGTCGTCATCATGCAAGCGGACGGGCTCACGCGTATCGGCGGCGGTGGAGGGGTTCAGGTCGTGGGCTGCCGAGGGCGCCCGGTTGATGTGCGCAGTCTGGATCGTCTCTGCTATCTGCATGGGAATGTCGGAGGCGGCGGCGGCGGCCATGATGGGCAGCGGGCAGGGAGGCTACGAGAGCGTCGAGGAGGAGGGGATTGTTTGAAGAGTCGCTGTTGCTGCTGGGTGGGCTCGCCTGCCTGATTCAATCCAGATCCACTTCTGGAACAGCTCGTCGTCGTGTTGCCGCTGGGGGCTCAGGTTCGACTTGGGCCTGTAAGGCAGACAGTGACCCGTGACGTCAGCTGGCAAAGAGGGTCGACTTGGTTGGTTTGGCTGATTTGGTAATGAAAAGAATGAGAATGGACCTGCTGGAGCCTCAGTGGAGCAGTTGGGTCAGAGCGATGCGGGTTTGGGCTGCCACGAGAATACAAGAAAGGAAGGCGAATTCAAAGAAGGCGCCCTTTGAGGCTGGTAGTTGCAAAAGACGATTGTGCTGGACAGATACAATGGCGGCAGGTGGTCTTCCTCACAGATGGACAAGTCGGGCGCATTGTTGGCGGCGCTTCTGGCCCCTGTGACTGCGACTCTTTAGCGTTGGCAGTGCCCTGGAGGCAACACGGACCAATGGGCAGCAGAGCGGAGTGGAACAGAGTGGGGCGACATAGGGCCACGGCTGGTTCAGTTTGGCTCTCAAGTCCAGGCCTGCCCAGGGCGCTGCCGGAGCCTGCCAGGTGCCCTCCTCAAAATCATCTGCTGCCACAACCCCGCCATCAAATTATCCCACCCACTACCTCACTTACCTACTCACCTACCTCTCTATAATCGTTTCCTTTTCTCACGCCTCCGTGGGAACCATCATCGCTTCTGCTGCGCACTCCTCCTTGACTGCAGTCTCCAATAGCCCATTGTCAAGGGTCGCTACGGCGTCTGCAACACCGCCACGATGAGTGACGCACAGGCTGTAGGTGCTCTGCCCTCCTTTTTGCCGTTGTCCATCTCCATTTTGCTGCGCGCCGTGTGTACCCAATTTGTCACTGGGATTGTATGCTAACCTGAACGCGGCCTACAGAACGAAGCTGAGAAGAACGTATGTGTTCCCAACTAAGCTGGCGCCCTGCCTCTTGACCTCCATACGCACAAACTCGACCTAGCCTTCGATGGCCGCCACGCGAACCGAATTTCGCGCATCCCGTGCTGACTGATGCTCGTGTGCAGATTGAGATATGGAAGGTCAAGAAGCTCATCAAACGCCTTGAGGCCGCTCGGGGTAACGGCACAAGCATGATCTCCCTCATCATCCGTACGTCGCATTTCTACTGCTGATAGCCGTCGCCGTTGTGCCCGACTTGGGCTATGTCTCTCGACCAGGGCTTGAAGCGCGGCTGGCGCTGACACTTTTACAGCTCCCAAGGACCAGATTTCACGAGCTGCCAAGATGTTGGCTGAAGAATATGTACGCCTGCTTTCCCAAACCTCCTCCACCATCACAATCCCGCTCCCGCCATGTGAAGCGCTGACAATGATCACCTTCAGGGTACCGCCTCCAACATCAAGTCGCGTGTCAACCGACAGTCCGTCTTGTCTGCCATCACATCGACCCAGCAGCGTCTCAAGCTGTACAGCAAGGTGCCTCCCAATGGTCTTGTTGTCTACTGTGGTGAAATCTTGACTTCCGAGGGTAAGGAGCGCAAGGTCAACATTGACTTTGAGCCCTTCAAGCCCATCAACACCTCGCTCTACCTCTGTGACAACAAGTTCCACACCGAGGCCCTCGCCGAGCTGCTCGAGTCCGACCAAAAGTTTGGTTTCATCGTCATGGACGGTAATGGTGCGCTCTTTGGCACTCTGAGTGGAAACACTCGCGACATTGTGCACAAGTTCTCGGTCGACCTCCCCAAGAAGCACGGACGTGGTGGTCAATCTGCGCTGCGTTTCGCCCGTCTGCGCGAGGAAAAGCGTCACAATTACGTCCGCAAGGTTGCCGAGCTGGCTGTCCAGAACTTTATCACCAACGACAAGACTAACGTGGCCGGTATCATTCTGGCCGGTTCCGCCGACTTCAAGAACGACTTGAACGCTTCCGACATGTTCGACAACCGTCTGGCTTCCAAGGTCATCAAGGTTGTCGATGTGTCGTATGGTGGCGAGAACGGTTTCAATCAGGCCATTGAGCTGTCGTCCGAGACCCTTGGTAATGTCAAATTCATCCAGGAGAAGAAGCTCATTGGAAAATACTTTGAGGAGATTAGCCAGGATACTGGCCGTATCTGCTACGGTATCGACGACACCCTCAAGGCTCTGGACCTCGGAGCTGTCGAAATTCTGATTGTCTTTGAGAACTTGGAGATCTCGCGTTGGACTCTTAAGGACAGCACTGGCGCTGAGCACATTCTCCACACTACCAAGCAAGAGGAGACCTCGGGTAACCGTGACAAGTTCATGGACAAGTCTGCCGCAGCACCCGGCACCGAGTTGGAGCTCGTCAAGCAAGAGTCCTTCCTCGAATGGATTGCCGAGCACTACAAGGACTTTGGAACCAACCTGGAGTTTGTGTCTGATCGGTCGACTGAGGGTAACCAATTCGTCAAGGGCTTTGGTGGTATTGGTGGTATCCTCCGCTACAAGGTCAACTTTGAACAACTGCAAGATTTCGATGATGACGATGATGACTACTATGACGGTAAGCATTTGTTGATCAAAATGGTGTATTAAAGATTGGGTCTATGCTAACGCTGTGCGCAGATTGACAGTTTGACTCCCTCGCAAAGAACGAGGGCTCTGAAACTCAAGCAACCCCAACCGAGCCGACAACACGTGTTGATGAAGCACCGCTCCACCTACAGTCCGCGCCGCGCAAGCAGTCTCCTGCGCAGCGACGTCTGACCAAAGGCTCCACAGACGCGCCGAATGAAGCGTCTCATCAGGTGTTCCGCGAATCGCCGCTTCGCTCTGTGATGACCGTTTGAGTTGGGCCCCACGGTGGTAAGTGACAGTGGCGCTCTCTGGTGGCTTCCTCGTGCTTGGGTCTTAGTTTGCTGACTAGCCGCGTCACGCAGACAATGCCCGTGATGCCGTCAATGACTGGCGAGTCGGGAAGGCAAGCTCCCTTTCAACTCACTGGCGGACAAGCAGGGCAGAAGTCAGGGAATATAAGGACTAGTAGCTTTTCAGGGCATCGTCGTCTGGCTGAGACGCTGGAGGTTACTTCCCTGATGCAATCGGACAAGATTTGCACGTTAGACTATGGTAGTAGCTCGCTTTTTTATCTTGCGTTTTAGGGTTCTGTGCCCACCAGCCCTTCCATTTTCATAGTTCGATAAACCTTACTATATACATTCGTTTTGATTTTTAACTGAGATCTGCAAGATTTTCTCTGCCCGTGTATGTAGGTGGGGTGTCCTTGTGCGACGAATTGTACGGAGTAGCTATTGCTCGTTCTTGACAACTAGAGTGATGCGTGACTTACAACAGAGGTAATCTGCGTGTGTTGATCCAATGACATGATCGCAATTCTATCCTTGTCTAAGTTTCCGAGGCACACAAGCCAGCCGTGGCCGTTTGCTTGTGTCGCGCGGCAAAAAGATGCATACGGTGTGGAGTGGGTCCGCGGGGCCGATAACGGCAGCACATTAGTCGATGGGTGCGTCCAATACATCACGTTCTATAATTGATTGAATTCAAATCCGGACTTTACCTTCACCTTCCTTTACCTCTTCCCAACCTTGCCTACCAGTAAACCGATCACAGCCTGGCTGGACGTTTACTTACGACAAAGATGCTCACGGTGAATGGACATATCAAACGACAATTCGACTGATAGCAGGCTTTGAAAGCTTCGGAAGGGAAAAGAGCAAAGGGAAAAAGGAGCTGGGGTTGAGATTATCTAAAGAGCTTACTCTCTGAGACTTCATTTTCTTCCACCCAAAAGCAGATACCGCTTTCTCGTTCTCGGAAGTCGGTTAGAGGGCAGCAGGTCAAGCGACGAGCAGAGAGAGGTCAAGAGCTTGGAAGTCAGAGTGAGAGAGGCAAGCCAAAGGCAAGACGGCCGGTGTTACTTGAGAAGGGCAGCAGACACAGGACGGAAGAGGACGAAGAAGCAAAACCAGGCAAGAACGGGAAGATGGCCAGTGCCAGTGGTGAGCAAGGGGAGAGGCCCATTGTGGCATTTCTTGGGCCTCCGTCGTCATTTACGCATCAGGTGAGTGAGAGAAACTTTTCATACTCTATATACATGCCCTTTCATCTTATCTCATAAACTCGGGGCTATAAGGTCACCCTTTCTATCTCATTCTCACCAACAGCCTTGTCTCTCGCTTTCTTTCCTGTCACTCTCTCCTATCACACCCAAACCCCAGCCTCAAACCACCAATACTGACCAAGCAACTCACAGGCCACAAAATCCGCTTTTCCCGAACAAACACACACTTACCACCCCGTGGTCACAATCAAAGACGTCTTCGACGCCGTACAATCCGGAGCCGCCTCTCTGGGCGTCGTTCCCTTTGAAAACTCGACCCACGGCGTCGTCACATTCACCCTCGACAGCCTTGCAGACCGCCAGGGTGCGTTTGCCGACTTGAACGTCTGTGGAGAGGTGTACCTAGACGTGAACCATTTCTTGATGGGGTACAAACAGAAAAGGGCGGACGGTGCTGGAGCAGTCGCTCACCTATCATCATCGCCCTCAACTTCCTCACCACCGCATCAAAAAGATGAAATGGGAACGTCGACACCAACTCAAGCAAACCCCACTCCGCTACCTCCTCGCGCCGCACCGCTTCACCCGCTGGGCCACATCAAGCGCGTGCTCTCCCACCCGCAAGCACTAGGGCAGACCAACGCATTTCTGTCTACCTACTTGCGTGGAGTGGACTGCGTCGATGTCAGCTCGACGAGCAAAGCCGCCGAGATGGCGAGCTGGGATTCGACTGGGGAGACGGCGGCTGTGGCGGGCTGCCTTGCTGCGGATATGTTTGGGCTGGATGTGCTGGCGCGGTTCATCCAGGATCGGGATGATAATACGACGCGGTTTTTTGTCTTGCGACGACGAGGACGAGAAGACCAAAGTGGTGATGAGGATGGAACCAACAGCGCATCGACTACAATAGAAGCTACTATATCTGCCATCATGGAGCAGAAATCGGCACCAGGGGAAAAAGGCTACAAGAGCCTCGTTTCCTTCACTGTGCCACACAGTTCACCTGGAGCGCTGGCAAGTGTGCTGGATGTGTTCAAGCGCCACAGACTCAATCTTACGAGTATCAACAGTCTCCCCAGCCTGGTTCAGCCGTTCCATTACATCTTCTTTGTCGAGTTTGAAGGGAGCAGATATCACGACGTCGAGGGAAAAGTCCAGAGTGCTTTGAACGAGATAAATGACGTTGCTCAGGGCTGGAGATGGCTTGGGAGTTGGGCAAGGCACAGGTAGGGGGCAAACAGAAGTTTTATTTCGAAAAAAGAGGAGCAAAAAAGCTATGTTATTTCCAAACTCCTGGTATATCAAACTGCAACTCCCAATCTTGCCGTATCCAAGCATGCCTGTTCTCCTTCCAATGCTAAGATGACCCTTTGGCCTCTCTCAAAATAACTTTAAAAACGACAGTTCTTTGAAAACAAAAATTTATCGAGAACGACAATCCTCTGGAATTTGCGAGATGAACAATCACCTCGTTTTACTAACCACCCATGTCACTATCATTAAAGGCCGCCGCGGCTAGAGCCTTCCAGTACGCCTCCTCTGCGGCAAGGTCAGCAGTAGACTCTACCGTGCGCAGCGGAGATCTTCCCGGCGGATGGAAATTACTCGTGGGAAAGGAGCGTCCGTCCTCGGTGTGCCCGATTCTAGCCTTCCATCTTGGGGTGGGCGGATGAGAGTCAAAATAAAGCACCCACTGGGACTCAGCGTCTTTAATGGTGGCCAGCCACTGGCGCCCTTTGCTGTCGCGGCGGTCAGCGGGCCTCTCGGCACCAACCGTGGGCTCTTTGGGTTCGACCATGATCTTGTCGGAATCGACCATGATCTCGTCGACACTGTTTCGGGCCTCGTACATGTGCAAAAGATCCTCGGCTTCTTGCATTCCCGAGGGGTCTATGCTGTCAAAAGCCAGGCTGCCAAAGTCTGCGATGCCGGCGCGCTTGTCCTGCTGTGGGTTATCGATAAAGTCGGGAAAGGAGTACAAGTTGCTGTTGGGCTGCACGAGGCTCGTTCCCATGCTGTGGCGCTGTGGTGCTGATGATTTGCTTGAGAGCACTTCGTCTTCACTCTCATCATCGTCATCATCGTCATCGTCGTCGTCGTCATCCGTCATCTCGAAGGCTTCTACGTTTGTGGCATCCCTCATCTCAAAATCCACATTTTCATCACCCTCATCGCTATCGCTATCACTATCACTATCATCGTCGTCGTCCGAGAAGTACGACATGGTGGATGACTGAAACTGTTCGTACTCGACATCCTGATATTTGTTCCAAGCAATAGAGTGCTCGCTATGCTGGGTGATGATACGACGACCCTGGGGCAGCAGAGGGAAGAAGTCTTCTTCGTCATCATCGCCTTGGTCGGCCGAATGCTGGAAACCAGGCGAAGCGGGGGGGTCGTTGAAAGGAGAGCAGGCCAGTTGGCTGGCTTCCTGATTGTCCCAGGACTCGAAGCCCACCTGGTAAAGGTCATCATAGCCTCTGTGGTGGTGAGCAACGATTATGCCATCGAAGTTGTAGAGGTATTCTTGCTCGACGCCATCCGAGTCGAACAGGCGGATCGAAGGTTGATTGAGCACGAGCGCGGTCAAGCGAGTCATGGTTACGTGAGTGTCCAAGAAGAGACAAAAATAAAAAACAAAAGGGGGCAAACGAATTATGGGATCGCAGCACAACGCTGGCTTGCAAATGCTGTCGAAGACAATGATCGAGACAAGAACAGTCAGTCCAGCTGTCACTGTTCACAGTAAGTAGGCCTTGGGTTGTCGATAATTATGGGCCAGTAGGAAATACTTGGACTTAACATCAGCTTTCGACCTTTTGAGCAACTTGAAGGATGGATCAGGATATCTTACCTCGAAATCTGTCCTGGCAGTCTATACCGTTGTGAACGAATGAATGGAAGTGGTCCGATGACAACAGTATAACATCCGTCACAAAACAGGTGGAATTGGAAGGTGCGCACTGCGTAGAAGCAATTCCAAACCCGAATTCGAAGCCTCCAAGCTTAGACCAGAGCAGAACAGAGAAGAGGAGGAGAGAAGCCGCTACCAAAGCCCAGCAAAGGCAGCTAGAATTAGGAAAGAGCGAGCTTAGCTTGCTAAGCTTTTCGAAGCCAAAGAAGGAACCGGCCCGGGCGAAGAATATGTACGATGATGGAAAAAAAAATCACATGGTCTAGAGAACAGTAACCAGTCTTTGCCAAATCAGAAATCCCGGCGGCGAAGGGCGCGAGGGATGTTGGGCTTTTCTTATACTGAGGTCTGTAGAGAAGGACGTCACAGGTCCAGTGAGGGGGCCGGGCACTGGGCGGTAGGGAAGGAAGGAAGGAGGCAAGTAGGTACGCCCTTTACGGCGACCTTTCCTTCTCTATATTGTACTACACTGCCGCCTTGATCATGGGGAAGAACGGGCGTAGCAGTGACGATGATGACAAGACATGATGGAATCTTATGAAGTAATCGGTTTGTGAAATCGCCCTCTCGAGTGCTTTGTCTTGCCTTGCCTTGCTGCCTATACAATGCATGTAACCTAGATGAAGTCAAGTAGGCCGCACTGCTTCACAATGTTCTAGTCTGACAGCAGGGCTGGGTTTTGGGTCCTTAAGGGCCCGTTATGCCGTGGCATGCATGTTACCAACTCCTGCCACTGTCAGACAAAACAGCGCTGTGTCCAGGCTACGGCACCTCTATACTGCCCATTGCCAGGCGCTGGATGGTGGATTATGATGCCCCTGTGGCCTGTATAGGTCTCGCCCATAGCGGCCCTTCCGGCCCTGCAAGTTCCAACCAACTGTTAAAGCAAGCAAGGCTGAGCATCAGCAGCAGCAGCAGCAGGAGGAGGAAGCCAGACAGAAAGACACTGGAGGGGCAGGGGGAAGGCCCCCCCTAATCGACCACTCCCTTTCTTCCCCGTGTGAGGTGGGTTCATCGACGAGCACGACTTCGCACATCGCACATCAGCAGAAGGCAACTATTGTGGCCTGACGAATTGCGTAGAATGCAAGCATTATATTGTGGTAGCATGCATCTTCATTTCAGAGCAAAACCGCCTTTCACCAAGTATCCAGTCGGTAATAGAAAGAAACACGCATAAAAAACTCGAGAGTAGTCCAACTTGCACCAAAATTCAGAACAAAATGTCAAAACAACCACTACATCGTACTCAAGTGGGCAGAACCAGCCATTTCAAGCAAACAGTGCTGCCTTGCCCGTTGCTCGCTTCCTTGCCTCCGTCGTCTGAGCAGGCCAACAAGCGGTCAGCCGGCCCTATTCAAAAGCCTTGCTATCTAACTTCAAGTTGGATCTTTTGTTTATCCCACGTGCTGTTCTGTCCAAGTTTCTGGTCACCTCGAAACGTAACAGACATACGGAGAAAAGAATCCCTTGCCGAAAAATGAATACAAAACGCCATCATCTCTATTATATAACCCCCTGTCTACTATATATCGAGGCCACTAGATGCGGTATTATACTACACATACTACATGAAAAGCAATTCCGGTAGATAAATACGTGCCGCGCACTCCGAGGCCTCAATATTTCCTTCAGTGTGCACATTCGGACTATAACTCTGGTGTAACTGTCATTGAGGGGGAAAAAATCAGGGGTAGTGTATTATTTGTACATTGGGTCAGCCCCTCCTCCTTTGTCTTCTCTTGTCTTTTCTACTTCCTTGACCCAATGTGGCCCTCCATTGCCACACTTGTAACAGTATTCTGTGTGCTGACACGCATTGCCTAGACATTTCCTTCTCTTTGCACAGACCTTGGATATCAAAAAAGCCTCCGTCGGGGCTCATTTCCCGTTTTCCTGAAAGCCTATTTCCACCGTATCTGGTGGTTCATTACTGCGTGGGGACGAAAATGTGACAACGCCGTACAAATCTTTATCGACCCGTGGTGCTCCAGTAAGTATCCCAAAAGGCCGAAACAGAGGAAACAACAACGCCGCTGTGGCTTATGTAAAAAGGATGAGAAGAAGAAGAAAGCCAAAAAAACAGCCAAAAAAACCACCATAAAACCTCCCTATAGCCCCCCGAAAAGAGAAGTAGGAAGCAGACTTATGCCAAGGTTTATGGTCCAAGGCTCAAAGTCAAAAAGCATCCAAGATATTCTTTGCTTGAGAAAATGGAAGATGACATTAGAAGATTGAAGATTTGGAAGAGAGCGTATCGAAGGGAGAATAAGTCGGCAGAAGTTGGAATCCATGTCGAGTAGCCATAGTCGCAGAACTTGATGGTATAGCGCACGATCCTTGTTGATTGCTCGAAGTTGCCGCGTCATTTTGGTGCAAGTAGCCCGTACATAGACGGCCTAGCATTCAGTCCATTGACGCTCCGATAATTATCGACTGCAAGCTACGCAGCTGAACCACGTATTTTGCAGTAGATTTCCAGTATTTTCTAGACGAAGCATCCAGAGACTGGGCATCTCGTTACACTCCGTCTTTGAGCAAGATCAAACGGCAAGCATGTAATCTAGGAGTGAAAGAGATCCCACGCTCTTTCGCAAAGCCGAAGGAATTCTTCTCTCTTGGCGCGCTGACGTTCTGGACTGTCACGTCCCTCACCGAATGGGCCTCTGCGGACAGACGGCCTTGGGTTGCCCAGAGGTGGAGAAATACCTGCTTCGTACTCTTCGCGGCGTCTCTTGTTTGCGCTGAGACTCCGGGTCGCCTCGGGTCGTTGTGCGTTGTGGGAGCCAGGAAGAGGCGATGGTGGGGTGGGAGGCTGATGACCGCCATAGTGGACCAATTTGGGGAGCAATTCTGGACGGCCGCCAGCGAGCTCGTGTTGCGCCTCCTCAGCCGACTTGTATTCTCTGAGACGAGCAGAAGGAGGAGGAGGGTGTTGAGAGTGAGAGTGGTTGGGCGAGCCGCCAGGACGGGAAGGAGGGGGGCCGGGCTGAGCATAGATGGCATGGTCTTGAGAAGCTGGGTGAGCAGACAGCTGTTGACCAAAAACATCAGAAATGGGAGGCAGGCGGTTGTTGGTCTGGTTTGCTGGCACATGGTGAATGTGGGATGTGTTGGACAGCTTGGACGGTCTGTTCTCAATGTGGCGGGTCAGGGGGTGAGGGTTATTCAAGCCGGTGAAGGTCTGGCCTAAAGGCGCAGACTGGATCACTCTCTCGGTCGCAAAGTGCTCATGGGACGGTGCGACAATGGAGAGGCCCGGAGGAGCCTTGTTTCTGCGAGACATGCCTGGCGTTCTTGCTGCGAAGCCATTTGCGTCTTTATCCTTGTCCGAAGGGCCGTCGCCCTTGGCTGACTGTTGCTGAAGACGCGCCTCAATCAGGATTCTCTGTTGTTCGCGGACCGACATACTCCGTTGCACCTGTTCCTTCATGGCAGGGTCCTGGGTGATAAACCCTGGGGACAAGCAAGCCAATCCAACTTCTTGAATACCTAGTGCACCATCACGCGCAGTATAAGGCCGCGCAGTTGCGGGTGCGGCGCTGTGAACGTTCTTGGACAGGTCAAGTCGGCGAGGACGGTGGCGGGAGGTGGGCAGTTCGGGCGAGTTGGGCTCCTTCTTGACGATTATTCTGGGAGGACCGCCAGCATTCCGCGATCTGTGAAGTCCAAAAGGTCATATGTTAGTATCGAAAGCGGATGAGAAGGAGCGTGCAGTGGAGCAAAGCTGTGTCGCTTCAGCGCTCAACAGATGGGAAGCGTGGAGAACATACGAGTTGGGAGGAGAGTTCTTTGGTGGCCCGTGTACTGGACCTCTTGGGCTGCCACTGCTGGTGCGTGATGTGTGCTGGTGGTGCGAAGGTTGGGCAGTCGCATTGGGCGTTGCCGTTGCGATGGTTCGCTGTACAGAAGGCGAGTGAGAAGAAGGGCCGGGGCCCGCGGCGCTCGAGGATACGGTAGCAGAAGCGGGCTCTGCACCATAGCCTGGCCGGTCGTGCGGAGCAGGCGAAGGAGCCATTGCAATGGCTGTACTCATAGTGACAAGATGTGTCGCTCGGAATGGGAAGATGCCAGGGGGCGGAAAGGGATTGGCGACCAGAAACAAGAACAAACAGCAGATGCCACACAAGGGAAGACCAGCGCTTTCCAACGTGATGGGAGAGCTGGGATTGGCACGAAGCAATGTGCTGTAATGCGCTTTTTGAGGGAAAGATGAGCCCCAAAAGTCAATAGGCGGCTCGGGTGGCTGCTATCCAGGCACTCAATCTACCACACAAAGTGGGAGCCGTCGCTTCGATTCGCTTGGCTGGTCCAGCTAATGAATGCTGACTGACTCTCCAGGCTCGATCAAGGCCAATGGCAGGGTGCTGAACTGTCGCACGGGGAATTCCTGGTGCGAAATGGAGGCGAATAGCGTTGGGAGGTCGGATATAAGCACAATGTCGAAAGGAGGAGAGCGTTTTCGCTGTCGCAGATGTGTACTGGGTAAAGCTCGAGTTGAAGCTGTTTTGTCAAGTCGGTGTGTTGTTGTCCGAGGATCTCGAGGATAGAAGTCTCCCTGGCTTGTGCTGTTTTGTCCTTTGCCGCCTTCTCTATGGATTCTTCCGGGTCGGTTACGAGGGCTGGGTTTCAGAAACTGGCCCAATGTAGTGTGGGTGGGTGAGACTTGGTATGTGGGACGATTTTGATTCGGCAGGAAAACGAAAAGAGCGACTGCAGAAAACCGAGTTGGGAGCCGGAGGTGTGAATGAGAGAGGGAAAAGAGAGCCTGTGAGAAGCCTGTCAGGGCCTGTCAGCTTCCGAGCGCAGTAGCAAAGCAAAAGGAATGCCTGGCGGTGCCTGAGCAGCTATTGCCGCTGGTGCTGCAGTGGTGCTGCAGTGGTGTTGCAATGGTGCTTTGGTGGGGGTGCTGGGGCGCTTGTGCTGGGTTCTGGGTTCTGGGTGCTGGGGCTGCTGCCGCTTACTTCTGGGGTGTGTGCTGGGCTAATGATGCGCTCGCGTGGCTGCAACAAGCAGGTGCAGAAAAGGGTTGGCGCTGCAAGTCCTAGGGCTGGGGCTGGACTGGGCTGGGCTTGGCTTGGCTGGCTCGGGTTCCTTCTGGGTTTGGCGTCGGCGTGTCACGGCCCCTTTTTTGCTTGCCGCACGTTTGCCAGAAATGGGAATCCTCTTCACAAGGAGGTTTGCGCGCGACAACAAAGAGAGGGAAAAGAGGGAGAATAGCTTCTCAATGCTTTTCGAATGGGTTTGCTCCGGCGGCGAGGGGGATCCAGGCAGACAAATAACACAGAGTAATTGCCGACAATTTGCGCGGGCGCTGTAAGATGAATCTGCGTCGGCACGGTGGGGGAAATTTGGTCGCTCGCAATCGGCTGCGGGCTCGTATACGTCGATCGGGTCGCCAGTAGTGGAGATGACTGGGAAATGGTCCTCGAGCTGGCTGCTGGCTGCTGGCTGCTGCTGCTGCTCGGGCTCTTGTACTTGGATTGGACTGCGCTGCTACTGCACTGCAATGGAGGGAGTGGTGCCGCAGAACGTGCTCAGGTTGGGAACGGAGGAAGCCGAAACAAGGGGACGGCGGTGGGAGGCAAAAGAGTTGAGGCCCGAGGAGAAAGAGGAGCGCGAGAGCGTCTTCTAACGGCGAGGGCAAGAAGGAAGGCAGGTCCCAGGTGACAAGGGACAGAGAGAGGGCAGTGGGAGGGAGTGAGAGAAAAGAAAAGAAAGAAAGACAGGAGGAGAGTCGAAGGAGCAGATGGAAGTGCTGGCGGCGTCAAGTAAAGAAGTACATCTCTCGTGAGTCGTTCTCATCTACTGGGCTGGCTGCGCTGGCTGCGCTGAGCTGGGCGGGGGCTGCACGTCGATGCCAAGTACAGGGGATGGCTTCTTTTTTTTTCGACAGGATTTGCTTCAGAATGCTGCCGAGCCCGCGTAGCTGCGATAGTGCCCCATAATACCTGTTACAAATGTACGTAGCGTGCCTGTACGAGAAGTGCCAGAGCCACACTGGCAAGCTGGCTGCAGCACGATGGAGGCCATTGACTGGCGCAGAGAGGCCCTGTAGGCCCTGTGGAAAAGCCCCCAAGATAGCGATTGATAGTGATGCATTGGGTCAGGATGGTGAAGCGTGCCAGTGGCAGAAGTGGAGCCGCTTTGGAGAGGGGGCCAGGGGGTGGCCCAAGACATCAATTCCCAGGACCAGTCGCTGAGCGGGGCCAACGTTACTTTAAGCTCCGTCGCTGTTTCATCAATGCCTGGCTTCCTCCACCCTGTCCGCATTAGGGCCTTGCTGGCTCGCCGTGGGTGCAATCCGCTGTCCACTCAGTTGCCAGTTAGTCAATGTCCTCGAGCGAGTGAGCCTGATGAGTCTGTCAAAGACGTATTGTGCTACTGTACCTAATACTTGAGGTGCCGATAGAGAGCCATTTCCAGCCCCGAGGCAGTTTCGTTTCCTGGCTGTGAAATATCACACATAAGGCTGGTTGGATGGCTGGATGCATGTCTGAAGAGACAATCAAGTGGCAAAGCTTGAGCATCACCCATCAATCATCTCATTGCATTCGCATCGGAAATTTTGCTAGGACGACAAGTGGGCTTTGCCGCGACCGTTTTCAGTTTCGCACCGTCTCGACCAGGCTGTGGCCTGGTAGCAGAGCTGGCAAGGCTGGTTGGTGGTTGTGCCCCAAGAAGCCCTTCTTTGCCCATGCTACCTGGGCCCTCTACTGTGATACTCCGCACATGTTGACGTTCTATAGCCTCTACTATACCCAGGAGTCGGGACAAGTACGTCTCCGAGCTGCATATATAGTAGGCCGTGTATCAGCACGACAAGACTGGGATTTACATGTATGTAGACTTCTATCGAACGTGTTTGTCGAAATCACAAAAGGGGTCTGCTTTATGCCGATTTGGCAGACAAGGACTCATCCTCATCATCATTGGAACGCGCAGCTTTTGTGCGTCCAACAATTATTGTTATCACTATTGCCAATACCGTGCCTGTGTATCGAACTGTGTATCGGAGTCTTAAATATTGCGTTTATTGTAGTACTGCTATCTTGAGATTTCTCTATTCTTTTTGGAGGCAAGCGCGCATTGTTCGTGGTACTTTGAATATGAGCCATCTTTGCGTATCAATGCGACTGATTGAGTTTGGCCTCCTTTTCCATCTCGATTATGATGATATCAAGGAGTCAAGCATTGACCAAGATCATTACTGCATGATATATCATATTCGCATACTCCTATTTTTTCTTCTCTTTTTTCTTTCATGTTCCTAGATTCTTTTCTTGCATCTCACCATCGAATCTTCCACAATGACCGACATTGTCCAAAAATCTTGTACCAGGCACTGCCAGTTTTTCCCCCGCCTACGCAGGCAGCGTCTCGACACAAGCTTATCGTGATCCCCGGTCGCACCATGGGTATTTGCAACCACAACCAACGTTTCGCTAAACAACCTTGGAAGAAAAGACCTTGAACTAACCAGCAGCCAAGCAAAACAGGAGAAGAATGTCAAGGACGAGGCATCTGGAGGAACATCCACACATCCACACACGAACCGGAAATGTCGGTAGTAAGACCTGCGGGGGATCCATGTTTGTTCATTGATTGCGCATACTTTGCAGTTGATTGAAAGATGAGGATTTCCAAGACACAATCCCCGTGGGTAGCCGCCATATGACTGAGACAGCAATTCTAGGATGCGTGCAAATACGAAGTTTTTCTGCGGTCGGCAAACACAACCACCCCTGGAAGAGGACTGATCATCACGACTTGTTCCTCTCAAGAGTAAGTAGTCTTAACACACGCTTGTGCAACCAATGACGCTGGCGCCCATGTTGTATGGTAATTGTATTTTTGATCTACACAAATACTGTGCTAAACTACTTATGTCCGCGGTCATGCGTGCCTGTCTGGGGAAACTCTACTTCTCCTTTGGTTTGACAGCTGGGCCGTGCCGACATGCTTCGTCTAATTATTTTCCAAGTGCTACTATGCAAGTATGCGGATGTATCAATGATGATGGATTATACCACTTTCGGATCAGCGGGGAAACGCGCAGCATTGCACTACCAGCCTCGACCCATCCGCTTTGGGCTCTCGTTCAGTTCATAACATTGGATGTGATTAGGGAAGAACAAAACGTCTTGGCCGAACTATAGTTTGGCCTAGACTCGCAAGTCATTACTCTCCACCAGCCGTCGTCACTATATGGCGAGAAATAGCTACTGAACCATTTTGAACACACCAAACAAGAACTGTAAGTCCCTAACTTCCTTCTTGGATATCCTTCGATACAATCAATGAATATAATTGCTGCTTAGAAGGAGCGTACTTTCCTGGAAATATAACTTGGTCGACAAGGATTGTTCGCAGATCTTGATCAGCAATTGGATGGGTTGCGACTGTGCCGAGTGTGGCTTACGACCTTGAACGGATGAGATGAAACCCGAACAGACATGGTCAATCTTTTCCTGTTTTTCTCTCACGATTCCCAAGACGAGCAGTTGGTTTACGTATACGCAACCTCATAGCGTGTGTCCGTGCGGGCGAAGATTCAATAAAAAACCACACACTTGTCTAGGTCGACGCACTGGCCCTTGATGTAAATACGAATAAACCGTGGGGATAGAGTTTGAATGGAGGTTGGCAGCTGGCTGATTGTGGCATTTTGCACAAGAGTGCTTTGATTAAATGTTCAAATTTAAGCTGCACGTAGCTCTTGAGCAAGTTACTAGCTTACTGAGGTCTCGTAGGAAGATGCAGCTAGTATTGTTGTACATGCTAACCTCGAGGCTCCCGCTCATCTTCATACATGCTTAGTCTTCTCACTGCTGTGCGTTGTCAAATATCCAACAAGCCACAGGGTTGATGTAGTGTAGCTCACGTCCTGCAAACTCCAAACCCGCCAGAGAGCCTTGTCATTTCCGAGGCTGCAACATCAAGATCTTCTACCGAGTCTGAGAGTCGATCCATCTTTACATGTGTCGACCTGTGGTATATTGACACAGACCCAGGGTACGGCGAGAGAACAGGCACACTTCCCTGCCGGTCAGATGTAAGATATTTGGACGATTTCACCTCTAAGTGAAACAAGCTTCGTCTCTGTTGTCTGTCAGCCTTTTGCGAGGTGCGCCATTTGTTGTTCAGTCAACACCAATGGACGAAACAGTTGCCGCTCATCAGCTGGGAGAGAAATGTTGATATGAGCAGAATCAGAATGTAGTGCCTGCAATGCTTCCTTCTGTTGAACGTGGTAACTTGAACATGCCATGTTGATCCCCATTTCTACTCTGTAGATATACTTCTAACTGCAGAACTGATTCCGTCAAAACTGCCACTTTGTCAGACCCTTGGCGGCCAATCCTCTTGCGCAGGAGCCAATTCCCACAAAAAAGGGCTTACAATACTTGTTCTGCTGTCCTTGGTTGATTGTCACTGGCCCAGCCCGCCAAGACGGCCGCCACATTCTGGTCTTTTGTTGCAAACATTGCATAGTCTCTTGAAGAAATCCCTTCTTGAGTCACAGTAAGTATCATGTCGAATTGGTGCTACCGCTGTTCCGCTGTCATACTAGAGAATACTTAAGTACTCTGCATGGTACAATATCGCTATAATCGGCTTGCACATCTGTGTATATTGCTCCTATAGGGGAGGCTGATACGTATGCAGAACTGGTCAAGTAGACTCACCGTAGATGTGTCGTTGAAGCACATCGAAACAACGCAGAATATGCAAAACCCAGCCCCGCAATCATCAGCCCTCGGATGCAGCGTAAAGTTGGCTTGACTCCTCCTCCTGCTGCGACCTTTGAACAGCGAGGCTTGAGGAATGAAACTGTCTTATCTCCAGAATTATTCAATGGCTGGCTGGCTGGCTGGCTGGCTGGCTATACAGAAATGATTGGGTTTCCTCGCGTCTCTGCAAACTGGATGTCAGGTCAGGTCAGTTCAAACCAACAAGTAATGTACAGTATACAAGTACAAGTACAGTTTTTGCTTCCCCCCTCTCCCCGCCCTGTTTCAAAAGCAGCTGTCTCTTTGATTGGCCTTGCACGAGCCCTGCCAATTGCTGCTGCTGCGCTTTTCTCGTTTCCCTCACCTGAAGCGCACCGACGCAGCCTAGGACGTGGAGATGGTGGGTCACGACGGTGGGCCAACAACGGTGGGCCAACCATGTTGAGGGATGCTACATACCCATGCCCCATACAAATATCTTTTGCCTTTTCCCATCTGCCTGTCTGTCCTGGGATCGCCAGGGGAGGCGACCAGCATCATCATCAGTTACTCAATCCACTCAACCACTCACTCACTCACTCACTCACTCACACAGCCGGCCCCTTGTCTCCACCTCTCTCTGAACTCCAGTAGAGACTCGGTCTGCCCTTCCGGTGCCAGCTGCAAGAGAATAGTCAGGAAAAGTGTGAGTTGTCACGATGCTACTACTACGTATAGGCATGCGGGACAAAAACAATGAGCGATAGATACCGGTATGTGCCTGTGAACAGGATACTGAGCAGACATGTCAGAAGCAATACGCACAGACATGTCTATAATACAAGTCCAAGTCCGTCTCGCGGCACTTCGGCCCCAGGACGCATCTCCAGTGCCGTGCCGCGCCGCGTACATTGGATGCATTTTAAAATTGACAGGCTGTCGCATCGCCAATAGTTCGGTGGAGATATGTACGCTCCAACTGCTGCTGCAGCGCACACAGCACACAACAGGATGATGAGAGAAATCTTGCTTGTTGGACCTTCACTTTAATGTGGGCTCAGTATCGCAAAAGTGCCAATCATATTTCTTGCGCGTCAACATTTCACACACGACAATCAAATGTTCCCCTTCTCCCTCCAGGGCTCCAAACCATTCAGCAAACGTGCGCGCACCGGGAATAAAAAGAGATTGATTTACTCTGAGCGAGCAAGCATACTCTCGTTATCAGTCTCTCCATTGTTCTAGCTCGTTGTGGCAGTTTTCGACGAAGCACACTTGAGAGAAACCCCATTGTACAGAGCTCGAAAAAGTCAAGCGTCTCACTCAGAGGGAGGACGATTCCAGGCAAGCAGATTACGCGTGGATCCATCAGCGGCCCCCATTCAGAAGATTCCATCAACCACCTTTTTGGACAGGAAGGGGGGATGGGTGGGCTTCTCTTGCGTGCCGACCAGTGGAACTTGGGTGTGAATTATCACCCTGTGGCTAGACACCGAGAAACGTGTACAAAGACGCTTCTCTTGCGAAGCTGTCATCGTGGCCTTGTCCGACCTTCGCTCGACTCAAGGTCGCCGTCCTGCCTGGCCGGCGGAAAGCCCTTTGCTACCACGTGCTTGGCTTGCTGCTAGTATACGCCATTCGTGGCTGGCACCCCGGTCGGTTATGCCACGTGCTTGAGAAGGAATTGATGGTGAATGGAGTTCCTTTTTAAGCTTGAAAAGGAGGCTCACGATGTGCTAGTAATGTGTCTTAGTGAGGTGCAGGTGTCACATAAAGCTTTCTAATGCGCCGCGTTGAGTTATACTATGAAAACGATGTGCGACTGGACCTCGAGACATCCTCGGTGTACGTGTGAACAAGTCAATGTTCGATTAACTTGGTACAAGTCATTGAAGACATTCAACACTGTGCCGGTCGCGATCAAGACTCCGGGATATTGAAATGAGCGGAGTATCAGATCCCAGGCCTTGATACTATACCATATATATGTGTACACATACGCATATCAAACGTTGACTACTTTGGCCATCATGGTGGAGGTCAGCTCATAACATTTGTTACTAAAAATGTACAACCCCACAGAACGTGCACTCAAGGATGTGTCCAAATCAGCCACGATCGACGCCCATCTGATATCTCATCCTTGTCGAGTATTGTTCAATGCTCGACTTGATCAGGCTGCCGTCGCGGCCGTGCCCAACCTGTCCGTCCAGCAATTAATCATCAGTTTAACTGTGGCAACGGACGCTTCGCACGGGAAGTAAGGGCGAGTGATCTAGGATTAGCTTAATTATCTTAGGAGGACCGAACGAGTGCCAGGGCAGTATGGACCGCTTGCGGAGTGTGGGTGTGGTACTTGGGGTGCGTCTTCCACGTTTGTGGCTACAAGTCAAGTCAAATCTTGTCGTTCCATTGATATGATGACAGTGATCATCTCTTTCCAGCTACTGCCTGAAGCAAAGCCAATCCCGCCCCCCAGAGAACCAAACAAGGTATGTAAAGTGAGCATCCTAACCTATAGGCTGACAAGATATTCTCAGCACGGAGAGCTGACCACCATTCAGAAAGATGCATTTACCAAAGTCAATCGATACCTGATAGTCGATAATCAAAATCCCAATTCCTGCAATATCATTACGTGATGTGCCTCTTGTCAGTAATAGAATCAAGCTGTTTGGTCTGAATTCCAGAGTGGCGTGGGCGTATTGGCACCTTATAGAACAGATACAACGGCATCATGTATATGGTGACTTTGGTTTGCTGGTATTGCACTTTTATCAAGACCTAGCTTGCATCTGCGTCTAACTTGCTGTTAGGGGCTGATTCTCAAGAAGAGTTGTTCTATGTCCGCCGGGAGAAGTGCACTTCTGTTTCAGCTCTGGATACGAATATGGATGGTGAGCCCTATTTCACAGGATAGGAGCCATGATTTGTGGCATGATCGGAACTTGGATAGTCAAGAACTAGATATCTGATGAGCCTCATGAGAAGGTTGTAATGACGAGCCGTTCGCCGTGAAGTGCAGATAGTCAGACAGGAGCGTTAACGGAATTTGAGAAGAGAGTCCCACGCTACACATCTAACAAGAAAAACCGTACAGATTGGCAAGGTAAACTATATGCCATCGGCACTGTTCCTGGAAGATCTAGATATTAGATGCTGTGTGAATTGAGGTTCGATGTCTATACAGGGCGAAGTCCCAGAGCTCAGCGGGCAAAGGCTGTTGAATAAAAGTGGGGCTGACGGAAGATGTACCTGCCGATAACAGCTTATCGAAAAATCTTGGGGATTCGCATGCATCGTCACTCAGACTCACTCACTCATCTCCGAAGCCAATCACGCCAAACCCAGAATCTCAATCCGCACAACATCCTGCTTGTCTTCAGCACAAGAAACGTACCGTGACCAACATGTCGGCAAACGGAGAGGACACTGTCATGGACGACGCGCAAGCGTCCCAGGCCGGCGAGGAGATGGAGGAACTCGAGAACAAGTTGTTCCTGGTACGTTTGGCCATGTTCGCCTTGGTTGTCCATTCTTTACAACGATTGGAGCGCTGTACTAGAAGTACGCATTCTGACTTGATCTTTGCCTAGTTGCCCGGCTCTACGCCGACTGCGGCATCCTTTGAGTTCAGGGACGAGAGCCACACCTTGGGAAATGCCCTGAGATACATCATCATGAAGAAGTGGGTGACCATGCAAACTATTCTTGAGAAATGGCTTTTTTTAAGTGTGCTATGCGTGACTAAAACCAATATAGCCCGGACGTTGAGTTTTGTGCTTACGCCATTCCTCATCCATCGGAGGCCAAGATGAACATGAGAATCCAGACCTACAGTGAGTGTTATGCAATTGGTTTTATAGGATTTCATTGACTAACACATCGTACAGAGGAAACTACCGCTATTGACGCACTCAAGAAGGGCCTCAAAGATCTTCAGGATCTTTGTGACGTTGTTGCTGACAAGTTTTGGGCTGCTCGCATTCCATGTGAACCGGCACCATCAAAGAAGCAACTAAATGAGAATGGCGAGCCACGCTTGTTTGACTGAGCCCTAGGGTTTCCAGTTTGTATGCATGGGACGGAGTTCATGGCGTTAGGGTAGACATCTGGAACATAAAAAGATTTGATTCTTAAAAGGCACAATTTCGGAATTCTAGTGGGTATTTACAGGGACGCCTCGACATCCCATCAGTTGCGGCCCTATGCGAAGCTGTCAATATATGGTTCCTAGTGGCCAGGTTAATGGACAAGGATACTACGTACCTCCAAGAAACCCGACATGAATGTGTTTGGTAATCTCTTGTCGCCTCTGAAGTTCTCTTCCTTGAAGTATGACATGATGTGGTTCGTCTGCTTCCAGAAATTCATCGTTTCCTATGGCGCTTTGTCAGCCCTCTCCCTCTTAAGCCGCCGTATTCCTGTATTTACCTGGTATTCTGCGTGGCTCTGGAACAGCAAAACATCGACGACGGGCAACTTGTTAACGTATCGGTGTCGCTCGAACTCCTCTCGCATTCTCGTTCGGATAACCGACACTGGCAGGGGGACATTGTACATGGTCTGGATCTCGGGGGCCTGGAGAAGTAACACAGTTAGTCCTCATTGCATTCTCGTAGGCACTATCGTCGGTTGGGTATGAACGCAATTGGTGTTGGTGATTATTCTCAACGTACAGCACGGATCCAGTCACGGTAGGTCGCGACTACACGCCGTTGCGCCTCGGCCCAGTTGGCAGCTGTTCCCCTGCGGTCAGCACGCTGCGGCTCAAATGCGACAAATGGATAGTACTCACACTGACGCGTCTTCCGCGCAAATTGTGTGGGGGAAATGGTCGCCATGGCCGCGTGAATTGGGTTCGTAACGTGATGTTTGACGGCCTGCTCTTCGGTCGTCCTTCACCGGAGCACTGACGTTCCAAGGGGAGCTCGTAGGCGGGCCAATTAGGCGGCTGGATTATGTCAGCAAGCGACTGCATCCCCCGCCCCATGCAACAAGAAAAGGTGCCTGCCGTCTGTGGGCTGCCTCGGAAACTAGCAGCAATACAACAACCGCCAAAAACGTCAAGAATAAAATAAATACATCCCAACAGCGCAACGACATATCACGAGCCGAAACTAAACTTCGAAAGCATCTTCGAAACTATCGTCCACAATACCCCTGTTTGATCGCCTGCAAGATGCCCGCGATTCGTCACGCCTCCAAGCGGAAGCCTCCACCAGAGGGCTTCAGCGACCTTGAAGATGATCTCTTGATATTTAGCAACAAGATGAAGGACGCGCAAAGCACATCGACCGACAACGTACCCAAGCATCAAGCGCAGTGGCCCATATTCCAAATATCACATCAACGCAGTCGCTACATATATGAGCTCTATTACGAAAAAGAAGCTATAAGCAAGAAGCTGTACGACTGGTTACTCAAGAACAATTACGCGGACGCAATGCTCATCGCAAAGTGGAAGAAGCAAGGTTATGAGAAAGTTAGTCAGAGTAATATGGTGGCTTTCGAGTCTGTAATGTCTATATCGAATGACCAGATGCTGACCATCTTAATTTAGCTCTGTTGTTTACGATGCGTTCAGACTAAAGAAACGAACTTCAACTCGTAAGTACCGCGCCCTGCGGCGCGACTTCTTGTCGCCACGAACTAACATTACAAATAGCACCTGTATATGTCGCGTACCGAGAGCACAATTAAAGGAAGACCAAGACATACAATGTGTTAGCTGCGGATGCAGAGGATGCGCCTCAAGCGACTAAGGCGTAGCTGTTGCCAGTAATGAAATGAAGACGGACAATTTGCATTGGAAAGCTGGAAAGCTTGGAGTTCAGGTCGGTATAGTTTCAGGCTTCGAGTGGACAAGTTGGTTCATTCTCTACTGAAGCGGGGGCCAGGTAGGCGCTTTCTCTGGCCATTCTTGTGGTTCATAATGGAGGTTCATTTTTTTTTTTAAACGCAGGTCCTCCAAGAGCAAGATTCATCTTTCCTGGAGGTATGCTGGATAAAGGCACATCTGTCCAACGAGGCACAAGCACGCTGCCGCTCTATTGATGACTCGCGTCGTTCCTTGTTTTGGGGCCGAGCCGGACTGCTCTTGGGATGAATCTCAAGGTGGACATGGCCCCTACCAACTCGTCCATATCGGTATTGACTGCAGGTCTCGTCACTTTGCCAGAAGTTGCTTCCGCTCGTCTATGTATAGGACTTGTCGACCCTGCAATGACTGCTCGCTCCTTGTCGACCTTTTGTTGAGGCTTGGCTGGCATTGTGTCTACCTCATCCATCGTTGTGTCCTTGGATACAGGAATCTCAGATCCCCTGGCATCTTTTGTCGTAGGTTTGACACCAGCATTACTAGGTTTGGCGTCACGAGCCACATGTGACCGGCTACGGCCGCTTCTGGCATCGTCTACTAGCATAGACTTGCGGCCATCGATGCCAAATTTCGTGACAGCAAAGAAGTAATTGCTTGGGTACTTGTGGGTGCCAACAAGATGATTTTGCCTCTTTCCTAGACCTGTAAATTTCTGATAGCAGGTTTCCACAAGGCAGGCATACTGCAAGAATGGTCAGTATGTTTCACAACAGTCAGCGGCCGTTGAAGCATTTTGTATTGATAGCAAGAAATAGCAAGAAATGCTGTAATCGACGCGGAAAACTTCAAGTAACAAATACTGGACTGCGTGTGTTGATTTGCCTCCGCACGCAATTATCGTCAAGACGAACTGCAGTATGTTGATCGTGAGATCAGGAATGAAGTTGAAGTATTGTCTGGTTTCGTAAGACCGCTTGCGAATGCAGCAGTATTTTGCCTTTCAGCCAAGATTTGCTGCCAACTCCGCCTGTCGAGACATTTCTTAAAGAGTGTAACTTACTATTGGCTCCCCTCTCTCCCGTCTAATCCTTGCAAGGGCATCATGGTTCTCACAAATATGCAGCTCCAAAACATGTGAGGTAGGAAAATTCTTGGTGCACTCAAGGCATCGATTCGTGTGGACTTTGACGTAATGCTCTTCGTAGTCGCTGTAGGAAGCAAACGGCAGGCCGGGAGTATGGCCTGGCAGCGAACACTGTATGGTCGGTGTTGAAGCAGTAGCAGATGACTCGGCCTCCAAACTGGTGGTATCCAAATTCATCATCTTTGCGACTGGCGTGGCGGCGACATCTTGGTGGTCATAGACAGATGCGTTGACTTCTTCGTCTGAGTCCCGTGACCGCTTCATTTGAAGAGGTGGAAAATGATGATGAGGATCGAGTGGATGACTGCCAATGATCTGTAGGAAACCGAGTAATGGCAAGGCAAACCCGCTTGGTTCTCGAATCACGGTTCTTCTCTTGATTGTATGGTGTGGTCAAAACCTGGCGATTCAAGGCTTTCTTGTCCAGAGAGGCTTACTCTTTGAAAGAGCCTGGCTAGTGCTTTATTAATTTCCAGTTATTCTCTGTGGAAGATGTTGTAAAATGTGTAGCAATATCTTGCAGGCTCTAAGACTTGACCGATATATAGATGAGGCCTATCAGCTGATATCTCCGGACTTGATGAAGGTAAATGTAGGTGCTGACCAGGATTGCATTGCTGCAGGGCAAGGGTCTACAATGTGGATCCCCATTTAGCATCTATCGAGTTCCACTGCGGCGATTTGCATATACCAATTCGGCAACTGTTTTCATAGGTATGTACTTGTGACATAGAGGCTTGGCTGCCCTAAGCATATAAACATAGTGAAGAATCAATGTTTTATTATATAAATATATATATAAATAATTCGATGAAATGAATTTTCATAACTTGCTCAATCCGTTTCTCCAAGTTGTTACCTTGGTCTGTGGCAAAGTCATGTGGTCTGTCCTGGTAGCTAGAGATCTTGCAAGGCCTTGGAGGACGCTATCCCAAGATGTAGTCGTATATTCGGGAGATCTTGGAGGATACCTAGCCAAAGCTTCCTCCAGGCTGCTCTTACTCAAGACCCAGGATGCAAAGGTACATTGAAGTTGCTTAGTTGAAGGGCCGGCAGTCGCCTGGTGATTGTGACGCGACCCGGAGAAACGCGCTAAAGAAGTCCCCGGCCCAGAGTAATTAGACAGGGGTCTAGGCGCTCTGGCGCTGTATAGCGCACAGGCCAATAAGTTCATCGGCCCAGGAACCGCATCGATTCACAGATGCTTGGTCTTGGAGATAGAGTCACCCACTCACCAACCTTCTCTCTAACGATTTCGCTCTCCCAGGCTCTGTCCCCCTCTCCCCAATCACACCACCATTCACACAGATCCCGTCTGCCTCAGTCCCTCTAAGGCCCTCGAATACCGATAGCCCAAATAAGGCCAGACTTACCCCGCCAAATGTGGCCTCCAGTGCTGGGAACCAAAGCCGAGCACCCGCCAACAGCAGACGTTGTCTCTTGCACCCCAACAACTTTCGCCCAGTCACCCGCACCCGCATCTCCCACACCACCACGGTCAGTTATGGACTGTCAGTGCTGCGTTGTGTCAAGATCGACTATGCGAGAGCCCACCCTCTGACTGTGGGCTCCATTTCACCATTTGCATACATTCCGAATCGCTCTCGCCGTTAACCTGCAGCAGAGCTTCGTGTCTTGAACTCTGCTCCTCGTCGCGTCAATCACCAGTCACCATTCTGCGTGCCCGCCATGACATCAGCCATAGAGGACCCCAAGTCCCAGGCACATGCTGCCTGGCAGTAAGTCTCGCCTTCAATTTGCCTTTTCCCTTTGGGTACCTTGCGGGACAGCTGCTGGTGTACAGCCTCCGCTGTCGCAACAGTCTTGGTCTGGTTCTTATTCTCCCCAGCCCTGTACCATGTCAATGTGCTCATCGCTAACAAACATTTCCTTATCTCAGAGATGCGAAGCGATGCCGAGCCAAGCTCATCCGCGACATCGAGATCCTCAAGAAAGGCACAAGCGGCAGATCTGAAGAAGAAATGCTGACCAAACTTGATGATGGAATGGCCCAGTATGTCGCAAAGCTGGCTTTTGGCGCACAACGCGCTCGATCTTGCTGACCCAGACTGTAGATTCCGCCTGTGTTTCGCGCACACCATTTCCAACGATCCGGTCTACACCTTCGAGCAGGATGCTGAGGAAGTCATGTGGCGGCTGCACATCTTTGTCAACCAGGCCTACCGAGACCTTATCTACGTCACTTTGAAGGGTCAGCAGCACGTTGTAACGAGACGCAAAGTCGAGAAGCTCTACAACACGTATCTTAAGACTGCTCTGCTTTTTTACAAGGGCTACTTCCAGCGGCTAGAGGCGCTGCATGGGATGCCTCAGATTCCCAGAATCAACCGCCTCTTGAACTTGGAGACTCTCAGTACTGCAGAGACCAAGGGAGTTTCCATACCTGCCGAAGCAGTCGAGAAGTCTTTCCACGCAATTCTGCTTCACCTTGGCGACATCTCGCGCTGGAAGAACAAGGCCCGACCGCGTCCCGATGGCTGGAAAACCGCAGGCCTCTACTATGAGCTTGCCAATGATCTCAAGCCTACGGACGGTGCTGCGCATCACCAACTTGGAATCCTCGAGGACGACAATCACCTGCAGATTGTCTACCATCTCTACCGCGCTCGAGCAATCGAAGTCCCTCACCCTAACGCCATCACAAATCTGGAGCAAGAGTTCAAGAAACTTCTACAGCCAGCTGCACCCGGCAAGCGTTCAGGTGCCCCTGATCCCAATGAAGCATTTCCAAACTGGTTCACCAGACTGCATGCCCGCTTGTACAAAGGGGATGAATTTCCACCCGAACTGGAAGCCGAAGTTATGCACCACCTGAATAACACGCTTAGAAAGCCGGATGCCCTGCCGCTGGTCTTGAAGATGGTACTTGTCAATATTGCAGCATATTGGGTGGCCAAATCCAAGATTGAAAAAGAGTGGAGTCTCAAGGCTTCTGCCTCGTGTGAGTTCATCCTACGACTCAATGTTCGCTGGATTCTGGTGATCTTCCGCCTGCTACAGTCCGAGCTAGAGGAGTTCGTCAAGGCTGCTCCTCCCACGGAGAAATCAACACACGTCAGAGATGCCCAGGGCTCGCATGTTTCGAGCGGATTCAGCGTCTTCACTGAGATTGCGCTACCTTTGGCACGCATCTATACGGCTTGGCTTTACATATACCGTGTCGACATTGTCAACTACCAGCAACACTTGGGCAAATATGTCTTCGACATGTATCGATCCGTGGCCCAAACCCTGACGACGGTGGCTAGACAATTCACTGGCACTTCCATGACACCATCGCCTTACCTTTTGGTAGAAGACATTATGGCGCTGGGTATGAAGCCTTTTGATGATCCCAGTCTGCCAGCAATGTGCCGTCTTCAGCACGATGCAGAAAAGGGTAATTTCAAGCCCCATTTGGAAGACAGTGGGCGTTCGAAAAATTCCCCCGAGGAGGAGATGCTCAGTCGCATCTACGATTTGATGGGCTGCGGTCTGTCGCTCGGCTTTGACGAGCAGTTCCCATTGCGTATTGCCACTTCTGCAGCGGGAGGGCCAACCAATATGATCACCATCTCCTATGTTGAAGGGGACCAGGCGCCAGTGCCTTTCGATACTTTGGCTGGCAATGTTCGACCCGTTGGTCAAATTTCAAAGCAAAAAGCTTTTACTTCGGTCCAGGACTTGCAAATGCAAGAAAGTGTCTGCAAAGGCGAAGAAGCTGGTCGACAGGAGGGTATCATCCAGGGCAGTGATGATTTGAGCCATAAGCAGGATGCTACCAACTCCGGCACTAGACTCATTAACCAGCTGACTCCACCAGAATATCCTATTACGGACGACAGCGAAGGAGAAGGGGAGGTGGATTTAAACCTTGATGCTCGAATGATGACCATGGTCGATGATCTCTTGGGTGATGACGAGGACATGGGTTTTGGCGGTCAGAGTGACCAAGCAAAGCGACTTGAATCACTCTTAGCAATGCAATCTACTAGTCCCAACGTATCGCTCCGCGATTCACGCCAGCAACAATCCCAGGGCACTGCCAGCACTCTCGACAACAATGCACCCTCCCCCTGGAATGATGCATATGGAGACACGTCCAGATCCGTGTCCTACCAGCAGAGCGCAGCTGGTAATCTTCAGGATGATTCGATTGGACGACCTCGCATGTCGTCGTTGCAGCCTTCTGTGGCAGCTTTCATTCCTGGATCCCGACCACATAGCGGATCTGATAATCAACAGCTTGGCACGTCCCGCGGTGCACTAGGTTCTACTCGGCCTTCATCTGGCGTGTCGAGTTCTGCGTGTGGCAATCTGGGACACGCTAGACAGAAGTTTGGTGGCTCTGCTGATAGCATCGCAGTCCTGCCAATGCTCTCGCCGAAGAGTAGTCTTCGCGCTCAACAGCCTCAAGTTGGCCGACAAAGCATCAGCCAGCAGTCCGTGACGACATCGCCGCCCCCAGGCTTTGAGTTTGGCAAGAGTCCCTTTTCAACCGCCTTCTCTCACAACGCCTCGTCTCTCCCGACTCTTCACAGCCCACTTGGCATGGCTACGGCGAACATTGACGGTGCATATGGTCGGCGAGAGTATCCTTCCAACCACCAGACCTATAGCGCCCACTTGAGAAACCATGATCAGTATCAACAATACAATGCCTATGGCGCGGCAAACAATGACAACATAAATATGGCGTCTGTGCCATATGGACGAGGCAGCGTCTGTTATCCTGAGGGCCCTTTCGCCGGAACCGGCACCCAGCCCCATAGATGAGTGACAAGTCGCAAGCTTCTTCGGATCATACACTACATCTTGCCATGAGATGTGTTACTGCTTGACGTTGGCCTCTGGACGAAAATTCTGTCTTGATCTCAGCTGGACCATACGCGTTCTCGGTATTTTGAAGATCTTTGGAAGATCTTGCCGATTCACCTCCTCAGCACCCGATATTGGACTCTGGATTTCGGCGCCTTGGGCACGACTGGATTTTTACGCTTGGATCAACAATGGTGTGTGATATCTCGTCACTTGGATTTGTTGGTTGTATATTCGTCTAAGAACAACAAAGCGCGCTACCTTCAGATCGGCAATTGGATCTCTCGGGTGGGGGAATCATCAAGTTGAATTTTGAAATTGAGCGAAAATCCGCTTCGCTTTTCCCGGCATATGCCAAAATTTTACCGTTGTTGAAACCACGGGATTCCTTTCTTTTAACCCCTGACGCCAAGGCATGACACGTGAAATTGTTTACAGAATGTGGAAACAATGACGAGCAGTTTCATTCAAAAACAGTGATTAGTATGAGCCTGCCTCGTAAGTCTTCTTAGGAAATGGGAAACTATGGTGGAAGCAATGTTAGCGAAGGCGGAAACAGCGGGCCAGCGGGCCATTGTCACAACTATTAATGCGCAGTCTTGGTTCTGGCATGCAGTTATTGACTAGCATAGCTAGCATGTCAAGGAATACATAGATAATCAAACAGGAAATATGCACGTACGAAGGACCCAGCTCCTGGATGCTAAGCTTAGCGAGCCATTGACCCATGTGAATTGACTCCTCGAGGCTCTTGCCCTGCACAATACCGGCACAGAGACCACCAGCAAAGGCATCTCCGGCCCCGTTGGTGTCGTTGATGAGTTCCTTGTTGATGGAGTGCACGGGGTACTCCTTGACGGCGTCCTCACCTTGCGTGGCGACGATGGTGGGCTCGGTGCCGTGCGTGATGATGGCCACACGCTTGCGCTGTTTGTTCTCCTTGGGCAGGTTGGCCATGAGCTTGGCAATCTCCTTGAGATCCTTGGTGGCGTGGCCCTGCGCCTCGGCCCACGTCTCGGCCTCAGTCTCGTTGCCGATTATGTAGTCCCAGTAAGGAGCGCTGGCGTCGAGAGGCTCCTTGAAGAATTGTGCGATGAAGGGCGCCGAGAGGGAGAGGACAAAGATCTTGTTCTTGGCGGCGGCCTCTTTGGCGAGCTCCATGATGGCTGGAGGGCAGACTGAAGTGAAATTCGTTTAGTTATTGTTGTTTTCTTCCATGCCTTGCGTTTCGCAGTTGTGGATGTGTAACAGAAACTGTAACATCTCCACGTAGCCAATAAACTCCCGCCTCTACACATACCTGTGAAGTGATAACCACCAATGTAGAACACCTCTGCATTCTCCACCAGGCTCCAGATCTCAGGCTTCTTCAAGTGGTCAAGGCCGTAGTGGTTGGCAGCGCCCAAGTCGGTGCACATGCTGCGGTTGTGACCGGTAATGACGACGCCGCAGCGGCCGGTAGGCTGGCTGGGCTCAACGCGGTACTCGACGCGCAGACCGGCCTTCTTGACGGCATCGTGCAGGATGGCAGCGTACTTGTCGTCACCGACACCGCCCAGGTAGACGACGCTGTTGTCTGGCAGCAAGTACTGAGCGCCACGGGCCGTATTCTGGGCAGCACCGCCGGCAATCAGCTTGGCCTCGTAGTTGTTGAGCAGCTCTTCGTACAGCGGCTTGTGGTTGTCCTCGGCGAGAATGGCGTCGTTGGCCTTCAGGCCGTACTTGGCGAGGAGGTCATCGTTTCCGACAGCTTGGATATCTATAGATTTGGGAGCAGCAATGGTCAGTCAATGGCGGAGCATATATATGTATATGGTAGGGATGAGGAAAGGAAGAGCTGTGTCAGTTCCCAATATGATTCAAGAGCTATGCTGATTGAAAGTCATTCAGATTATGGTTGATTAGAAACTTACCAAGCAGAGGGTTCTCCAGGCACAGGAGGCTGTATTCTTTTGAGGCGGCCATTTTGCTTAAATGGGATGGGTAGTGAACAGAGGATGAGTGGAAGAGTCGTGGATGCTTGTGCATTGAAGGGAGCAGAATGGCGGGGTTGCAATAGAAGAGCCTTGAAGGACCGGAGACATAGTGGGGTGCAACTAGACCCCTGGGAGCCACAGCACCACGCCCCAGTTCCTGGAGAGGCGAATCGGTAGAGTCCCCGCGACAGCATGCTGCGGACGTGCAATCAAAGTCGCCGAATCATCGGTCGGTTGCTAATCCGGTTTACTGGGAAGAGCAAATTGTAGTGGTTGTTGGGCTACTCACTTGCAATGATTCACTCTAAGTAAATACGAAGTAATGCAGGAAGCTGATCAGACACACTTGCTCTTCATTGAGAGCTCGTTGTACAGCGCCCTTTAGTCACGGCTATCGGGACTATAACAAGGTGATCAATCACTGGCAAAAAGTTTTGGTCAAAATGATTCCACTGTGAGCTCATATCAGGTTTCGGACGTCTTGGCCTGGCGCAGTCATGCGCCTGCCTCTGCTCGTTCCACTCCACGCAGGCTTTACGCCTCCCCAGCAAAGCATCTCTTGTCACGCTCTTGTGATGTTGCAGATCTCAAACGAGACTATGCTCGCCGGACGGTAGTGTCTTTTGGTTTCGGAATGTCCCTTTTTATATTCCACGAATGCCAGAGGTACTACCCATGAGCGACGGATTTTTCCCGTCATGTCGCCCTTTTGTACCAAAACGCGAGACCAATGATCACAAAGCAGTCCGATGAACCCAAACCCCAGAAAGCAGCAGCCGTCAAGCCCTTTAGTCCTTCGTCTTCTGAGTACCGCGCAGCAGACCAGTCCGTCTGGCAGCGATGAGACCGGCCTTTTGACCGGCCACGGCGTAGCGGTTGATGGTAGACGCCTTACCAATGTGCTGGTGGTTACCCTGTTTTGGAGAAAATATGTCAGTGCTGCTCGATAGCATTCAGGGTCAGAAAAACTTACACCACCGTGAGGGTGATCAACGGGGTTCATGGCAACACCACGAGTCTTGGGCCAGCAGTTGCGCTTGACAGCGAACTTGTGCTTGGCGCGCGAGGCCTCTGTTGCAATTGTCAGTCCAAAAAATCTTCATTCCAAGAATCCAGAGAAATGCATTTGGGATCAAGGAAGCGAGCTGGGTTCGTTTGCGCAGCACTAAAGAAACGTTCTGATGCTCAATTCCTGCCAGCTCGCTCTCCAACAATCCAAATCACAGGATTTCCACGTACTCAGCATAGGCTTGTCGGTACGACCGCCACCAGCGACAATACCAATCATGCCACGGGACGAGCTCAGGACAACCTTCTTGGCGCCAGAGGGCAGCTTGATGCGGGTCTTGCCCTCATCGGGGTTGTGGCCGATAATGGTGATGTAGTTACCGGACGTGCGGCCCAGAGTACCACGGTCACCGACCTTCTCCTCAACGTTAGAGACAACGGTACCCTCGGGCATGACACCCAGGGGCAGAACGTTGCCAACGGTCAGAGCGGCGTTCTTTCCGGCGTAGATGAACTGGCCGGTGTACATGCCTTCATTGGCAATGAAGGTCTCGGTGTGCAGCTTGAAGCGGTAGGGGTCACGGAAGACGACCTTGGCGAGGGGAGCGCCACGGCCAGCATCGTGGACAATCTGCTTCACAACACCACGGACGTAGCCATGTCTCTCTGCGAAGTCGAGGGATCGGAACTTGGCGGGAGCCTTGTTCAGGCGGGTGATGGCGTGGAATATGCTGGAGCGACCCTTACGCTGGTTGCGGATAACGCGACCCATCTTGACGGTTTGCTCGTGGCTTCCGAAATCTGCAAAGAGTGTGCAAAAAGAGCGGTTAGTGTTCTGCAAGCACGAGCAATTGACCCGGCGTGCTTTGGTTCGAGAAATGCGACAGCTGAGCTGATATTCCAAGTCTCTCACTTTCGCAGCCGCACGAGTCGGTCTTGGTGGTGCAGGGTGTGCGAGGTGGACGTACTGATAGGGATAGGTCGGCTGGTTTGGCAGTGAGGTTCGTGATGAAAGAGCGAAATTTTGAGGTTCGCTGGTAAGGCAAGAACAGATTCTGTGCGTCGAATGTAATTGGTCCACCTTATTCTTAGCTAAGCAGAGCGGGTCCAGGCCAAGAGTGGCCTGCGGTGCACACCCATGCTCAAGTCGCTAGCGGCAAAAGCTCCATCTTCGTCGTCCGTCACCGGCCATCGTCTAACGCCCACGCATCTCGCCTGTCCACGCTCGCTGGCTTCTGACCTAATTCACTCATCGACAGGTACGCAACTCACGCTGGATTTATTGCTGTGCACTTTCAACTAATGCTGTTGACAGGAAAGACAACTTTTTTGAGAGCGTGTGAGGCTCTGAGGTTCGCTATCGTACATTGGTAGGATGCATGGCTATTTCTTCGCTTTTGGCGCTGTTAAATGCTGTCTTGACGTGTTTTCGCCTTGGGTGGTGATATTTTTGCGTCAAGGTGGAGAGCGTGGTTGTGGATCGGCTGAGCCGGTGCGTTCCAAAGCTGGCCTCGCAGGGTGAAAAAGGCACGCTTGGGAGAAACCACAACCTTGGGTCTGGCCGCGCTGCAACTCCGCCAAGTGGCCACCGAGAAGGTTTGACGGGCTGTCATGCACAGAACACACGCTTGAGAGGCTTCTACAAGTGTAAAACCTCAATGTCGACACGACATCGATCCTGAAAGCAAGTTCAGCTTGCGCCCTGCTACAGCTGCAGTCATCGCGCACAGTGATCAGTGTGACGCCGGTCTGCAGCCTGACCTTGACGACCTTGCAGGGCTCGTCTGAATGGTGTCGTGGTGGCAGCTGCGAGAAAATGCTTCCAGCTTTCATGACCATGACTATGTTGAATTGTCACAACGGTGTGAGTTTCAAGGGTTGCATCCGAATCAGCATTACTGCCAGTGCCCTTGGCAGTTCCAGAGAAACACTAGCTGTGCGAGGGAATTTCATGTTCACAAAGCGTGTGGTCAAGACTCGACCTTCTTCATTGCACTGACTGGCTTTTGAAAGAGAAGGACTATCTGGGCAGCAGCGGAGCGGAGATCGCGGTAGACTCAGATCCGGAATACTGAATTCCGATTGAGAGCTCGAACGGCACGCGGATTGCAAGGCAAAACGGGATGGGGCTACATAGCATGAAATACTTAGTCGAACAGTGGCCATAGCGAGATGAGCAGACCTGCCGCTGGCAGAATGGGACGACCAGTGCGCGCTGAGGCAAGGCCGCTTGCAGAAAGTGCAATACGTACAGATCCCAGGATAGAGAGTCTTTTTGATCGACCACGTCGTCGGATGGATTTCTCCGGTTCCGCCTTTCCTGCCACTTATCGGTGATTTGCCAAGTGAAATATGCTGGCTCAGCGTTGTCCAGTCTCCAGTGCCGCCCCAGAACCAAACGCGAGTGCGCAGTGCCGTCATCCCGCCTGCCCTTAGGCCTGGCCCCATCCTTTGGAAACTTTCCTTCAACAGCACCCAACCACCAAACCCACCATTCACAGCGGCTCGCAGCAACGAGCATCGAGCCACTACAGATCATGGCTGACGACGACTCGTCCGACTTGTCTTCGCTCTCGTCGCTGTCGCCGCCACCCGTCGACATTGACGACGAGATCGAGCTCAAGCCTGACAAGCAGGGAATCCTCAAGTACCTCAAAAAGGTCACCTCCCAGAACGCTGCCGCAGCCCGCAAATCCCCCCCTCCACGCAAACGAGAACCCTCTCCGCCGCACGAGCCCGTCTTTGCCGACAATGAAGACCTTGCTGTAAGTCGGAAATCGCGTCCAGATCGCGCTTTGTCGCGGTGCAGCGCGCCGCCCTACGTCTGCAACCTCGGCTGACCCGACTTGACCCAATCCTAGTTTATTGTCATGTTTCGCAAACGCTTCGACAGTGCGATGCCGAGGTCGCTGGCGCACTTTGGTCCACTGGAGCTCGAAGCAGACCTTCGGCAAGAGCCGCCCGCCGAGCGAGTCGAGCATTTCCTTTGCGTAGTACTCGGTCTGCTGCTCAACAGGAAGCAAGACATCAAGTCAGTCTCAGCTGCCCGTCTGAGGCAACAAACCCCCTTTTGCGCCGATTCGGAGCTGACCTTAAGACAGAATTGGACATTACAACAAAGCTCTGAGTGAAGATGCTGTCTCGGGCGCATTGTTCAAGACGCAATGGCCACGGCATTGGACCGAAAACCCGCTCCAGAGCGGCACCTTCCACACACTCTCCCCCGAACGGCGAGTCGATCTCTTGAAAACCCTGTGTGTTTGGGCTTTGGGCCATTCGGATGCACTCAAAGCAATTATCAATTCCAATTACACTGGCAAGCGAACAAGTGACGACCTCAACCAGCCGCTCTCGGTCCAGCCATGGGGTGTTGACAGCGACAAGCGCCGGTACTTCCTCGTCGAGGGCGACGACAACTGCTCCTTCCGAGTCTACCGCGAATCGAACCCAGCCGCTCTCTATAACAGACAATGGATCAGTGTTGCAGGCAGCATTGAGGAGGTCAAGGCTCTGGCTGAGCGGCTGGCTACCGTTGACGGTGGCCCCAATGCCCGCAAGCTCAGCAGCAACATGCTCAAGAATATACCAAACTTTGAAGAGAAGGAGGAGAAGCGGAAACGTCGAGAATACAGAAGGCAGCAAAAAGAGCGTTTCCGCCGCCCAGAACCGGGCTTCTCACTCTACGAAGGGCGCACGCGTGGCAAACGCGTCAAGTACACGTACTCGGACGAGGAAGACTTCTACACGGATTCTACCAACCGCAGATCAACTCGGAATACTAGAAACCACAGCCCTGCCGATGCTCAGCCGGTTGTCACGGCAAGCGGTCGACAGTCACGGCCGCCGCCGCGACTCAGTACCAACGCTGATGCTGCAAGCAACGGTGAATTCAGCGTCCCGCCTAGCGTGCAGGGCGATACTGCGGATACCGAGATGAGTGATGCGGGGGATATGGGCTCTGCCGGTCGTTCTCGTCGATCTGCGGCTGCAAATGAGCTCGCACATAACTCGACAAATGGTCGAAAGCGACGTCATGACTATATTTCTGACGATGAAGAAGACGATGAGGAATCTGACCTCGGGGACGATGAGGAAGAGGACCATGTTCCTCAGGACGAAACGGATGACGAGGAGGAATTCGAGAACGCCGCCATAGATGAAGAGGACGACGAGGTTGGCGCCAGCAGCCCCAACTCGACCGGCAGTCGCGTGGTAAAACTTCCTATCAAGGTCAAATTCGACAAGAGCGGAAAAGTGAAGCGCTTTGTGAATGACGAAAACTCCACACCTGCTTCTACGCCATCCAAAGTCCAGTCCTCGGCCTCAGCAGGCGATGATTTTGAGGACAATCAAAGCGATATACCAAATTACGAACCACCAAGAACCGAAGACGTCGTCAATGTTGTGCCACTTAAGACTATACCTGAGGCTATTATTCAAAACGCTGACGACGTCAAACGCTCTGCCGCTTCTGATGCTGCCAGCCACCCGACTCCAGTGACGTCCAATGAATTAATCGACGCCACTCTTCCCATTCTTGATTCTCAATCTGCAGATACGTCGTCTAGTCAGCCTCCGAGCCTGCCTGACGACCGGGCTGTAACTAGCCATACGTCTACAAATGTCAAGGGAGCAAACGGAGACCAAAGCGAAACACACTCTTCGCAGAAAGCAATAGAGACTGTTACGAAGTCTGTGCTGCCTTCAGATCAAGGACTGGCAGGCAAAACAAGCACATTGGGTCAGAATCAGATTCCTTCCCTGGATGCTAAGCCTGCTTCTCCAGCTTTGGCTTTCAGAGGAAGCCCTGAGAAGCCGCGTGCCCAGCCTCGAGTCTTGACGCCAGTCAACCAAGAATAGGCTTCATTGGCTATCTTGTCGTGGAGCAATCAGTCTAAGCGGCTTTGTTTATGAGGAGTTTATAGGGTTAACAAAAACCGACTGTTAGGTGGGATATAGCAACTTGGCGCGGCATGCAACATTCACAACAATATATGTTTGGCGCGGATTGTTGCAAAGTTTCTCTACGATGGACAAGATCCTGGTATGTAAATCCGCCAATGGATGGCGCGAGTCTAACAATTCGAGAGATGTTCTCGAGTATATACTTAGCTGTATTAAGAGAGCATGAGATCATTGTGGCTATCAGGCGTCGCATGGAAAAGACGAAGTCTTCGTTGCTAGCATTTGAGGGAAAACAAACAAGATTATGAACGTGGAAGATGATAAAAATTTCAGGTGACTTGGTTAACGAGAATCTATATATATTTGCTTTGGCTGTGCATGTTTTTGGGAATCACATCTCCTACATGTAATAGTTTGCAGGGTCGCGCTCTGACTGCTCCTCTACCAGGCCATCTCTTCTACCGTTGAGTGAACCATCGACTCTTGCATGCTACAGTTTTTGTATTTCCCTGTCAGTCTTTCTTTCCAAAAACAACCATCGTAATACCATCAATATTGGTACCAAACACCGTCTCCAACCTCTCCCACAAATGTCTTGACGATACACAATCAACACCTATTGCACTAATTGTGTGAGTCCATTAACCAACTACTTATCTAGGTACACAAGTACTTCGAAAGCCCTTGACTTGGTCTTCAATCTCTTTCCAAATTTCACGACACCGCGGATAGCTATTCAAACCGATCTCCGCTGCGAGATCAACGAGTATCTCCTGGCAATCCACTCGACGTGGACAATCGATACAGCTCTTCGGTCTGCTCCTTGCGCATATGACCTCGAAAAATGAGCCCGGGGTGACCAACGCAAAGAGCGAAGGAGGCCAGGACGATTGGACTGCATGTGTATGTGTAAGTCAGTCGTTTGTTTCGTTTCTTGATTTTCGAGGGCATGGGTTTTTGCTTATGCAACAAAGTCCAGTTGAAGAGCAGCATAGCAAACAAATACAGAAAGAAATCAGAAGGGGTACAAAACTCATATGCTTTCCGGCTGCTGCGCAGAATGAGATTGGTGCAGTAGTAGTAAATACTGAATAGAGATGTTAGTTGAGCATATCAAAGGCACCGTCTCTTGCCACATTCATTTTTCCCCTATGACGGTGTTCAACATGTAACTTACCAACTTGCACCATGAAAGCTTGGAAGCTCCAAGGATGGTGATACATGGCCGTAGGAGCTGTATATCCGATAATCTCACCCAAACAATCGCAGGTCATAGCAGCCAGATTGGACCATGTCTTCCAGCTGTGACCAAGGAGAATGTACATCGTCATGATCAGATCAAATGCAGATAGTATAGCGATGTTGCTGGTCAGACTTGGCTGTACCCGTATACGCTCCATTTTGGGGGGGGGGGGAGCACAGCTCAAGGGTGCAGTTTGCCTTGGGGCCGAAGAAAATCAACATCGGCTGGCCTGCTGCTTCGAGGTGAGTGTTGAGAGCGTCTGCGCGATCCATGTTGCATGTATCATAATATCATGTAGATGGTATTGATGAAGTTGACTGGGTGGACTCATTGAGAGTCCAGAGAGGAGAGATGAACGACAGCTCGAGGCTTCAGTTATGCGAAGATATGTTATATATTTGAAATCAGACATAGATAACGAGGAGCTCCAAGAAGCGTCACAGGCTTGTGGGAGCTCGTTGGATGATCTCTGGTATTGGCATGGTTGAAGCTGAAGGTAGACATCATAGCTGGCTTTCGACTCTGTCAAACAACCCAAATCAAGCCAATGAAGAAGGAGATCCCTTCATAATTGATGCTTGCAAGACAATATAGCCATTACATATTCATATTAAATGGCTATCGAGACGCCTAATTATCCCATATTGCAGGAGGCGGGAAGGAGGCGGATCGGCGTTGCTAGCAGAGCGGCTTGGACGCAACCGGCGAGGCTGCAAGAACAAGCTTATTATTATGGACTTCACCAATCAATTTCATGATCAGTATGATGTTTTATGAGATTTTGTAGACTTCTTGCAGATTCTCCGTGATGTGGGTTCCATACCAAAATTCAGACTCGTTTCCTGCTCGGGTTGCAGAATGCTCAGTAAATATCTTGCGAAATAAATCACTTAGCTGAAGCTCGAAAACGAAATAACGTCTTCCATGATGAGCGATCCGTGAAGATATGCTACAAACCGTAGAGTGTCACGGCTCAGTCCACGTAGACCGATCTCGTGATGTTTGCAAAAGATAACTATATCCTCTAATATGTACAACAACCTCTGTCGCCCCTTTCTGGAAAGGCATTCAGTCTAATTCATGACTTTGGCCGTGCTGACCGTTTACAAGTATATTCCACAAGTTGCCATATCATCTCTCACGGTCATAGTGGCTCGATGAACCCTCACAGCACGCTGGATATTGAATACGGTGACTACCTACTAGGTATTCCATGGATACCAAAAGAAGTCTCATCCGACCGTGAGTTTTCCAGAAGGGGTCGACTCAAAACTTCATCACTCAATATCGTGAGTAGAACAAGATTCTGAGTCACTGAGGTGGTTAATGGCTGCGGACAAGCGAATCGTTGCAGGTTATAAAGTACTGCATCTTCTTTTCCCCCGATACAACTCTTCGATGACTTTTCTGAACTCCAACAACCAGTCATCAGCATCTCGCCAGATCACACTCTAGTCGAAAGCAATCTTTCGCACTCCTTGTCAACGCCAACAAAGCGCCAGCAGACTGTACCATCCTACTCGATCCGTCTTCAACCATGAAGCTGCTCTCGCTCTACTTTGTGCCACTGATGGCCAACATGCTGGCACAAGCTGTACGTTTCACACCTACCTGATGCTTTTGAAAATGCCTGACTTCCCATTTGAGGGAGCCACTTGCCTGACAAGTACGCTATAAAGGCTCCTCCTCTTCCTTCCAACAACATGCACCCTCCAGCATTTTTACACAGTCCTTCCTCTGATTCCATCGGTGAGCGTGATGAGGATCTTCTTCCAATCCTCCCTCGTCCGATCCCTGGCATTGGTGCTCGCGACGGCAATCTTCTCCCGATTCTTCCACACCCAGCTCCAGGCATAAATATCACCAACGAGGACAATGGCAACGACAAAGACAATCTCAAACCCACCAAGGTCCTCCAACAGCGGGGCACGACTCCCTTGCCGACAAGCATCTACTACGGCATGATTACAATGAAGTATGCCTGCAATATCGCCTCAGGTGTAATTCCTCCAACATGCCCGAATGCAAACCCCTACGAGCTCTTCAACATGACGCGGTTGGCGTTTGGTGGCGAGGCTGACGATGCGTTCACGCTGCCTACGACATTGTTGGTAAGAAACAATGTCACTCAGACACCCTATTGTCAGTCGGTGGGTCATTATGGTAATAGCCAGATCATGGCTTGTAATGAGGTGAGTGAAACTCTCAGCGACTTTGCCTTCCTTGCTTTGTATTCCTTATGAGCCAGAATTGCTACTGCATCTCATTCTTCCCTGTCGTCATGTTATCTTCACAGTAGTTATCGGCAGCTAACAAAACGTTGTCGTGAACAAAACTGTAGAGCCCAACCAATACCCCCAACCTGAGTTTTCACCTCAACGATATCCCAATGGGCCTCTCGGTCGTGATTGGTGTCTGCTTTTACGATCCCAGCACGCAGACTTACGGGACTGCCAATGGACAGGTATTTTTCGAAGGCGACTGGAACATTATCATTGCAGGATACGAGACCTGTTAATCTCGATGACCACAATGAAAGCGTTTTCGGTAAGGGAACAAGCACTTTTTTTGGTCATTGGGGGCGATACTGAAATTGGCGGCAGCTATTGCCTGCTGCTGGAACAAATTAGTAGTGATTACTGGGGGCCATTTGCTACTTGACATGACAATCAATGGTGAGACGACAAGTATAGAATGCCGTTCTCAAGAAAGGGATTGGGGGGGGGCCTTCAAAATGCTGCGAGGTTGTTTCCTGCACAGCACGCACTGGACATTGCTGAAGTATATCTCAGTACTAGTCTTGAACCTTTGCGTTACCTTGGTGGCTGCGACTTGAGGATCAAGGGTTGACCGTCGAATCAAAAGCGTTGTCATGCGTTCTGACCGTGCTTGACTGTGTGGTATGGCAAAATGTCGTACCACTCTTTATGATTTCAATTCCTCTTTTCAACACCTCAAATGTCGATACATATTTTGTGTGTTATTTCAGCTTTGAATATCCAATACTGCCACAATTGAGCCCGATACTGCAACATATCAGAACAATCAGCGTCTTATAGAGACTCTAAAGCCCATCAATTCAATCGTTCCAAACATGCACTTTGGTAATAATGTTCGCGGCAGTCAAGAGCGTTCAAAAGCAATCCAGCCTACAACTATACGTTGATTTCTATAACCACGAGAAGCTCTCATCAAGTCCAAGATCACTGGTGATTCACATGACTCTCAAAGACTACAAATGCATTCATCATCTACTCAGTTACCCACCGAACTTGCCATAAACGCTGTATACGTCTGATAAATCCCATCAGCCATCTTCATCATCATCATCAATGCAGCCACTCAAACATCCACTCTTGAGACAAACAAACCACAGCAGACGATACGTACATAACTGTTTTCCAACTAACACGCCTTGGAACCCACGTCCTCAACCCTTGACCTTGCACATACCACCTGCCATATAGCAATGCACCTCCATGCACACTACTCCATGGCACAAGCAACCCCAGTCCAGCTTTAATCTGTTTCGAAACACGGCGAGAACCCCACACTACACAAAATGGACGGACATAGCCCAGCCAAGGGCGCCGCTTGACCTTGCAGACTAGAGTCATTCATCAGACAAACTTTTGGATGGATAGTCAGCTGGTCAGGCAACGTCTCACCCCATCATATCTGGCTCGCATTAACGGGTGCTGGTAAGTATACGTACACACGTACGTACGTACGTACATCTAAGACGAATATACGTGCACAGGTCCTACTTGACGTACAAACCACAAACCCGTAATACAAACAACCATGAATGCAAAACAAAACACCAGACAGGCCCTCCAGATTTCCACGGGTAATTCGTCATGGCTGTCATGTTTCGAGACATCGAAACTTCTGCACTTTGATTTTTGCGTTTTGCCTCCAACTAGCGTAGAAATTGCCAGACTATCAAGACGGGAAAAGTACCTAGCTACCTAGGTACCCAACTTCTGATTCAACCAGAGAAATCGCGCTATACACGCATATGTCCATTGCGGCATTGGCTGATGCGGTGGTGCAGTTATGTTGATAATGCCAACAAATAACCAACACCGTAGCACTCTTCTACATGTACAACTGAGTAGTAACACCGCTTCAAACATGCTAATCAAGCCATGGCATCAAACAGCCAGAGATCAAGTGCCCAGACAAATATTACCCCTTTAGGTTTTTGTTTTTATTGAACTTGCATTCTCATATTCACTTTTTCATTGTTCAAAATTTCAAGGTTGCATGTCTCAGCATGAGACACCCACACTACCCAATTCTACCAATTACCAATTTTACAGCAGTGGTAGTCGCTCCCTAACTCCGTCTTTCCGTCACATCCCAAGCATTCTCGACTTCCTTATAGGGTAATTGGCTTTTCATTACACTACTTTCAGTTGTGCCGCTGTCTTTCACACACATATTTAGTATACACCCAGACATCCAAAATCTTGACACCACATGACACCAGACAGCACACGGCAGCGGGACGGGCCCGTGCCATGAGGGTTTCAGTTGAGGATTGACCGGGCCGCCTTTTCCAACGTCCTGCCCTGTCTTCTTCTGCCTTCACATTCGAGGTCTGGCGCAGTTTCTCACTCTCAAATCACATCTCGTCAAGCAAACTTTGCGCCGGGACGAAACGAAAATATCATGCAAAAAATCGGTTTGTTGGTTTTTCTTTCCAAACGATAAAAAATCGTTGAGCTCCGGTATCGTATCCCACGGGGAACTTCCAGGTGGCTCACAACATTTCAAAAGAAGATTAAGTACATCCCCCGCCTCAAAAAAAAAAAAGAACAAGCAAAGACCGCTCGAGAATATGTTCACGCAACAGATAGCACACAAATTGATGCACCACAAGCTAAATGCCATCCATTTTCTGACCAACGCCCATGAATTGGCAATATGTTCTCACAGCCACCCAGAGTCCCGTAATCATAAGATTTCTCTCTTGTCGAAACAGTCATAATCAATGATTAGCTTCGCTCATTGAGAGAAGTCAGAATGACTCTTGACTTAGGCCAGCATGGCAACGAGACCAGCGACGGCAGCCAGGGCGCCGGAGGCACCGAAAGAGGCAGCACCAGCAGTAACGATGCCAGTGGGGCTGGAGCCAGTCATGCTGTGAAAAGAAATGTTGTTAGTTTACTGGAGAGTAACTGTTTCCTTGAGACATCCATAGTTGACTTACGTAGCGTTGCGAGCACCAGTAGGGCTGCCAGTAACACCGACGGGGGAGTTTCCACCGGTGGTGGTAGCGGCGCAAGGAATGGCGACGGTAGAGTAGATGACGGTAGGGATAACGGTAGTGACCGAGGTGGAGATAGTCTGGACCGAGTAGCTGGGGCACTGAGCAGCAGCACCGGAGCTGAGGGCCGGAGAGACGGAGGAGTAGCTAGGGATAGAGACGGTCTGGCCAACGGGAGAGTTGGAGCTAACTGCGGTGGCAGCGGGCGAGGAGGCACTCGAGACGTCACCGGCGGGGGCAGTCTCGCCAACGGGGGAGTTGGAGCTAACGGCAGTAGCAGCGGCCGAGCTGGCGGGGCTCGAGGCAGCGCTGGTAACGAAGGTATCGGTGGGCTGGACAACAGACGACGTCTCGGTCGCAAGGGCAGCGGTGGACGAGGTCAAGGTCAGGGTGGTGCCCTCGCTCTGGGTCAGGGTGTGGATCTTGGAGGAGATGCTATACAGAGAGAAAGACCACGGTTAACAAACGCTGTTTCTTCGAGATTGTTTTTTCTTGTCCATCCTGCCTAGGGCTCTGCGAGAATTGCTTACGAGGTAGAGCGAGCAGGGCAGTCAGTAACGGTGGCGGCGCAGGAGGTGACGGTGATCATCTCAGTGCTGTAGACAGTCGACTGGGCCTCGGAGGAGGGAGCGGCCTGGCCAATGGCAGCAAGGGCGGGGGCGACGAAGCCGGCGGCGAAGATGACGGAACGCATATTGGCGGTTTGTGGTTGGTGCTTGTGAGTTTGAAAGTTGAAGAGAGTGTAGGCTCGAGACTAGGCTGGCGAGTTTGCTGGCTTGGTAGGCTTGCGAGTGAATGAATGGACGACCGAGGTCAAGATGGCGACTGAGAGTCTGGTTGAAGATGATGAAGCGGCTGGTTGGGCTGAAGGAGAGGGAAAGGGAAGTGGGTAGGAGGGGAGAAGAGAACGAGAGGCAGTGTTTATAAGTCGGGCCGTGGATGCTGGGCAAACGGTGCAAGGCAGGCCGCAGACATGTTGGGGCGTGCAGCATGCAGCAGACAGGCCGCAGACAGTCCACAGAGGATCTTGTGGGAAATTGCAATGTGCATGGGTTGGTGGCGGGCCCCCCTGCACGTCCAAAATCAGGGGTGCAGTGGAGGCGAGAAGAGCAAGGGCTTCAGCGCTAGGTACCATCCTGGCTCGCTGAATGGGAGGGTTCCAGAGGCCCAAGGTCCAGAGGCCCAAGGTCGCGGCTATCCAGCACATCAAGAGCCACTGCAGGGCCCCGAATCAGGAGCCGAGATGGGCTTGCTGGAGGCGCTACTGGGTTGGCTGGGCTGGCGGCTTTTGGCTGTGTGGCTGCCATGTTTTGGCCCAGACTTGGCTACTGCCATTACTGCCGAGCTGTGCAACCGTCCTCAGGTGACTGACTTGGCTGCTGATCCAGCGCTTAATTATTTCCAGGCGGTGCCATTGCTACTATGCACATACAAACTCACACAGTATCTAACCCGCCTTGCAAAAACAGCACCACAGCACCGATGATGGCACGGCTCCAACGGAGATCCAAATTAAGCACGATCCTGAACAATGCACCGGCTCGACGATCGCACTAGGCCGAGTGTCAGCGAGCCCCAAGCCGGCTTCTGTGCTTTCCAGGCTCGTTGGATGATGCCTGCATGTGGTTGCTGGGTTCGAGGTTGATGGTGGCGGTAGGCGGTGAAGGTCTCAAAGAGGACCGACCGAGAGGGCAAAGACAGAGTCACAGAAGGACAGCCGAAGCGCAAAGGTACAAGTCAGCCAGCCAGAGAGGGGCACAGATGGGAAATAAGGTTGTAAAGTGGTTTTTGCAGGGATGTCACGCAAGTGCCTCTGCAGCCTGGCACACCAGTTCTATACTTTCCTTACTTGACAGCAGCACGTTTCTTTCATCTCTTCATCTTTCTACCGCAAACTTTAAAAGCGAGATAATGCAAAAACTCTGCAAAGAGAAATGCTGTGCTATAATAGGCCAGTCTTTGGCGAGGCAGGCTCATTGGCTCCTCTGCCAGTCAACAAGGAGAAAAGGAACAAACATTGTCATGTTGATCATTTTTGGTTGCTTCCTCCTCCGGGACCAGACAAGGGCAATCTCGCCGAGTTAGGCTCCTTGATTCGACAATGATGATTTGCACCAAGCCCTGTTGGCGACTGCAACTGGGCCAATTAGTGGTTGTTTGCGGTGGCTAAAGTGCCTTGCCAGGAAGCACCTACCCGGGTAGGACTCAAGGAGGCTGTGCTTGTTGTCCTACCATGACACTGTAACTTTAGGATGAAGACATGGGGCCCGTGCTGGCCTCCAGACGGCCGCTCCTTCTTTTGCAAATTCTCTTTGCGCTAATGCAGGGACGGGCTGGAAGATGCAGGTTCCAACTACTCAAAACGGCATGGGGGCGGGTTCCTGCCATACGCTTCAAGACCGCTTCAAACGGCACAAGAGGCTAGGAAGGAAGAACGTTTTTTCAAGGCTAGAAAGCTGTGTTGGCGGGAAAACGAACACGAGAGAAACAATCACTAAGAGACAAACTGGGAACAAAGATACATTTTGCTCTTTGTTTGTTTCCTTCTAAAAAATTAAAACAAAAGGTATGCGGATACTTCTGCACTTTGGCCCCAGTATCGAGAGCTGCAGCGCCGGGGCTCCTAGGTTGGGCCCACGTTGATAGGCCAAACACGCCCGGCCAGCCCCGTCAGCCCGAAACAACGGGCGCCATAATTTCCCTGGGCCTGGATTGTTGGATGCAGGCACATTAACACTGCAAACCAATGTACTGGCACTGTGCAAGACTGCGCTACAAACTGGTACTGCATCGCTCTTATACCAACTCTGGGTACATTCTCACCACCAAACTTCACCACCAAATTTTTGGCCCCTCTGTGCTCATCCATCAGGTGGATTCGATACATGAAGGCACGGTGCACATGACAGCCTCAGTCTACCGGTTTCCACATGCCAAATCCATAACTTCCTTATTGCACGCCGATATCTCCTAAACCGGGGATTTCTTCATTCTTGGTCCCCCGACTAGCCGACCCACCCGCCTCCGTATATTCTTTCCTCAGTCTCTCGCCCGACAGCTTCTATCAACTCTGGTCAGGGATATGTTGCATTCGTCCAGTCTTGGACATGGGGTGAGAGAGGATCGCACACGATCTTGCAATCTCGCATTCTCCATGGAACGGGGAAATAAGGCTGGGAGGAAGGCTGCAAGGGACGATGGGTGCGCGTGCAGCCACGCGAAAAGCATCGCAACAATGAGAGGGCAGAGAGACGGAGATCTCGGCTCACTCATTTGCTGCTGAATATTCCGCAAAAAAGAGCCTCGGATGGTCCGTTCGTGACTGAATTTGCACAGTATCGATGCATGTTTACTGTTTGTTCAATATCGGTGAGTCCATGTTAGAACGCCAACTACTTACAAGACACTGCAAGTACCTCTTCCCATTCTGTTGGTGAAGAGCAAGACTGGCAGCTGCTGCTGCCGTACCAGATGACAAAGACAATGGCTTGGCATCCCTTTTGCAAGCAATTTTCAGAAGATTGAGATGAACGTGCGACTAGGCCTATGTCGTGTTCCCTTCTGCTGATTAGATACTAGATGACTGCGTGGCAGTGCCGTGATCAGCAATCGATGGCGGCTTTGCATCCCGCGTGCATACGTCTGAGCTAGTCGCATCGTAATACCCAGCAAAAATGTTACTGACGATATCTCGCTCGTGGGGTTTCCAGCCAAAGAAAGAGAGGAGAGATGATGGAGACAGATCAGTCGGCTACTTACACGGAGTTGGCTCCCTGCCAAGACTTTTCACCTTGCCCCGGACCTTGCCGGAGGGGCGCTCATCAATGTGCTGGCGTGGAGCCAGCTTTTAGGACAGGGGAGGAGGGGGGGCGTAGGAATGGTTTCTCTCTGGAGTACAGTACAACAAACGGTAGATTGGACGTTCATCCGCCAAGGCGAGGCTGGCGGCCTCTCCTCTTGCCCTTGTGTGGAACGTGCTTCTGCGTGGTTCTTCTGGTTGCTGGAAGGAATACATGGCTGTCATCAGGGCCAATGACACATGGGGCTGAATGTGGCATCTGCTCATGAACGAATATATCTCAAACGCCGCGGCAAGCCTCACGGTCACTTGTTCTACAGTGGCGGCCAGAGAGGCTTGACCAAATGAGACACTCATTCCATACTGACACGCCTTCTGGATGTCCTAGTAGGAGCAGTCAGAAGCGCTTCCTCTTTCTTCTCGAGCACCAAACCAGGCTGTAGTGCACCAGGACCACATAGGATAGTCGGTGAGATGGAGCGGACCTCCTTTGGCTCGTCAGCTTGTGCGCACAACTCTGTGCTACGCAAATGTCTTATGACACTCATCTGAAAAGACTTGCAACCACATTGCTGAGATTTAACGGCAGATTAACACGAGAACGCGGCGCCGTACTCGGTGGTCGATCGTAGCCCCTACGGACTGTACTACCTGACCCAAAATTTCTATTTATGTATATGAAGCGAGCCGTTGCTTGGAGACTATGTTTATCAACCATTCAAAATAACTCGTGTCACTAGACTCTTGGAAATTGTACATTGAATGAAGCCGATATGATCAAGAGTCTCGTAACGGCAATATGGCCGGGACGAAATCAATCAGTTGAATCCGGGGAAGTTCTATTTATGGCTAGGGCTGGTGCACAATTTAAGCGACAAGAAAGGAGGTTCAGTCTTTGGTTGCAGGTGCAATGAAACGTTGGCATCTGCGATTTCACATTGCATCTGTCGGATTTATACGTGGTCCCAATATGTAGCCATATCATTACTCATCCACCCCAACCTTGACGGTGTGGTTCGAGTTGGCTGCTCTGCCATTGGAATGAAACGGCACGGCAACAACTGGTTGAACTGGTGTTTCGCTGACCGAGCACTGATGACGTCGAGGCTTTGAACCAGGTACAGCCTAAACCAGCCCGAGACAGCCCCTAACTTGCAGCACCCTCAGGGCCTGGGCCAAGCAAATGGCAGCAGCTGTGCAGCGTTCAAGGGCGTTCTGCAGCCTGCGGCTCGGCCAGCCCAGAGCCCCGGGCCGGAGCTCATCCAGCTTCATCGTCATCCAGCCCTCTTGCTTGCTTCCCCAAGGCCATGCTGTGCATATCCGTCCTGACATCCCAACCTGGACGTGAAGCACCCACACACACGACACCTCCTAGCATGCCTCTGCCACGACACAATGCCTCCACCCTTTCCTGAAGCCAAAATCACCCTCGACTATCCCCTCTATGGCTGCGACTTTGACCCCAATGACTCGAACCGTCTGTTTGTAGGCGGCGGCGGCGGCGCAAGTCGTACCGGCGTCGGCAACAAGATCACCTCGCTCGATGCCACGTCGCGCGACGCGCTCCAGGTCACCGGCGAGATTGTCCTCAGCAAGGATGAAGACAACGTCACGACACTTGCCGCCGGCCAGCGCAAGGGCACCGCGACGCTCCTCTACGCCGGCATCAACTCGAGCCCCGAGCAGCAGGAAAAGGGCACCAACGAGCACTTTCGCGTCCTGAGCGCCGAGCAGCCCAAGGCCAACGCCGTCATTCGCGCCCGCGTCGCAGAGCTCAACCGAACCTCGCTCTTCAAGACCGACGATCCGAACACCTACCAGCGCCTGCTGCGTCTCACGCAGCCCTTTGCGGGTTTGCCTCAGTTTGGCGCTGTGGCCACGGGAACCTCGAACGATTCGCAGATTGCTCTCTTCGAAGTGGACGCCGGAAACAACGTTGCGCCGCAGTCAAGGGGCGCGCTGGACTTGAAGAAGGAGGCTGTTGATCTGGACGTGCTGCAGACAGCTGAAAAGAGCTACCAGGTCATGTACTGCGACGAATACAGCATCTACACCTTTGACGTGACCAGCGGCAGCGATGGCAAGGCCCCCGATACCGAGGCACGATGCATCTACAACATGCCCTCTGACGGCGTGCGCCCTTCCTTCCGCTGCATTCGCTATCTGTCCTCGGGCTTCGCTTTCGCCGTCGCCAACCTGCCACGTCCTGGAGGTATCCTGCTCTATGGTTTCCGTCTCCCCAAACCCGGCAAGCCCGACGCTATAGCCCGCATTTGCGTGAATACCAAGCTGCCGCGGCACCAAGCAGGCGCCAAAGCGACCGGCCTCTCCATTGCGAACCTGAGCCCCATCGCCTCACCAGGTGCGAAGCTAGGCGACGCCCAGTTCGTCATCGCCGTGGCCAGCAATGACTTCTCCATCCAGCTGTATTCGCTCGACCACCAAATCGTTGGCGACGTCGACCTCCTCACCAACCTCTTCCCTTTGCAACTACTCCGTGACGTCCACCCAGCTATGGTCACGAACCTCTGCTTCTCGCACTTCATCCCACCCAAACCCGGCTCCGTCAAGACGCAGTACCTCAAGCTCGCCAGTACCTCGGTCAGCAACACCCTCAAGGTTCAGCACATTGCCCTCAAGAAGCACTTTGACAAGGCCACCAAGGCCCGCCGCGGCGCAGGACCCCCACGCGTACCACGCTTCGTGACCGTCGCAAAGCCCCAGACGCCCGACCCAACGAGCCTCTTCCTCTTCATCGCCGGAATTGTTTTGCTCATTGGCGTCTTGCTACAGGGCGTCCTGGAGGTGAAGGGGTTCGCCAAACCTGTTGTCGGCGGCCACAAGTGGCTTCCTTCGTTCATCCACACTGTCCCCGTCTCGCCACCGTCGCCTCACGCTGGGTTCCTCTCGCGCCTGTTGGAGAAACACCCTGATCTTGCGGCTACCGCACGTGCCAATAATCGCGACAATCAGAAGTTCCCGCCGGGTCTTGTCCTCCGCGACTCGCTCGTGCCCGGCGGCAGCGACATCACTCTGCACGAGATAAAGGGAACCGAAATGACGGAAACAGATACATTGATTGACGCGAACGAACAAGGCAAGCAATGGAATGACTTGTCGGAGACGCAAAAGGCTCTGTGGCGCGAGCGGCTCAAGAGCGGCGGCCACTGGGCGGAGGATATGGGCGAGACGGTGCTCAAGGGAGTGTTGTTTGGAGAGTTGGCGGCTGTGGTCGGTGGGGTGGTTGGCGGTTAGTGGCTGCTTTGAGGTGTGTTGTTTGGAATGTGTTTTGACTGGTGATGGTTTGAGGTGTTGTTGTCCTAGTTCTAAAAAGGTTCCTGCTCCTCGTCTTGCTCCTACTGCTGCTGCTGCCGTCATTATTGGTTGTGTCCTGGTCACAGTCCCAATATTTCTTGCTGGTATTGATGAGGAGAAGGGGTAAAGGCTTCAAGGTACTCTTCAGCGCTTACTGTCTTTGCTCCCCTGGTGGTGGGAATACAGGGCTCATGCTGGGATTTGTAGCATATTTCAATATATACACAGAAAGTGTATTCATACCTCTATCTCCATCACTGTCTATCATTTCAAACCCATCAGAGTATACTGTATCAATTCGTTGAACTAACCTTCGATTAGCTTCATCAGGTCAAGCGAGCAAGTGGATTAGGGACCACGATGACAGAGCATAGTACAAATCGACAATTCACAATCTGAAACAAATGCACTAACAACAATAACAACGATGTGAGTTTCGAAGAACTCAGGACTTGCTCAGGAATTTATACTTCCATGCTCAGTCTTCGAGTTCATGGTCTGACATTATCATGCTGGGAAAGATCAGGTTGGCTGATAGATGAGAATTGTGAACAATGATGACGATAATATGACCATAAGTAATTGAAACAATTTTTATCATGGCGTTCATTTCTTTTGTATGATCTGAGATCATAAGGACTTGGACCATTACGATTATCGTCATTGAAGCGGGAATATGTGTCCCTGATGCCGTCTACAGGTGATTTATCAACAGTAAGTAATATTCACTTTGCTAATGTTGACGTCCAAGTTCAAGCCCAAAAATAAAATAAAAAAGTCACCGATAATTCGAGAAAATTTTTTCTAAACAATTAATCACGACATCACAAACCCGAAATATCCCTGAACTGGTACGTATGCTGTGTTGATATGTCAATAATGTCACTTCAAATTTGCTCAACTATGCCGAATAGCTAGAAACACAACATGGATAGATACCTCGCTTCTGCAATGTGGTTTCCCTTTCCCAACCGCCCTGATTCCATGCCTTCTATGCTTATGCCTATACCAATATGGCAATAACCGAACAAATCGCACAGTTAAGAGCTTTATCCTACCGAACGCCTCAACACCAACCATACCCTATCCAGATCACCAAATATCTTGTCTTCATTATATCCCCAACTATCAAGTGCGACGCAATGATCCACACTTTATAACCAGAGAATGTTGCGGATCGATAATGAAACAGAAAAATAAACGTCTCAAAAAGGCATCAACCCGTCCGGTAGCAGCGGATACTCAACTCCATCAATCATCTCCGTGCCCATGCCCAAATCCACATCAAGGGTTCCCGTATCAATCATTGAATAGCCATCGCCCAGCGCGTCCCGCTTCCAATACGCGCCACAGCTGCCTGGCAAATATTTGGCGGCGTCCATGGCAAGTGTCATCTTGACCTCCGGACAATAGTCCCAGATGTGTTTTCTGAGCCGGGGGCTGCCCCAAATCTGCGAGTGCAGGTACGTGCCGCTACCGCCCGTGTGATAGCCCATTGGCTCGTAGAAGCCCTCGCGCCAGTCGTCGATGCCCTTGACAAGCTCGCCTTGCTCTGCGGCTTCAATGGTCGAGTTGTATTGTGCCGTCTCCTTGTCTGTGGCCAAGTGGGTTGCCTTGCCAGTATGCATTTCGCCACTAAAGGTAAGTGACACTGTCGCGTTGGCCATCTTGGCATTGGGTCTGTGGCCCAGACGTTCCGTCAGCCAGACATCCTCGGCTTCGGAAAAGTCGGCGCGGGCTTGCGACCGTAGCACGTCAAGGATAGCGCTGACCCGGCGGATGGATAGACCTCCGTTTCCGCCGAATCGCGAAGAAGGGTTCCATGGTGCGCCGATCCAGTCATAGTCGAGGTAGTCATTCAGATTGCGCTGCGCATTGGCGCAAAGAATCGAGTCGGTTTGGAAGATGAGCAGCCACTCCGCAGGGGAAAGGACGGTTTCGTACATCCACTGATTCGTGAGAAAGCGGGAAATCTCCTCTTGCGACGATACAGACATGTTGGACGGGATATAGGTTAAATCGAGCTTGCCGACTTCAACCTGGTGGCGGATGGCGATGGACTTATTGATGGCCTCGACGGACTCGACAGATCCCATAAAGCGAAAGCGCCAATCTGGTGGGACGACGGAGATAAAATGAAGCATTAGTGGCGCGAGGATCGGAAACGCGCGGTTCTCAATCAATAGAGCGACTTTGGATTCGTTGAACGGCGTCTTTTGCTCTTGCGCATACTCCAGAGATACTCTGGGTATTGTCATGTAAGCGTCATAGTCTCTTATATAGTCGTTGGAGAGGCTCAGTGTGAATACTCTGTAGAGCTGTGTTAGTCTCAACCAAAATGCAAGTATGACACCGTGCAACACAGGTGGCGATGCACAATTGCACCTACAAAAAGCCACAGAACATAAGCGCAACTCGTATCCTGCGAGTTGTCCGGCCCCATATCCTCATCAACATTGATTTCATCCGCACACCAGCTTCGCTCAAAGTCATCTCTTCAGGGTCCATCAAATCTGAAGATGCCATAGTGGGAATTGGAAAGCGCCAGCCCTTGGGCGCACAGCAAATCGTACGCGATCCTTCTTATCTGGTCCGGAAATGGCGAACCACAGTGACCGACTGGATGGCGATCAATTCACAGTCGGAACGCTAAGTGGCAGCCGCTGCCACAGCCGGCAGGTCGGGTTTTGGAGAAGGATGAAGCTGCTAGAAAGCGCGCAGCACGTGGAGGCCGGTGCACACGGGATTGGCAGGCACGTCAACAGGAGAAATGCAGTCGACTGGTCCTGCAACTTATCAAGCTTTCGCTTTGGGCACACGATTGCCGCTGTTGTGCAAGGAAGCAAGCAGGCAAGGCAAGGAATCTGACGTTTGAGGCAGCTGGGGTGTCGTGCTCGCTGCGACGCGCAATCGCTGTGTCGTACCACGGACGATTCGCGGTGTCCTTTGTCTCCACAGAGGAATCGGATATATTACAAGAGCTGCGAGGCTGCGATTTTGGGTTGAAGCCGGGCTGAAATTCGGCAGTGCAAGAGTTGAGGGAACAGAGACTTAGTTTGGCAGGCCCACGGCAAAGCCACGTTGCACCAGGAAACGAGTTTGGTTAGTAAAAGTTGTGATTGTTGCTCTGAAGTGGACTGGACGCCGTGGAGAGCAAAAAAGGATCCAAGGTTTGGCTGGGAACAATTTTGAATCGAGGGCAGCCCTGGATAGGCAATGACAAGCTTAGGGAGGCGGCGGAGGCAAGGCAGGTCTCGTGTCCCTGATCCGGGGCAGGGTTGGCGAAACAAGGGAGTCGCGGCCCTTTGAGTGAAGCTGCGTAGCTGCGTAGGGAGATTTCCCATTGCGGAATCATGGTCAGGGCCGCTGCCGGTACTTGGAGCGACTTTGGGTCAGCATGGCCAAGGTACTGGCTTCTGTGAGCGACCCGCTGTAGCCACTGCCACCCAAAGGGCCAGAGCCAGCCCTGCCCATTTGGGCCACGACAAGGGACGCCCCGCAGCGCCGTTAGTGTTGGCAGCTAGTGAATTTGGGGCCTCGAGCTAGAGGCTGAGGCTGGCGTGGGACGGCCTGGATGGCCTGGAATGCCGCTGGACACAAATGACTGAGAGACTCTGTGCGCCATAGCCTTGGCTAGACCTGGGCAGGATGGGCAAAGCACAAAGCGCATCAAGTGGGCTGGGCACAGCATTTTGCAGCTCGCTGCTACACACGAGGTTTCGACGCCAGGTCAGACGGGGTAATAGTGCGTCATACTGCGTGAGCAGAGTGCTACTCAAGCAGGCACAGTCAGCGCCTTCATCCACTTCTGAGAACCGGTGGAGGAATCATGGATTAATCGCCAGCCTGCAACATCAAAAACAAGCATTCAGCAGTGTCTTGGCATCTGCGCCCTCAGGATTTCAATGGTTCTCGTTGCGATGCCACACGTGTCACCCATGTCTCTCAGCTGCATAGTAGTATATTGGCTGTGGCTTCAGAGCAATCTTGCACAATCATGGGCAAGCTCTGCCTCTCGAGACACTGATCCTTCCGACTCAGACTGGGACCGTAGTAGCTGAACCTAGACGATATAAAACGACACTATCCCGATGAGATGTCGCTATGAATTAAAGTAGTAGCGTCCTGAGACTATAGGATGGTAGCACAATGGAGCAGCCCAGACATCTGGACGACTTCTGGCCTCGAGGCCATGACTGTGCGAGGCTGTAGACGGCTGGCACGAACATGGATGTGTTTCTGCTCTGCACTATCCATTAATGTTATCCGGAATCGCTGGTGAGGCCTTGTAGTGGTGAAAAGCCGTCCGTCGACTCTCTACAAAAGAACACGTACCCGTGCAGTCAAAGCATGCCGTCCTGGCCGTGAATCTCCAGCACCCACCCACCATCTCCTGCTACGTGGAAGGCGGGTACTGCTGCAAAGTACCAGCGGCGGGGGCGGGTCAGGTATCCGCAAGTACCTCCAGTTTCACCCTTGCCGCCGACAGCCATTCACTTGCAAGGCTCATTATGTCGATCTTGTCGTCCGCCCGACTCTCAACCTCAAAGTTTCCTCCCTTCCTACAAGTTAGAACGCTCCTTCCCAGTTGAGAGTCTGCATATTCTTACCGACTTGTCCTCTCGAGAAAGCCACCGAAAAGGTCCCCCTCCAGCGCACCGCCCACGAAAACAGCTCTTGCTTCCCACAATCTTCGAGCCACAAACACCAAGACGCACCAAGAACCCCTAGCGACACAAAGTTTGGGATCCGACAGCGAGTTTGTGTTTCAGAGCGCATACTAACCGCTCGAGCGACTATGCGGCGCAACTCGGCGGCAGCTTGCTTATAGTCTCACAAGAAGATAGCCAGACTGCGGCTCTTTGCGAAATTGCTTGCGGCATCTGTTTTGCTTGCTCTCATCTCTCGCTCTTAATCAGCCTCGCTTTTGCCATGGCTCTAAACTCTTCGGCGCCGTCGGCCGGCATCTTCGCCATCACAAAACTACGGCTGTTTCTTGTGATTTCGCTAGCACTCACGTAAGTCAAATGCCGTGGGAACTTCTGCAAGCATATCTCCTTCTGACATGGCACAAATCATTGCCAATCGTTGTACACTTATTGACTGTTTCTGCGCAGGTGGTGGATTGCTTCGTTATTACCCAATTACCAGCCGATGATCAAAGCTCAATTGAAGTCGCGCATCGACGAGGCCAGACAAAAAATTCCTTCAATCAAAGTCGATTGGCAAAAAGCAGCCGACCCACGCGCGGCCTACCATCCAGCCAAGTTGGCCATGATCATAGAACCGCGGGTCATGCCGCATCTCGTTCCGCAGCTCCTACACATGATAGCCGTCGTGCCACCAGATTGGCGCTTTCTCTTCATCGGATCGCCTGAGAGTGTCACAATGCTCGGCCGGAGCACTTCGGTTAAACATCAACAGATTGTGGGGAAGCTGGACTTGATGGTACTGCCTGAGCCATGGGATATTTCTTCCAAAGAGATGGTGTACAGAACTTTGACGGATATTCGATTCTACGACGAATTTTTGCCGGGCATTGAATGGTTATTAAAGTACGAGTACGACAGCATATTATGCGCGAATTCCGAAGTCAGCCTGAACGAGTGGCTGGACTGGCACTGGGCGGGCGCACCAAGGTGAGTCCCAACGCTTTATGGCAAACTCGTGTGCTCTCGGTGGTTTCTCTCGCTAACTATTTAACAGAACAAATGACGATCGATTCTCGGGCAATGGTGGCCTCTCGCTCCGCCGCCTATCCGCCGTGAGAAAAATCCTGCAATTTCAATCCCGATTCAATGACACGGCGCCTGAGGACGAATGGTTCGGTTCACGTCTATACATCACGCCCGGGCTCAAGGTGGCATCTGGGATGGAAGGTGTTTTGACTGTGGAGAACGTCTATATTGAAAACCCAATGGGCTTCCATGTGCAGGAAATGGGTGAGAACCTACCAGCAGAAGTTTGGGGGGATCAAGCGCGGAGAAAGGCAATCCTTAACTACTGCCCAGAACTCTACACAGTGCTCAACGCCAAGCTGGATCGTGAGCGGTGCCCTGAAGACACTGGATCAAGTTGTAAGTCTTGGAATCTGTTCACGTTTGGTGTATTTGCAAAATTTACTGACATTTGCGCTTTGTTTAGTCACTCCAATTACGGATCAAGCTGCCGAGAAAGCAAAGCAGGAGGCTGAAATCGAGGAAAAGAAGCAAGCAATGTTGGAGAGAATTAAGGTCCTTCAAGCACAAGCAGACGCGGCAGCAAGAGAGCAAGCACAAGCACAAGCAGACAGCAGCAGCACAGCAAAACAGCAAGAACAAACCACCAGCAGCGTCAACCCTCAGGCTCCATCAGCAGCAGCATCATCGACGCCAATTGGGGAGCCAGAAATCGGCATACTGCCCTTCGCAGGTGGCGAGGCGGATAAGACAAAAAACGCTGCTCTTTCTGTTCCTGAAGAGGACATCTCGTCAGAGAAAGAAACAAGCAGGGATGAGGAGATTAGAACAGATGACAATACGTCACAATAGGGAGTATATATACTAATGGGCTCGGAAAACTCAAAAGAGGCTGGCGTTTTGGGAAGGCTGCCTGGCTGGTTGGATGGCGCAAGGGAATGAAAAATCCATAACTTTTGGGAAATGGCATTTTGCTATTATTAGGTACGTGATTTTGTCTGGAAAGATTTTACTTTGGGGTTGGAGTTAATGATACCACGATTCATTACTTCGCCGTTGCCTCTGAACTTGGTGATGTTGATTAAGTCTACTTGCTTGTGTTGTAAGGATTGGTTACTGGAGGCCGTGCTTCCCCTGGTTTAACGATCATGCTGGTCGTTTGATTGTTTGGGTGATAGCGTGATAGCGAGAATCAAACAATACCGACCAGGACAAAGTAATACCCAGTATCGGTTATTGAAGCCAAAGAGTTAGATAAAACTTTTGCAGACATCTACCCCAAGTCAGATCCACATCTCAGCAGTTCTGCGCGGGTTCGACATGTATACCACGACCTTTTCCCAGGCAGGGTCAGGGCAGTGATCGAGAAGATGCAAAATCATGTCATAATATCGATATAGTATTTTTGTGACAATACGTAAGCGGCGAATATATATTATGTCTTCATGTTGTACCTCGAGCTTTTTACGTTCTTGCAAGCAATGCCTGGGTTATGAACGATATTCACAATGTATACATATATACAAACTTAGGGTATATACTTACATCTTGATACCCTACGTAACGATACGGCGCTTCTGGACTTATTTACTTGTTTTGTTTGTTTTGTCCCGTTTGTCACGAAAAAAGCGAAAGGAGAAAGTAAATAGTTTTGTGTGACTTGACTTTCGACTGTGCAACGCGGCTCAAGAAAATGGCCGTCGGTCTTTAGTGCCTCGGCGCACAGCAACGAATGCAGATATACGTCTCAGATGAAGTAGATGCTATTACTCGCTTGTCGTTTTATTCAAACTTGAAGATACACTGGTTCTTAGTTCGCGATGTGTGTGATGTTCGTCTACCAGGTGAACAAGTATGTTGAACGATACTACCGATACTTAATTTGGGAGTTACGATTTTCTATCAAAACGAAATATTGGTATACCGAGTAAACAATCCGACGAGAACTCTAGTTGTCCCTCCTGGGGCTGCGTTATCTTCGTCTCATCGTAAGAGAACAAGGCATGCCATAATTGTATTGCATGGCATAGCATGGTATGGTACTCTTTGTGTGTTTACCAGTAGAGCCCGATACGGTAGCCTGTGGCAGATATACAGCATATCTTATTGGATGGTTTGCGAAATTAATATCGGTAATAAAAAGTGTACTAACTGTTTGGCTTGTATTGCGATAGTAGCCTCATATTTAAGTTGTATTTATCAAATAAGTGTGGTGAACATTAAATGAGGTTGTCGTACCCATCGCCGAGGGCATGATCTCTGAACCGATGTCTCAGAAATCGCAGATTCCTAGAACTAGAGATTCGTAAACGGTGGAATGCATTCAGAGCCATCCGGCAGAGAAGAGGGTTGTAGTGCTGCTTGATCGAATTCTGTGTCGTCCTGGAGGACTGAGAGCCGGTTGAAAGAGAGGTGGGGGCGAAATGTGGATTTTGCGATGGCTTGCTTCTTTGTGATAGCGGGAGTGGTGGGCGGTAGTGGTGTGGCTCACTGCAGAGCAATAGACTTCCATGAGCTTGATCGCACAGCCGGCATGTAGTCATCGCCAGGCAGCCAAAGAGAGCCCAGTCATCTAAATGATAGGATATTCCAAAGCATATGATGACATAGTGCAGACAAACGAGCGGTGCCATACTCCCTTTTTCTTCTTCATCGTACACCTTTTGCCAGCCACGATAGGGTTCCATTTCACCTAGAACCAAAGGCCCGCATCAATTATGCGGTCATGGATTCGGAGCGAGCCTTATTGGTATTGTTGACGATGTCTACTCGCTCATTGGACACCATACATAGATCATTCTGTCGGTTGTACAATGTTTCATGTATAAAAGGACTATTCTGATCGTTTTGAGAGAAGCAACACTTCAGTTGCACCCTTGTTAGTTCAAAATATACAAATGAAATGGAAAACCCTACCAGACCAGGGTTATGTAGCCAGGCGTGTGGAGCCAAGAGGAGACCCGAGGATATGGTATCGAGTGGCATTGCTCCGAAGCGAGCACGAGGATAGAGTGTCAGAGAATGCAAAGAGAATATGTACAGCACCCTAGTAAAGTGCAAAGTATAGAAAATCGACTGAGTCTGCCAAGCCAAGCAAGCCAGAGCCAAGGCCAGGGCGTGTTTTCTCGGCCCCCGTTGACGAAACACAGTCCCTTACCGTTACCGAGCAAGGCCAGATCAGAAAGGCGGCCGGCCGGTCCCTACAAACAAGCGATGACGCCCATTAGCAGGTTCACAGACACCATATTATCTTGTATCAGTGAGGTGTGAGTGTGGGTATATTTTGCTTAAGCAAGCATTGAAAGGCACCACTCGCCCCAGAGTGGGGGCGGCCACAAATGCTGTCCTCGATGAAAATGAACGACCGTATTGATGAACGCAACCCACAGAGAAAGGGGTTCCGAGGAACAGATGTGTGTTGTGGCCACCATCATCGTTGTGACCATCGTGGCCATCGTGGCCTAATGAGCATGGTCTCACCTTCAGGCCTCGCAACGTCGCCTCGTTTGCTAGCGAAAGAGAGAGGCATCCGACTGCTTGGCCGATGGTCGACCCGAAAAACGGGCCCGAGTATTGCCTGTGTGGTTCTCCATAGCGTTGCTGTACGTTTGTGTATTAACAGACTATACTCTGCAACAGAGATGTGATAGTAACACATTCCTGCGCGTGCTCCAACTTGAGCTTGATTTGAAGGCAGCGCAAGGGGGCCTCGAGAGCGACCCAAACTGCGACCGCAGCGGGACGGCGCTTCTCGAACACTGCTGGAGGACATGTGAGTTCAAAGGTTCGCTGATGCGACGTGACGTGACGCTCTAGGGCCAGTGCTGCTACTGCTACTGCTGCGCTTGCGTCTATCGCGGATGTTGAAGACTTGTTGGTTCCTCGCGAGCGCGGGTGATGAATGAATCCAGGCAGGACAAGATTTGCTGGGTCGGGCTCTGGGCCCAGGCGGCCCGTCACGGCGGCCAGCCAGACCCCGCTCAAGTCCGGGAGGCCGCACCGCAAACGCAAGAGGGCCTCGGCAAAAAATGGCAGGAGCCAGCGATGCCGATATGAAGTTGCACAGAAGGAGGAAGGCAGCAGAGCGAGGAAATTGCGAACGACAAAGTCAAGAGGGGAAGAAATTGCTCAAATAAGCAAACCGCGACTTTGACGATGGTCGTCAGGCGTCGGCAGTAATCCTTCGAAGCCTCGTGGGTGTAGGCGCGCATAGTCGGTGCACTGCTTTGACTATGGACCATGCGGTCATGCTGACCTAGTGCTGGCGAGCACGAGGCAGCATGCAGTCAGCATCTTGTCCGCCCGTCTGGAGTCTGAAGAAGGTCGAAGCGCATTGCTCCAAGCCTGCCCTACAGCTCTGGAAGCGACTCGAGTTTGCAGCCTTTGGAACTGAAGGTGACTGGTCGACAATACGCGAAGCCCCGAACGAAGCGCACCTGCTGCAACGGGGCACAAGTGGCAGCGGGCCAGCCCTGTAGGATTTGGCAGCCCTGCAGAGCCAGGGCTACACCCTACAGTACCGCTCAAGCAAGTACCTTTCGTAACTACCTCGGTTTTGATTCATGTCTCCCTTTAGCTCCGTCAACATCAACGTCAACTGCACCCGCTGCGCATCGCAAGCCTGTGGAGGAATGACATGCACGAACTGCGAAACCAAGAGTAAAATAGCCCCGTTTTGCATCGTGTATCGTATGTTGAGCCAGTCGTCAAGAAGGCATCACATGCTGGCTCCATGGCTGCTAAAGCGACGATATGCACGTTGGTTTGGGCCTTGCGCAGGCTGAGTCGCTCGAGTCGTCGACTTTGGTATGCTGCAGCAGTGCCAGTGAGGTCAGAGCCGGACGAAGCCGGGCCCGGCAGACTGGTTCCTGCCTTCTTGGCCCCAGAAATCCCGCTACGGTGGACGCCTGTAATTGGCCGCAGTGGCTAAAGGTGTTGCTGCTGCTGCTGTTAGTGGTGCAGACAGCGCTGTACTGTAATCTGTGCAGAGGTAAAGTGCTACGGTGGCACCCCAGCAAAAGTAAGTACGGGGTCGCTGTTGCGCAGCCCGGCTTCTTTCGTCAGGTTCGTCCCTCGGCACCCCTGCCTAGATCATTGGAGACCTCCCAAGGCTGATCCCTGGGTCTTATACCCTTGTACCCCTGCGTCTCTGCCTGCGGATCCCCACGACTTTTGGACCCCAAAACCTCAAAACCTTCCATATCATAAACCCCAACCCTGAGTTCTACCCACCACAGCAACTGCAGCTGCAGCTGCAGCTGCAGCTCACCTCACCTCGTCGTACGGGGCTGTTCTGCTTCACCTTTGCTTTGCTGGCTGTACCAACCTTGACGTCTTCGCCCAACTCAGCCACTCACTCTTGCAGCATTTGCTCTCCACCGCGACTGTTACCACTACCATTATCTGCTGCATATGCTGGCCTCACGATGGGTCTCAAATATGGCGCTCCTGGCCGCTTCAACTGGCCTTGACCCTCTCGAGGGCCCCGGGGATTCCACAGTGGTGGCCCTCAACATCTGCCCGTGGGAACCTGGATAGGGTCATATAATAGACGAGCAACGGCCGCTTTGGGCCTTGAGGCTGCCGAATTGTCCAGGCTCGGTGTCTTGCACAGACAGCATCGCGAACAACAATCAAAGATCTGACACGGAAACGATACCACGGCTCACCACAACCCACGCGACGAGGCTGTGGAGTTTGCTGCCTGTCTTTCTGTCTCCATCAGTCCATCCCGTCCAGAAATCGACCTCGCCTGCGGAAACAACGACATCGTTGCTGTGCTGTGCTGTGCGGTGCTGCCTTGCCCTGCCCCTACCCTCGTTTCTATCTTCGATATCAGCCTTCTTGGCCCTTGCGCCTCTCTTCCATCTATTTCCTCCCTCTGTTTTCCTTTTACCAAAACCACGAGCTGCTGGGTCCTTTCCGAAGTCGACATCATCAACGACCACTAGGGTCTTTGTTGACTTGCACCAATCAACTGGCAGTCATCGTGTCGGTTATTAGTGCAAAGGAACATTATCGCGCCCAAAGGACAAGGTCTCGCTTTAAGGCCACTACCTATATTCGTCGGGCTCCTCAGGCTTACTCAATTGCACCAGCTCACCTTGCGGTTGATGGTGCCCATCTTGAGATCGACCGAGGATCGACCACAACTAGGCACTGCCTTCTCTGACATGAATTCTTCCTACCCGCCAGTTGCAGACAGATCGTGGGCAGTCGCTGTCCCCGCCCATTTTGCACACAAACCTTCTGCATTGTGCACAACAGCACCGTCCGACTTCGACGAACAACATCAACAACAAGCCAACCCGGATCTGTATGGCTGCCAGAGCTGTGGAAAGAATTTTCCTCGCTTTTGTGATCTGAATCGCCACCTCAAGACACACAGCCGGTCCTTCAAGTGTCCTGTCAAGGACTGCCCATACTCCACTCTAGGCTGGTCCACCGAAACGGAGTTAGAGCGTCACTTCAACGACAAGCACTCATCAGAGCCGCGGACCTTTCCTTGCCTGTGGCATGGCTGCAAGTACGTTTCCAAGAGAGAGTCAAATCGCAGACAACACATGGAAAAAGTGCATGGCTACAACTATGTTCGAGGCCGTGCCGACAAGACATCAGCAGCTGCGCGAGCCACTTCCATTCACCGGTCTGCTCAGCTCAGAAACCCGCTGGCTGCCCGAGGCGTACCCAACTTGCTGCTCACACCAGATCCCCTGGCCCATCGTCCTCAACAACTGCCACCGGATGCGTCATCTCCCCTGAGCATATCTGGGCCCATCTCCTTTAGCTCCGACTTGTATATGCCGTGGACCCCTCAGATCGCGAGGCTGGAATCCGATACCTCGCTGCTGCAGGATCTTTCACAGGCTTGTGCTCCCGGAACTCCAATCACCATGCATGATGGCGAATGGCTCCGTGTGCCACTTGACCCGCGATTGTACAACCCCAGTCCATGTGGCACCACGACCCCTGAGACATCGCCAGTAACTGAAGGCTTCACATCCCACAGTGACATGTTGCGGGCCCTGCCTACAATTGTGACCCCGAGGACGAGTCCTTCCATGAACAGCCAAGTCCTCACGCCTGTCTCAGAGCCTAGTCCGGTGGCGCAGCAGCATGTCGCCTTTGCCAGAGGGACCACCAGCACGCAAGACTCCGAAGAACCCGCAGGCCGGTCTTCGAGTACTGCTGCGCAAGGACTAATGCCTGCCACCCATCTGAACCCCTTCGGCAAGCGACATGTCCATTTTGACAGAGACGCCGGCGAGGACAGCGATGCAGAAGACGAACCACCAGCCAAGCGGAGCAAGACCCCCGGCGGCACTGAGGAAGAGAGCGGCGACCCCAAGATGATCTGTCCCTTTCGAAGGGCAAATCCCCGCATCTATGATCTGAACGAACACCCCAAGTACTTTAGCTGCCACACAGAACATCACAACATATCGACCGTGGTGTAAGTCACTACCTCCTTTGTTAAACAAAATCAAGCTCATTCTCTAACTATCATTATACTAGTCGCCACTTGGGCAGACCTGCGCACAATCTATATGTAGACAACAACCGCCAAGCCATTTCTTCATTCAACGTATCAGACAACGAACATGGTCATCCTGCTGCCGGCCTTTGCAAGAAGTGCTGGCGATCTTTTAGCGACCCCGAAGCCTTTGACAACCACTTCAACACCAAATGCGAGACTGTCTCAAGGAGCAAGCGGGAAAAGTTCCAGATCTTGCTTGACACCTTTTGCCGCATTGACCAATCAGGCGACAATGACGGGTCTGGAGATGAAGAGGACGCCAATGACGAGGAAGATTCTGACCCCAACGTACAGGCGGCCGAGACCTCTCACTTCCACGCTGGGGATCTTGTAAGCCGGCGGGAATATCAAGCCCTTGCAGATCGTGTCGCTACTCTTGAGCGCATGTGGGCAGCCAGCATGCCTCAATCAACACCTCGAACCCTGCCGCAACACTCGGCTGTCATCCGCGCCTTCACGCCATCATCAGCAATGCCTCCGCAATCACACGATTACTACTCGTATGACGTCGGCCCAGGAGCATTGCGAACGTCTATTAGTTCAAGTTCAAGGACAAACATGGCTGCGGGGGTGGAGACACAACCTCTTTCCAACACTGATCCAACGGTCGTCACTGGTTTCTACCAAGATAATGACCGCAGCGTAGCCAGCTACCAGCCTGCAATTAGTGGACATGGTGAGAGCATAGCCGCTGTCCGGCAGGCGGGAACCCTTGGCAGCACTACGTCGCTCGGCGGATCGCGAGCTGTTGTTCACGATACGCCCTACGGCACAGCCGATACAGCTGGAGCATCGCGAGTCACGGGTAACTCTGCAATCGCCCAGCTATCGAGCAATCGACCTCCGGAAGCTTTTCACTCGGCCGTTGCTGCTGGTGCCGCCTCGGCCTCTGCCGCGGTTGAAGTGTCTCAGCAAGCGCCTAATACTATGGTCAGCCAGGACAGGTGGCACCAGGGTATGCCAGCCGGTGGAGGGATGATGCAAAGGATGGATTTTTTCGGTGGCCAGACGTCTACAGAGGACTTGACTAATTACCTTAATATGGAAACTCAATAACAAATACCGCTTGGTCGGATTTGTATTGGGAGTCGGGCTAGTTTATCGGCGTCAGTGGTGTGAAGGGCAGACGTTGCCTCTCTGTGTATGTCATTCAAAGCGAAGCCGACCCATTGCTTTTCTTCTTTCTCCTTTTTCTTTTCTTTCTGTTACTTGCCCACATGGGGTCTCTCTTCTTGTTCTCTGTTCATTTCTTGAATTTCTTGTCATGTTTCTTCCCTCCTTCTTTTCTATTTACATGTTGTTGTTGTTGTGTTGCCGTTGCCAATTTCATTGTCTATATACTATCTAGATGGATGACATATCATAGTCAAAGTATAGGGAGTGGAGGTTGCTGTAGACAAGGATGATGGAAGAGTGCAGGTTCACTCCGTCTATAGACCATAGTCTCGAAAGAAGTAGATAAGTGAAAGAAGAGATTGAAACTCAACATTCTATAGTCATCTTTCCTGACTGTAATGTTTTTGGATTCCTGATGCAATTTTAGATGTTCAGTCGATAGATCGGGTTAGATAGTGCTTCCTTCATAGTTGAGCGTTCCGTTCCTGACAACTTCTATGTTTGCTGGATTATTGCAGATGGTTAGAGTTCTTGATGATGTTATTGAATAAAGTAGAAATGAGTGACCACCCGAATGATTGGATAAGTGAGGCCTGCATTACAATCTTTATTGTCTAGTCGTATGAATGCAAACTGGATGAGCAGAAACCTCATGTTTTCTTGGTCTCGTTACTTCTTGTCCTGTACTACCCCTTCTGCATTTGTTTCATTCTTGTCTTACAAGTCACTCGGAATTCGAGGGTTACAAGACCCATACAACAAGAAATTGCTTTGTTATTTTGCTTTTACTACTTTCCATCTCCACTTGATACCACATATCTGTGGCATGTATGACGCTCAAGACTCCATATTCAGGTGGACCGACTTGATATTGTAATAACTTGCCAGACCAGCCTCGCCCAATTCTCTTCCAATACCGGACTGCTTCACACCACCGAATGGAATCCGCACGTCCGCGTCGTTGCTGCTGTTGATCCACACCATACCCGCCTCGATCTCAGCGGCCACCCGGTGGGCCCTGGTCAGATTCTTTGTAAAGAGTGCGGCGCCCAATCCGTATGTGGTGTCATTCGCCAAGTCGATAGCCTCCTCTTCCGTCTTGAACTTGATAACTGAGACACAAGGGCCAAAAATCTCTTCCCGGAAAACCTTCATGGTGCGCTTCACATCGGTGAAAACAGTGGGGCTGATAAAGAAGCCCTTGTCCTGTTGTGGCTCTGGTTTGCCGCCGAGCGAGATTGTTGCTCCTTCTTCCTCGGCAGACTTGATGTACCCCAGCACGCGCTCATACTGAGCTTTCGTAACCTGAGGGCCCTGGAAGGTCGACTCGGCAAATGGGTCACCAACCACGGACACCTTTTGGATTCTGGCCTTGAACTTCTCGATAAAGCTGTCGTAGATGCTTTCGTGGACGAGTAGGCGCGACGTTGCCGTGCAAACCTGGCCTTGGTTGCTCATGATGCCAATGTGAGACCATATGGCTGCAAGATCCAGGTTGGCATCCTCAAAGACGATAAGAGGCGACTTGCCGCCCGTCTCGAGAGTGATGTTCTTCATAGTGCCCGCGGCCATTCTCATGATCTCCTTTCCGGTGGCTGTGCTGCCTGTGAAAGCAATCTTGTCGACGTCCACGTTCTTCACCAGTGCGGCACCGGCTTCCTGTAGTGACTGTTAGCAGATGCACTATGATCAACCATAGAGACCAGAGCAATAATTCTTCGTACCCGTCCGTGTCCGTTGATGATGTTGATGACTCCAGGTGGGAATCCAGCTTCTTTGATAAGGTTTCCGACCACAAGCATAGACAGAGGCGTCTGCTCAGCCAGCTTCAGCACAATAGTGTTTCCGCAGCACAGGGCAGGGCCGATTTTCCAGCCAGCCATGGCGAGAGGGAAGTTCCAAGGGATGATTTGTCCACAAACACCGAGCGGCTGCTTGATGGTGTAAGCGAACTTGCTGGGACCAGCATCAATGACCTGGCCAAAGTTCTTGTCGGCAAAGCCAGCGTAGTAGCGGAGCACGTCAATAACCTCCTGAACATCTATGTCGCGCGCAGCCGCAAAAGTCTTGCCATTGTCAAGGGCCTCAACAGTTGCGAGCAGTGTGCGGTTGGCCTCGACCAGGTCAGCGAGCTTGGACATTAAGAGGCCGCGGGCTGTGCCCGAGATGGACTTCCACGAAGGCTGCTTGAGGGCCTTGCGGGCGGCAGAAACTGCCTTGTCGACATCGTCGGCTGTGGCGGCGTAGACGGAGCAGATCTCCTCTTCAGTGCTGTTGTGAAGATGTCAGCGCAACGGATATCTTTGATCAAGACGTGGCAGATGAACAAATCTCTGAGAGAAAATATTGAGAAAAAGAAAGAGAGAGAAGGAGAGAGAAGGGGAGAGAGAAGGAGAAAGAGAGAAAGAGAAAGAGAGAAAGAGAGAGAGACTGGGGCAATACTGACGCAGGATTGATAGAGGCGATCTTCTGGTCGTTGCTCGACTTAACCCATTCATTGTTGATAAATAGGCCGATGGGCTGGGACCACTTCTGGCCGTTGGGAGCAGAGAGTTCGACCTCCATGTTTCTGAGCTGGGCAGAGTGAGAGAAGAGTGCGCGGCGTGGAAGGAAGAAGGGAAAAGATGTGGTGCTGGTGACAATTGTAGGCCTCAGCAAGATTGGCGATGTATGGGGCTGCGGCGATGGTCTGGCAAGACGTCCAGTTTTGCGATGTCTAAGGAAAGAGGAAGAGAAAGAGGAAGAAGGCAGCAGAGGAAAACGAGAGGGTGGAAGGCAAGGCATGGCGCAGGTCTTATAGTAGAAGAGTGGTGAATACCAAGCACATATGTAACACACGGTCGACAAGGAAACAAGCTCGAGTACCGAGGCAGGGTTGACGGCGGGAAGGAGGCGGCTGCCGATGGCTGCTAACGGCGCTGTGAACCCCTCTCGGGGATCTCCTCACGAGTCGCAATATTGGACAGGCCTGGGCCGTCCGGATGGCACTGCCTAGTTGGTTGCGAAGCTCCAGTTGTCAGTAGCCATCCTGCTAATGTCGTAGGCAATTTGTGAAGCCGGACCAACTCACAGGCTGTGGGCCTTGTTACTTTCAGTCAAGTTGCCCCTGCGGTGGGACGGCTTTATCGTTATCGCACAGACGCTGTTTGGTCGGCAGCGCGTCTCGGTAGTAGGGGGGGGTATGTGCTCGATGTTGGTGAGGGAGTAGCTTGCCTGATACAGGGCGGGGGTGGAGGGGGAGGGGTTGAATAATCCGGTGCCCCTCCTCGCACAGCCAGTTGATTTGATGCTGCTGCTGCTGCTGCTTCCCGGGGTACAACCCCACAAATGCCCGTAAATACGATTTGTCAATAAAAGAGGGACCGCGGGGTGGCAGACTTAGTTTGAGAGCGTGTTCCATAGCACGGCAGAAACTTCGGTACGGCAGAAAGTGGAGCTGCCGTCTGGCTTACCGCACTCTGTTCTATTGGAAGATATGTCCAGTGCCAAGACTTTGCCGTGCCGGACGTTTCTGCCGTGCTATGGAACACGCTGAGCTTCTCAACCACGGGGCCTCGGCATGTGTAGCCCAGTACCTAATCATAAAGCTGCTGTCAGGTGGCCACAGTGGGCAAGTATTATACGAAGGTCTCCTGATTGCATGGTAGAACCCAAGGGTCTTTTAGGACATCGACAAGTCCGTCTTGTTATGCAGCCTTGATACGGGGCTGCGGTGTGACTTACCTAATCATCGCTTTTAGCAATTGGATGGAGCTGCTGCGTCCCTGTCAGCCGCCATTCCGGAAGCGGGGGCCCAGGCTGCCCCTAAATACCATACTAACTCCTGGTGACATGATTACATGACGGCCGACCAAAATAGCGAGCGCCAACCTCAACCTAAAATTATCCCATCTCCAGCTTCATTTCGCAGTGCCCTGCACCGTGTCTGCCATTTAGCGTTTGCTTTTCCGACTCGAGTGCCACCCTCACGATACTCAGGGACTCACATTGCTCTCGAACATCTCCCATGGCACATCTCTGCCCTCACCGCTGCACATGGTCGATATGATGGCAACCTCAGGGTCCGCCGTGGGCTCCGAAGTCTTCTGGGCGCTGGCACTACTCTTGCTCTCCATCCTCGTCCTCCTCATCCTCCGCTTCTACCTTCCGCTTCGCACAACTCCCGCCTTCGTTCTCGTCACCGTCTTTTTTGCATTATGGCTGCCCGCCGGCATTGTGCTGCTCGTGCCCATAGACTTGGCCTCAAGCGCCCAGACCGATGATGAAGCAACCAGAGGCATCTGGCTACCCCAAAGGGTCGTTCACACTTGCTGGCGTATCGCCTACTGGCTGATCTTTGTGCTCACGTGGTACGTGAAATATCTCAAAAGAAATTGGTATTTTTAAAAATAAAAAAATACATTTCATGCGCACCGTACTGACTGCTGTCGCTGGTTTGTAGGTTCACTCTCCCTATTCTCGCCGAGTACTCCGATGCCGGATATAGAGAACCCAAGGACAAGCTCATTTACTCGCTACGGTCCAACGCGCAATACCATGCTATGGTCTTTGGTTTCGGCATCCTCGCATTCATCTACGCCCTCATCTCGTACGGCGTCCACGTCGATTCCCTCAAGAGTCCTGTCATGGCTCTCGCATACTGTTGGGGCTTGGTACTGGCCATTTATCTCATGGGTCATGGTTTGGTGTCCATTCCTCGCAGCCTCATTCGCAATGCCAGTATCAGTGGTCGACTTCGCAGAATACAACAGCATGCGCCTAGGCTGCACGAGCAGATGGAAGAGGCTGAGACCAATCTGGAAGAGCTGGAATACCAAGTGGCTGAATTAAGTCGGCGCAAGACAGGGACAGCAATGGATTACCAGGATTGGATTGAGGAACTGCTGGACCTCACGAATCTTCCAGAGGCTCAGCCAAGACCACAGGCTGCCATTGGTGTCGCTGCTGCCAGGCGTGTTCCCACCGTGATCACCGAAAAGTACATGGCGGAGCTTACGAGAGCTCTCAACAGGGCACGACATGCTCGATCCCGTTATGTCAATGAGTGGAATCGCTTACTGCGCAGCGCTGCTGAGGCCCAGGCTATTCTGGATTGTGGACCCTCCAAGAAGCTTGAATTTGGACGTCCTTCACCGCGCGCTTCGTGGCCGGAGCGACTGAATATTCTGACGCCTTACACCCGATACCTGCTCCATTTCCACATCATGCCGACAACACGACTCGCGTTCGGCGGTCTCCTAGCGTTGGCCTCGATATGCATCATCTGGTCCGAAATTATCAAGGCTGGTCCTGCGGCTCTCGCCAGTCTCTCCATCATTCGCTTGACGGTGATGCACGATTGGGTTGACGGTAAAGGGCAGGTCGGCTTTGGGGGACAGCTAATCGCGGCGCTTTGGATCTCCTACATGTGTGCCGCAGCCCTGATTTCCATCACTGAAGTCAAGGTCTGGCGAGGGCGGGCCTTGGTTTGGCGCAACACTGCGCATGAGTCCGCGTTCTGGTACGCATCTTATGTGGCAAGGCTCAGCGTTCCCTTGGCATACAACTTTATCACGTTCCTGTCTCGGGACGTATACGAGAAGACAACGTTCTACGACTTCCTCGGTCGTCTCATCGATCTCACTTCGCTGGGCAGCTGGTTCAACAAGCTCTTCCCGCTGTTCATTCTCTTGCCCATCAGCGCCACCATGTTTGGCCTGTACGGCAAGGTGAAGCGCACAATCGGTCTTGCCGATATCATCGACGAGGACGAAGAGAACGAATTGGGGAGTTACGGCTCCGGCTCATGGCGCGAAGGAAGGGATCTCATCGACCGCGAACTGAACGGCACCTCGATCCCGCGGTCAGTCGGGAGTCTGGCGGTCCCAGGTGACAGCTTTGCCCCGATTCGCTCGATCCCTAGCTCGCCGAACCGCATCGGCAACCCAGCGACGCCACTCGGCACGTCTCCCACCGCTGGAACCATTGCCTCCTCTTCAGACCCGCTGGCCAGCTCTCGGAGGCTCGGTACTGGTGGCGCTGGTGGTCAGAGACAACAACACCGCGGCCTTGACTCAGAGGAGGAGGATGACGACGACAATTTCTTCACCTCGCTAGGCCATCGCATCAAGAATACAGTTGATACCATCGACACCCCCAAGTGGCTACAGGAAATTACAAAGAAGCCCAAGTGGATGGACGACGATGGAAGTGATCTCGACAGGGGACAAGGAAATGGTAGTAATCATAATGGAGGAGGATCGGCGGCAGATTTCGATATAAGACGCTTTTTCGGCGGTAGTAGTGGTGGCAGCGGTGGTGGTTCGGGTGGAATTAGATTGTAAGGACTTGGAAAGGGGATTAATCGGGCTCTCAGGTTGATTATTCTTTGCATTGCATGGCGTAGGGACATTGTTTTTTTCTGCTTTCCTTTTTCCGGGGGGGGGGGTGGGTTTGGTTATTCTCGTGGCTGAATGTTGGTAGTCTGCATTTTGAATACACGGGAGTAGAACAGCAAACAAAATACCAGGGTTGGGCCAGGTGTGACCGGTATGGGAAAAGAGAAGCCTACATACATGGACACTTGGAGTGGAAAGCAATCCATGACAAAACATCACAAGCAGAATGTCAGAATGCCAAAGACAAAAAGATGGCAAGTCACGTGTTCTCCAAGTTGCTGGCTGTATAGAGATCCTAACGAACTTCTTTGCGAATACTTGATGGTATGGGAAGTTCAAGCGACTCCACAAGAGGCTTCAGGCACTCTTCTACCATAATTGATGCTATTGTCGAGTCCGAGTCTTCAAGATCTACTACTTTGGGTCGGTTATCCAGCACTGCGGGTGCGAATCAACCTTTTTCAAGCCCGCCTCCTTTTGGAGAGCCAAGCCGTCGACAACATCTGCCACCTTCTGTGCAAACTGCTTCGCTAGAGATACAAGCGCTCCCCAACACTGCACACTGCAGCCACGACCTCTTTAGTCCTGCGGCCTAAGAGCATAAGCCTTGACAGGGAACAGCTCCTTGGGAAGCCCCTTCTGTATCTCTGACTTGACTACCTTGAGTCCTGCTCGTTGGAATATTTCCAAGAACTTCTTATCGGTTCTATGATGTAGTGCAAGGACGTGGGTCAGCATCAATCCAAATTCATGTTCAGGTCACCTTTGGTGTGCCTACCTCGTCACAGCGCTGTCTTGCTCATCAAATACCTCCACAATACCGCTTGTGATGTTCTCCTTGACAATGATGAGCCCGGTGTTTGGGGTCAAAACCTGCTTACATCTCTCGAGGTACCGCATCAGCTGGTCATCATTCAGGTGGCCTAGACACCATTGGTTCCAAACCAGATCATACTGGTCGCTCTCGCGCGGTTCCCACTCCTCCAGGCCAATGTTGAAGACTTGCCGAACGCCAGTCTTGGTTGCCAGTTTCTGTGTGAACTTGGCTATCGGTTCCACAACGTCAACCTCTTGGGATACCTGTAACAGCAGCCCCTCAGTAATGCGACCTATGCTAAAGGTATACAGACGTGTTAGCTTGGTTTGCTTGTGAAATGGAAGTTTCAGAGATGAAGATAGACAGGCACGGAAGATTTCTATGGGAGAGCCAGTGTTGGTACGATCTGTGTGAAGGGAGCAGAGAGAACCTACCCGGCGCCGCCCTCGAGTGCACTTTCAGCAATCCTCAAGCCTGACTTGGTTCCGATGCCCAGTTTCGCGAGAAAATTGCGCGAGCCCTGCAGATCGATTCTTGATACATAAGGAAACCCTCCCAGCATGCCGTTCACATCCGCATCAATGCCTTTGTCGACAGCAAATCTGCATGTCAGCCGAGCCGTTCTTGAAAGTATGCCAATAAAGCATGACCTGGTCAAGTACTGGTGGGTAGCATGAAGATGGTGCCGAGATGATGCAAGCAAAAAGCGACTCTACCTCCAAGTGACCGACATCGCCAGCCCTGAGAAAAGAGGAAAGAAGGGGTGAAGTTGCGTTAAAGGCATTTCGTGTTCAGAGCAAAGCAGTGCAGCTATCCGCACATGCGCCTAATAGTTGTTCTTACATACCTTGCCAATAGTTTCTTCCGTCCTCCGCATTGATTCTGGAATCCGGAGGCGGGGTAACGGCCCGGGCAGTCTCTTCAGGCATTTTGAAACCCGCGAAGTGATGCAACTTTCAAGCCGCAGCCCGCAAGAGACAGATGTGGAACACAGCAGCAACAAAGGAGCGTCGCTCTCGTTGATGCTACGGGCCCTGATTCAGTCTTGATATCCAGAGACAGCGGCGGGACAGTGTCTGCGCGAAGGGGAAAAGTGGACGGAAAACTCAAACGCCTAGGCTTCGAATCTTGCGCGACCGCTTCCCAAGTCAATGGAAACCTGCACTTTGTTGTTGACGCTGGGTGGGTATCCTTCCTGCAAAGATGACTTGTTATGAACCCGATCAAGATGAAAGAAAAGACTGGGCTCGAAACGACAGCGAGAAAGTCCAGCGATCAGTCACTGTATATGGGAGAAACTCACACACAGGCTCGGGGACTGCCCAATTGTTGCGGACGGGCAAGCAAGATCTGAAGCTCGGACGAGGCACGAAATGCGTCAAAGCCTGCGAGTGAATATAGCAATGTTCTGTTGCGGTTCGATCAATGCTCAGGTGTTGACATAGCTTTTGCGATCTGCGTATTGGGTCTAGCGTTGATGGCTCCTTCTTCTGTTGTGAAGAGGCTGCCAAGACTGCGTTCCCATGCAAGGGATGGACGTCAGTACAGTACAGGGCACTCTGTACTGTGGCCGATGGCCTGCAGTGTGACGCGGCAGCCCCTGTACCACAGTAAACTATAGTGAGCCACAGCGTACCGCATCCGCTCGAGTCGCTTAGCGATGTCACAGTATTTCTAGGACATCAACTAAAGGGCACATATTATCAACCACCTCGCGATTTGGCAACAAAATCGACTTGTCCACTAGCTCAACGTTCACAAAGTCCAGTAAGGAAGGGCAGGGAGGCGAGGAAGGAAGAAACAAAGCAATTGATAAGGACTACATCATTGCACGAGTCAAAGTTTGTGGCAGTCTGCAGACCGCACCTCAGTAGCCACAAGGCCTACAATCAGATATTGTGGCCATGCCTCATAATCGTCTTGATACTTTGTACAGCTATGTCTACGCTGCATGGGGTTCCAGGCAGGCTACCAACAAAGTAACGCGAACTCAGTGAACCACAGATCCCTACTGCCAAATATAAGCCAGTCGATATCAACCCATTTTTTGTGTCAATCACAAATCAAAGACTTTATACAGCACTCAGAGATGAATTGGAAAGATCACGGTTTAGCCCGGTGGGTTCAAACTCACCTACCTTTACTCTGGTCTTTCTCCTCCATCTCGTTGCTGAACTTTTGATGAAGAAGTTTGTGAGTTTCTGTAATCTTGATGAGAGCCTGTCAGGACAGTCACACCATCCGAGTCTCCCAGCCGGCATGCCTCAAGCTTCAAGCACGCAAGCCCGGTTAAACACAAGCTGCCTCTCAAGCAGCCAACTTGAACTTGTACGGCTTCAATCCCGTCGTGCCCACATCAACACGAAACAGGGCACCCCCAAGCTCCTTGCTCCGGCCCTCACCCGAGTCATCATTGGCAGTGGTAATGTACAGCGCGGTGCCCACAAACTCACAGCAAGTGATGTTCTTGGTCGGCAGGTTAATTTGGCCCACTAGCTTGCCCTCGGGCGAAATCTTGATCACACGATTCTCGCCATAAACGGCGTGCCACATGTTACCGTCCTTGTCGATGCGGTGTCCATCGGGCTCGCCGGGGCCCTCGTGGCGGTAAAAGAGGCGGTGGTTGCTCACGCTGCCGTCGCTGGGCGAGTAGTCGTAGGCGTGAATGGTCCTGGCGGACGAATGTGTATAGTAGAGAATCGAGTCGTCTGGAGAGAAGCTGATGGTGTTGGGGATGCTGAGATCGGACACGATCTTCTCGGCTTTGGAGAGCTGCTTGCCATCAAACAAGTAGATACCTCCTGTTTGGATTTGAAAGCATTGTCAGCACTAGCTCTGCAATGGAAGTAGGGAAGACGTTAACCCAAAGTGTGTGATGGAGGAATCTCGAAGTGTAATGTGTTTAGCCCCACGCCTTCACACCGTTTCTCCGAGCAAGACCATAGCCAATGCATGAAACGTACCTTCAGGCTGAACATCACCGTAACCAAAGTCCGTCATGCAGCCCATCCAGAAGCGGCCATGAACGTCGGCAGCACCATCGTTGCTTCTCAGGCGGTCATTCTCCTTGCCATCAACCACAGCGAACTTGGTGATGTACTCGTACTTCTCCGTCTCGCGGTCCAACAGCGCCAGGCCGTACTTGGCTCCAATGAGAATCTTGTGCTGGGGGTCGATGCCGTCCACATCTGCCGTGACAGTCACAGGCGTGTCTAGCTGAATGGTGTGAACAGATTCTGGGCCTTCGGTTAGAGACACAGTGTGAATTCGCTTCTGGATAATGTCCACGAAGCGGAGGCTGTTAATCGCTTCTTCGTAGTAAGGCCCCTCGCCCAGTTTGCAATGCAGGTTGAGGTACGGTTCGTCGACCGTCCATTCCTGGAAGCTTTGTTCAACGGCCATTCTTCCGGCTTCAAATGCACACAAGGCAATCTGAGCAACGCTTAATGCTTGTGAGATTTGAGCAATTACTGAATCTAAGTAGCTGTACCAATGTTCGGATGGGCGCCAATCAGTCGGTGTGCTGGTTCAGAAGCGAGTGTCGATATGAAGAATTTTAGCCAGGCTATCGCGCTCGTATCTGTGGGAGAAATCGTATCGGAGTTCGAAAGAAGACCGCTCAGGAACGACGGTTATATACTGGCAGTGCTCACAAGACGTACTTGTAATGAGGTTGTATACGGCGCGTGCAAACCTCCACGCTGTCGTTTAGGCGGTCCGTAAAGCACGCACATGGCCGGGAAAAGCGGGCCATGGGCCCGTAGATACCTCCGGCCGGCGCCTAAGCGGGGCCAGCCTGAGCCACACTGTGCATGTCATCCCCGCAGAAAGATGAGCGAATCGAGAGAACGACTCTGTGATTCACGTTGCTTCAGACAGGATTCCTGTCATCTGCATTTCCGGATTGAGAAGCATGAGGCCTTCACTCTCAGTACTGCCAGTGTGCCTGAAGGCTTGTGGTAAATTTCCGCCTCTTTGTCAGCCTAACGCAGCTCCTCCAACCTCCAAATGAACTGCAGTGGGCAGAGTATCCACCTACGTCTCGAAGATACGAACATCAACATCGGGTGATATCAGACTCGTCTTCGAGTACGTTGCACAAAGGCCAAAGCCGAGGGAGTTATCCGTATTCGCTCTTGGAGGCAATCTGTCACTGCATCGGAGGCATATCTCGAATTAGCAACGCGGAATCACAACCTGCTTTCGCCACCCGCACTCGAGTTCGCTGTACGCACGCTGCTTGTCGCCGGTCACGATGCAGGAAATGCCCTGGCAGACACATTCTCTGCTTTTAGATGACACGCTGCAACGCCCATTGCATTGAGAGCCCGAATGTGTGCAGAAGACACATCGTATATTTTGCACACATTAGCAAAGGCAAGAGTTGGGAAACTCCCAAGGACAAATAGGTACATGGTCCAAGACCTTTAGTATCGTACGAAATCGAGATGCCTTGTTGTGTGATCACCTCTAAAGCCTCTCTGCACCACCATTTCTGGCTTGTAGGGACAATGTGGATCAAAGCGCAGCAGCTTACGCAAGCCGTGCGATTCCCACCACCAACTCAGCTCTGAGGACTCTAGCACCGCAGTTGCGTTACCAAGAGGACGATGAAGTATGTGCTGAAGAATTGGCGCCATGTCTCATTTCTTGCTTATTCGGCAGCTTCGGAAGTCACCGGGGTGTGAACGCTGCAAGAAGCCGAGCGTGCTATAGCATTAATACATCTAAACTCGAATGAAACCGAGTTCGACCCCGTCTACAGGTGATTGCAAATTTCCAACACAGCGCGCAACTCATCTGCTCGAAGACTCCAAGTACCAATATGATCCGCCATTATTTCGACATTGGGCACCGCGAATAGCATGTCAACCTTGGATGCCCAATCTTTTTTCAGCATATGGACCGCCCGCCCCAGATGACTCTATTTCGCTCAGCCGTGAGCCTGGCTAGGTGGGACGCAGCGTCACCACACGGGTACTTGCAGCAGGACCCGACTTTGCGTCGGACTGAATGAGCGTGATTTTTTGTTGCTCGTTTTGAGGCACACTGTCTCCAATAGACCTCACGGAGTAGGTACCTGGCCTATATTTCGGTAAGTAAGATGTACTGAAATGATTTCCAACAATTATCAGCTTGTGCAACGGATGAGCATCCACCGGCAGGTGCTCATGTAATTAGTCGAGTAATTACAATGAGTACGCACTCGCAACACACACACTCACATACAGGACTCGCTTGTCCGAGCGACTAAAATGGCGGATGGTAATTTCGCTCTTTTGGCTCCATCTCAGCTACTTCTACATGCGGCACCCATGCGCCGCGTGCTGCAGGCAATAGTACTTACCTGGTTGCAACTCATCGTCGATACAACCACCATGCCACTCTTTGCGACCAGAATTATGAACCCAGCTTTCTCATCTGGATGAGCACGGGAGCAGAGTCCACCTATGACGGGTCCAGACCACATGGGTTGACCTTGTGTCATTCTTGAATACGACATCGCCATGGCTTTCATAATCGAGAGTGAGATTGTGCCAAACATCGCACTCTACTACTCCGCTGTGCCCAAGATGCGGGAGCCTGGTCAGCAACTGATCTTTGATTTGCGGCTGGGATCCTAGCTAGGCCCAGGAACGGTCCGCATTAGACCTGGGCGGCTGGTTCGTGATCAGGGAAGTGGCGTTGTACAGTCTGTCTTGCGGCTTTATTAATTCAGCGGCCAGATACTTCTCTTGACTATTGGATTTCCAGCGGGTGTTGAATTTCCCCTCCTTGAAAAGACCCGCGAGTTCATGCTGATAGCCGAATGTCAAGACCCCGCCTGACTGTAGTGTGAATCGACCTGCGTAAAGTATCGAAATTCACCTGCTTGTGCATTTAGAGCTGCGTGAATAGCCAGCGGGAACTTGAGCGTCGTTTAATGAACTGTGGCTGATACTGATCTCCTGGTCGATTTAGTGTCTCGAGATTCATCATGGTCACATTTTTGGTCTCGCAATCTTAACCGGATGCAGATCCTTTTGGCGCCGCCATGCTATGTGCTCTGGCTGACGCAATTTCCGCCCATCGCGTAGCCGACATGACTTGCCAGTGGGGAACTCATTTTTAGGTTCCCCGGCGGCCACGCGACTCCCTGGTCGGCCAAGTCATAGCGATCCAGCGGTCCCATCCGTTCGCTGTCACGAAATGAGACAATGTCTCGTACCGCGCCCCGGCACGAGGTGCCCGTCCCGGTAGCTCGTCGCCTACCTGACCGCTTTACAGTACTATTATACCGAGCAAGTATTAGACAAGACAGCCACATAGTCGAGCGTACTGGCTGACAGCTAGCCGACAAGCCAAAGAACAGCAAGAAACGGTGGTGATATTGAATATTGAACGGCCACGTTATGGGCCGCAGATGGTCGACGACAAAATGTGGGTGGCCCTTGCATGAATCAGACACGCCGTCTAACTGCCAGACATGCATTCCGGAGGCTCGGCAGCGGTAGTAGCCGGCATGGAGCACTAACATTGGCTAGCGATGGGTGCTTAGTGGGGTCGCATCTGCAGGTCATTGTGCCCCGATGCCCATGACCATGACGAGCAAGCGCGGATGGCGGACGGGCACCCGCTGTTGTTCGGGTCCCTTCATTCATACTGTGGTCCGTGAGCATCGTTTTCTTGTACATGCAGGAGCGCTCGTTGTCGAGTTATTTTGCTTGTGTGTCTGTATGTGATGGTGGTGATGATAATGATGATTTTTCAGGTCCGTTATAACCAACGTCACGCTGCTTTACGGGAATGGTTGCTTTCGTGTGGGCTCAATATCCAATCATCCTCCAGGATTGGCATGGCGCGAAGTGGCCAGCAGGCGTCGCCGGCTTGGATTGCTTTTGCCTAGATGCCGGATCCAACCTGCCGGAATGCGCGAGGGCTGTTATGTGCATACATGCTAGGTAGCGTGTAGTATGCCAGTATGCACATTGACTGCAGGCGCTTGATCCACCCCGGCGCGTTGGGTTGCAAGGCCGGCAGATCAACAATTTAGAGTTGACCAATACAGCACAACTGCCACTGGGCTGCGACGTGGCACGTCTTGGTGGCTCCAAACCGAGGTTGACGAAACTGCTTGGCCATTTCAAGGCGCCGGTCTGGCGGGTGACACGAGCTCACGATCTGGGAGATCTCACAGGCGTAGCATCATCGGTCACAGCAGACTCGCCGGATGTGCGCTGCAAAGCACTATTGAGCTCGCCCGCTCGTCGTAATGGCGATTGACGTGGCCTTCGCTGTATCGCTTAGCTGGGTCTCGTCGATTCGCTGCAAAAGGTGGGAAGCCCGATAACGGGTCTGCAGGACGAGATACGGACGGTGTTCGCCGCGGCAAAGCAGAGATCTTTGCATGCAGGCCCACCATACAGTACGTAGTACAGCCTGCGTGGATAGGCCAGGTCAGTACAGGTCAGGCTCTTGATTTGGCAGGAGAAACGTCAATAGGTGCTGTACAGCGCGCAGGACGGACGGACAGACGGACGGACAGACGGACGGACAGACGGACAGACAGGCAGATGAATAGATAGACATAAATGACGACGACAGAGGTCTGGCAGGGGCTGCGTCTGCGCGAAGATGAACGGCAGGGTCCAATGGGCCTGGTTGTCTTGGCTGGCGAAGCGGTGAGGTTGGTGGAAGGATCGTGGACGAGACGTCGACAGCCCCGACGCATGGGTGGATGGCTGGGGCAGGCAATCAATTAAGCCAGCCAAGACAGGGCTGAGAATCCAAGATCATTCCCGCTTGAGAAATTGCGGTCATCTTAGCGTTTGCGTGGTGCTCATTTCGTGTCCTACCAGGAAAGTGCGCCCTGCACAGGAACGACACGACTGTGCTTGCTGTGTCGGACAGGGAGCCGTTACATAAGCCTCGACATATACCCAAGCATGTAGTACCTGTTGATGTATGCACATAATGCGTTGAGCCTTGTAGAGTTACTGAAATTCCGGTTCGAAGTGTACCCCTCACCAGAAAGAAATGTTGGCCAATCTCACACAGTAGCAAACTGGATATGAATTTCCCGCCTACTTAGTTGATCAATAGTAGTTACTGGAGTATATAGATCAGCCCGGTACAGAGATGTAGCCGCTGTCTAGTGACTACTATGTATATACTATGGCTTGCTCGGTTCGTATCTGCTCTGGCTGATCAATTTCCAGCAAGGAAGCATCGATCTGGGTAGTTGACAAGACTCGCTTATTGCAGGTGGTCTGCTAGCTGAAGAGTGATTTCCATAATATCGTCTTCGTTACGAGGTACCACCTCCTGGATGCCTGGGGCTTAGGTCGTTTTCTCCGTACATATTGGTCGGTACATCCATGGTTAATTTCAACGTTGCTCAAGATCCTACCTAAGATAAGTGCAACTGGTTACTTGCATGCATCCAGCTTGGATGTACCGGCAAGTACCTCGATACTACGTATCTAGGTACCCTGACCCCGGATCTGATCAGCTTACATAAGTTCATCGAGCTTGAATCCACAGCTGCCAGCTTGAGCTCCCCGCAGCTTGGCCAGCCCTTACGACAGCTTTTGCCAGCTCATCCGTAACCACGGCATCGTGCCATGGCCAGCCAAATTCCACGAGAACGAGTTACCGACGCCATCGCCAGCAGCTTTGCAGCCTCAATGCAAGGTACAACGGCACCAGAGCACCACGCCAGGCCGTGGCAGGCGATGCTGCTGCCAGGTCTCAGCAGCAAATCTTGATCCCGCATCTCACAGCTCAGCAAGATGCGTGCGACAACAACGCCCGAGCCGCATTCCTTCTTTGGTCCTTCTCCGCATACCTCGTCCCGCAGCAGCAGCAGCAGCAGCAGCAATGCTCTCCTGCTGATGGTGTGCTCCAGTGCGGTGGCTTGGCGGTCTCAGCATGACCGCGGCGCCGTCCAAGACACGCCCAGCAACAATACTCGGAGCCATACTTTGGGGGCCCTGCTGTCTGTGGTCTCACCGCACAGTGATGGCCTGCACCGCCATCGGCGTGGGCGGCGGCGTGGGTGGGGCTCTCCAGCACATGTCCTGCACGGCAGCAGGCTGGGAGGGGGTCACGAAAGTGCGCTTTGGGCCGACGTCGTCGTGCAGGACTTCTTTCTACCTTCGACACGGTGCCCAGGTGGCAGCAAGGTTGCAGGTAAACTGGGACACTGGGACACTGGGACACTGGGACACTGGGACACTGGCAAGCTGGCTGGTCACTCGTCAGTCGTCACTCTCGTGCATGGGCGTGCGTTCCGTCCAAGGGGGCTCCACCCCCAATGCTACGGCCTTAGGCTCCAGCGCCAGGAAACAAAGTGGGCTGCGCTGCATCCGAACGATGGAATCTGGGTCTGCGAAGGCTTCTGTGCGTTCCATGTTCGTCAGCGTTGGGCCCACGCTTTTTTTACCTTTTTCACGGCTCCACTCATCTGCAAGCTCTAGCAACGGCTCCAGTCCAGCTCCAGCAGTCTTCATCTCACCGCACATGTGCATGCAGCTATGGTCCATCGGCCATCGTCACTCGCACGACTGCCTCTTGCCCTCGCTTCACACCACCTGACTAACGTACCGACATGCTCTTCAGTACCTACAAAGTACAGACATGCCATGTACTGCCTAGCGCCTTTGCTATTGCTGCCACTTTGTCTGCGTCTCTGTTGACGTGTCGTTCCTTCCGGTTTGCCGCGACCAAGCGCTCGCTGCCCGCACCGCTCTTGTGCAGCGCGCAATGCTCACCGATCTGGCCTGGTGCCCCGCCTTGCACCTCTGCACATCAGGCGTCTTCTCAGCACATCCAGAGCCACTGCGCAGAGGGGCCTGATGCCATTTTGTCTGACCACAACAACCGTGGCGTTGTCACCGCTCCCTAGGGATTACAGGTTTTCGTGAAAGTCGGTACCAAGTACAATGTACCTGCCCACAATGCGCCATCGCCCCGGGTCGCTTCGCTCCATTTGCAATCAGTTTGATACCATGTCACCTAGGACCGTGTATCTTTGTACCGTGTTGCGCCGTTCCACATACGGGCATTTTGCTTGGGCTGGAGACCCTGTCGCCCAGCCCCTGTCGCATGTTCATTTTCTTCGCTCCAGATGTCATGGCGACCACGACGCTCATTTCCCTTGGTCGTTCGCCCCAGTGTGATGCGGACGACACTGTTTGTGCTCGGAAATGGGCCTCGCCTTTACTGGCATTGCCTTGCGACCCTTCTGTGACCCTGGACGGTCCATTGCAAGTACATATTCCTTTGGCCGTTGGTGTTGACATTGTCAGCTCCTGTACTATGTACAAGGCAGGCCAATGACGTCTGGCGGTGACGCTACCCACACCACCTATTGTTTGTTGTCTGTTGCCTCTAAACAAACTGGCAAGATTTCGTTCCTTCCTACCAAGCCAACATCGAGTTCTCAGTGCCAGTATCAACGGAGTGGTGCAGCGAGGGACTTTCGAGGTTTCCGAACGCTGCGCTCCGCAGTATTGCTGAGTACCATGGTCTATCGTCAACGAGTCAACGAGTCAACTTGCATCGCCAACACGCAGCCATCGCCAAGGCACAACATAAGAAAAGGTAGGTGACTTGTGACGGCTGGTTCAGCATGTCGCTCCCACCGCTACAATAAATAAATGACTTGGATTACAGCGCCTCATGCTCCGCTGGCCGATATCAGCTAGGCGTCTTCGGCGTCTTCAGAGTCGATGCCGCACTGGTAACGTAGTCAGTGGTACGTGCACCTTTGTCCCCCGAAAGATGCCCCTATTATGTATCCAAGAGGGACGAGCTGCACGCAATCAACAAACTGGACATATAAGAACCTATCCGAGCATGTCGATCAAATTCTGTAGCCGATCAATTTTCAGAAATTCTTCCAGGAATCCACGTCTGGTGACAACCATCGGCAAATATGCGCTTCAAGTTCCCATTGGCACCGCTTGGCGTGGGCTTTGCTAGCCAGCCATCGGCGAGTGGCTACCTTGCGACTGCCACCGGGTCCTTCAGATTTCTCGAGAGACTCAACTCGCAATCCTCGGAATCTTCGTGGCTCAATTCAGCTCCCGGGTACTCGGTAAAGAAGCGGAGATGTCAAGCTACGTCCAGGCATGGCGTTGTCGAACTCTCGAGCAGCAAATGCACAGCATCAAACAACCAATAGGTACACGCACACAGACATATATATGGCTTCTGAACCGTCGCAGTACGGGATCCACCCAAGCAGCAACAAGGCGTGGGCCAGCCCTGGTGTGCCGCATGCACAATTCACCCCGGCTCACGCAGATACCAGCACCAGGCCAGCACGACCCAAGACTTCGTTTTTTGGGCTCCACACCCATGCCCCATCCTTTCCAAGCCAGTGCCGTAGTCTCCATTTCCCGGGTTAGATTGGCGCCAAAGAAGTAGAAAACCGTGAAGCATAGAAGGCAGGAGTACCCACGGAGATAATCTAGTCCATTTTCCTTCTCTTGTTGACATCTCTCTCCACGAGAGGACGCCTGTCATTATTCGCCTTGCGCCCGTGGACTTGGGGACGTCAGATGTGGAGCTGATTCTAAGAGGCGCTCACACAGACCAGACCGCCGACGTCTCGGACAACACAGACAGACGACGTACGACTCCATCCTTCGTGGCAATACAGGACACCAGAAGCCGGTCAGTCTCACGGTCCATACAGCTTGTTTTTCTTTGCCTTCTTCCCGATTTGCGCCCATCACAAGGCTGGCAATCTCTGCGCCTGGTTTTCTTGCTCTGTTCTTCCACCCAACCTGCCCCTTTCCCCCACAAATCGTTCTCACTCTCCCCTTATTTGCCAAGAAAAACGACCGTGCTACACCACTGGAAGCGCGAAAAGTACAGACTTGGTCTAAAGCTGCCCTCCCACGCTCCGACCTTCCATAGTGCGGGAGCCTTGAGTTGGCATTTGGTGCTTCAGGCCTGGTATTCACGACCTGACTGGTCCGCACCATGCACGTAACCTTGCCAGTCACTCCCATCGATGCTGCTCGCAAACTTCATCGCGCACACATGTTGCAACTCGTCACCCCTTTCAACCTCAGCTAAGCTCATCTCGCCTCGTCAGCAGTTCATGGTCCATTATATCTGAAGCAAGCCACCATCAAATCACTTCCTTTACCAACCGAGTCACGGACATTATCGACTCAGCAATTCTCTCAGCACTTGTATGTAAAGCTAGAACAGTAGCTAAGACAGCCTTCTGTTGTCTGCTGTCAGATCAATCATCTCGCACCCAGCCTTTGTGGAAGTTTGATTACCGAATTTGGTGCAGTGGCTGCGTCCTGGTCCACGAAACTGCCTCGTGTAGGACCAGTGAGACAACAAGCGACCCTGTAATTCAAACGCTCAACCACTTTGCGCCTCACGGAGAAGAGCTGCCAGCATAAATTCTTCGCGCTGGCTGTCCAATCTCTTCCCTGGTGTCCCGTCAACCCTACGAGGGGCCGGCTTGAGGGAAACAACCAGGAAATCCAAGCCGGAGCATACGGAGTAACTGAAGAACAACATAGAACTGATTTTTCACGGCCTTGGAGCAGTTCAACTGGTGCCGACCTCGAGCCAGAGTCACGTTTGGTGTGGAAGGAGGAACGCAGTGGTCAATGTCCGGCCTCGCCGGATCCTCAACGCAAAGGCGCCAAGGTCTCGATGTCGCAGAGGGGCCCTACCTCTCGCCCGCCATCTCGTTCCGGTACCTACACGCAGTCAATAGTTGCCCACGCGTCTTCGTCTGCCTCGCTTCCTCGACAACGTCCGCGCAGCGACGGAGAAGCTGACCGCTTTCGAGATGCCAGCAGACGAGCGCTTGTCGCCACTCACGAACCAGCACAACAAGCTACTCCGAGAACGATAGGCGTGCATACGATTCTGAACCCCTTGGAGCCAAGAGACCTGCATCAAGGCCCCTTGCCTTCCACGACGCAGCGACCTGTTGAAGGCGGCAGCTCTCCATCTAGTGCAGGAACAAGACAGTACGGTGTCTCTGGATCGCCGTACCAAGCGTATGGAGCAAGCACAGCCTACGGGGGGCCACGAGGCCCAGCATTTCCTCATGCATCTACGTCAACACCGAATCCACACTCTATCCAACAAGAGCTATCACCGACCCCAGGTCGCCCTGCGCATCCAGCACTGGGCGCCGCAAGGAAAATTTTGACCCCAAGATCAACGAGACCAGCAAGTTTTAGTCGCTCTGCCACACCGTCGAGCTATGCCGACCCCCAACCACCACCTGGGTTTCCACCATCTACGCTTGGTCGACAGGAAGTGTCCTCGTTCTCAGGGGGACCTACAAGCATACCTCAACAATCCCCTCGATTTCATCCGGTTTCCGCGCTACCCGTCACATCGACACCCCGCTCATTTTCGCAGCCTTCATACTCGAGCTCGCCCGCTTTTCAATTTCCTCCAACGACCGCACAACCTGGGCCACCGGACCAAAGCCCTCAAAGAGTTCCTGCATATCCTCAAGGCCAGTATGGGCTGCCTCAGACTAGACCATCAGAATACTCGCCACAGAGTGGATCCCCACGAGAGGCGAATCTGTCGACCGCTATCTTCAGCGCTTTACACGGTGGCGGAGGTGGTGGTCGGGGCTCGGATTTGCAGCCTCACCTTACACTCCAAACGAACACAGGAGAGCACATTACAGTACCCTTAGATGTGCATCAAGGGTCCCGGCAAGCCGACGAGAAACGTCATCGCAACGCTGGAGCTTCTGCCAGGTTTCGAGCGAGAAAAAAGGAGCGGGACAAGGACATGAGGGAGACACTGCAAAGGCTTGAAGCCGAAAACAGAGAAGTCAGTCGACATGCTCAAGACATGCAGGCGGAGCGAGACTTCTATCGAAATGAACGGAACAGGCTGCGGGATATTGTTATGCGGACGCCAGAGATCAGAGAGCATGCGGAGCGCGGGCCCCCCAGTCCTCGCCCTACGCGAATGACGCCCAGCACCGCGCGTGCCCTAGAAGCTTCTTTTGCGGGCACGTATGGGCCGCCGTCTACCTACTCTCGTGAATCCTCATCCCCACCAATGCAAACACAACAGCTTCCACAACAACAACAGCAGCAGCAGCAGCAGCAGCAGCAGCATCCACCACCTTACTCTGGGGAATTAGAGCGGCCAACCAGAAGGCGAAGAACGGATCCACCAGCAGCCAATCTTGAATCTGCGCCATATCCCATTCGACCGGCCCAGCAGCCCTCGAGCTCATTGCCTCCGATTATCACCCAAGAAACCACGGCATCGCATGATCCGGGTCAACCAAGCACGAGACTGCCCCCGCTGCGCTTCGATCAGCCGTCAGGCTCGCCGACTGCAGCTCAAATTCCCGTTGGTTACGGCCATCAGCCTCCCGCGCCACCATCACTTCAGACACAGTTTCCGCTATTCGGCAGGCCACCACACGAGGCAGGCTGGGCAACAGGGCCACGCGATCATCAACGTGACCTCCATCACCGATCGCCAGGGCTCTCAGGTCCTTGAAAACAGAATTTGGCAACGCTACAAGCTCAAGAGCACTTCAAATCATCGCCGCTTGCTGGAATACAACTCATACTTCTCATATAGCGGACAACGCACCGATGCCATTCCAAGATACCCTATTTTCCGACAAATTTGTAATTCTGTGCGCAATAACTTTTCTGTTCTAATTCTATAGAAGAGGTGCATCGTTCGGGCGACCGACAAGAGTGTCCCATGAAAGAAAGAAAAAGAGGCCAGAGACATGTACAAGAGTTATTTGTTCTTCGTTTTCGAGTTGGCATCCCGCCAACGGCGGAGATATATTTCTGTTTTCTGTCAGCGACGGATGAACTATTCGAGCGATCGAGCATGTTTCAATCATTAGCTTTCAACAACCACGGGGTTCCTATTATTCATAAAAAAAAAGAACCTTATCAAGTCTTATCCGGCAAGACGAATTGTTCTTAGTGTTTTCTTTTCGTCATTTTTCCCCCTGCATGAATAACCTTACAAGCTAGTGCTGGCCGCGCATCTCCGATCAGCAGGTGGAGTGTTGCCGGACACATTGTCTTCAATATTGTGTATACGAGCACCGTGCTAGACGGTGGCCTGGCTTCCTTTGTCTTCTTTCTCTTCTATGTCCAGGAGATTGAGTCTTTATATAAATCCACAAGAAACTTATCTATCTTGATGGAATTGGCGAGCAGGCATTTCCTGTACTTTCCAAAAATCTACATGTATTCTGGTTTGGGTAGACTCAGGTTTTCTTCCGTGACGAGCAAGGAGGAAGATGGCTCTTCTTCCCCAAAACCGTGGACAAGAGGATGACAATTGGTGGTGCGTGAGGCTGAAAGGGGTACGGCGCCTCCGGGTTAAGAAAACATTGTGCCTTCATAGGGTGCTTGAAAGCCCCTTCTTTCCTAATTTCTTGTTATTATATTCATTAATTTCTATATCTATTTTATTGTAATGTGTCGTAATAAGAGAACAGAGTTTGTCAGTTTTTGGAGAAGTACAAATCATTTATTAACCATTGTTAGTATGCCTTTCTTCTGCAAAAGCATCATGTATACGCCATTCTGACTGGGAACGACCTCTTGAAGCTGCGGTCTTCACTCTCTCAAGCAACTTACAGTGTAATATTCGATCTTAATATATGTCTCTCGAAGTTTATGATTATACTTGACCCTCACACTGAGGTTCTAGTTTTGACGGCTGATTTGAATATCCTTACCCAGGTGGACAGATACACGTCGAATTCAAGAAGCTGTCCAGGTGCTCCGAAGAGATTTTGCAGATTTTCAGCTCGGTGCGTCAATATGACTACAAGTTTTCTTGAGTCACTTCCAGGACTCGGCTGCTTGGCTAGCCACCTCCTTCTCTCTTCAAGTGAGATAGAAATACATTGTGAGAGAGATCAACCAGTCTACTTACAATTGGCCTATCAATCTGTGGGCGTCTACCACAATGAGCTCATGTAGGCTTAAAAAAAACATCCGGTCTCCAAATGGTATCCTTGATGGCTGGATGAAAAGCACCCTAAATAACATCATGAAAAATTCGTTCTTCCTTTTATTTTTAAACTGAAAACAATGGATAGATGTTCATATTGAATCATGTAGCAGTGCTTTGTACAGGACGAGGACGTAAACTTTCCAAGATTGCTGCCAACGTTCAAGGCACGTTTCTCTTTGCAATGGATTGATGTAATTCGAGTATCGCGGTCTAAGCTACTATTGCTTTACACTCAGAGCACATAATCACATGCAGTAGCTGAGGCTGGGGAGTCATAAGGGTGCGGCCCATCAGCGGCCCTAGCTACATAGCAGACGTTGGAGAGTACCATGCCGCCTAGGTTGACTGACTGTGACTTTTTGTTTGTCGATGTAGATATTTCCTAATCCGGCATTAATTAATCAGCTCTCATGGTTTCACAGACGACAACCTGAGTTTTGCAGCTGCTTACATCTCTCTAGTGTATTGTAGAGGCTGATGAGTTTCTGTTGCGAATACTCAATAAGGTTCCTAATCTCTTTCCTTTACAACTTGCCTGCTAAGCAGCAACCGATGTATTAGCTATATACAGGTCCAGGTTGCGTCTTCCGATAGAATCTGTCGAAAGTATTTCCACGTTGCAACGTTTCAATCTAAGGCGGGAGGTGAAAAAGTTGTACATGGTACGCACTGAAGACGATATGGGAACAGAATAGGCATTGTTTACAGTATAAATAGGCAATTTGCAGGGTTGTCATTGCTTTCCTCCAATCCATTTTCCTTCGCTAAGGCTTTTGGGGGGGGGGGTCTTCTTTTCTCTCTCCCTTTTATTTTTCTTCTTCTTCTACTCGCCTTCTTCTCTGCTCAGCACAGCCGACAGTTGACCGGATTCTGGCAGACCATTACGTCCTGCCACGATCTATCACACTTCACCTGCACCACATTTCTTTGCTTTTGATGAGTCATACCAGGGTGTCTTCCCTTCACCACTTTTTCCAAATCTTCCATTGTCAACAAAATCTCCACCTTTTATTTGGACCCGTCTTGCACTCCACTGTCAAGATGGGTCCTTCAAGCGTTGCCCCTGTGCCCGTCCAAGGCGGTTCACTCAATCCTCACTCCATCTCTGTACATACACCGGATCACGATCCGCGGCCGTCTCTGAGCAATAAAGTCTTAGAGGACGAGGACGAGGACGGAGGCAAGTCTCTTTGGGGCTCGCCCTCTACTTCCGATCACGGCGACCTTGGCGAAAGCGTTCAACCCAAAATCATCGCCACAAATATCTGGGATCACATCAACGATGACTCAGACGCAGACCTTTGGGGCTTGACATCCCGTGAGGACAGCAGCCTTCGGGCTCTGGACCAGCAGGCAGCAGACAGCTTCCAAACCTCAGAAGTGCCCGTTTTAGGCGAACCTCAAGAGAGCATCATCACCGAGGCTTATTCGAGCGATGCCCACGCCAATGACCAACAAAGCGAGAGCCAAAACATCAATGAGACCCCAAACAAGGAGAACGGACGCGTTTGCGAAGAAAAAATCGACGCTGCACACGCAAGGGTATCGGTGGGAATCAATGAAGTTGGCGACTCAGACGAGCTTGAGTCACTGTTGCTGCAAGCATTAATGGAAGAGGATGCTGGGGCTTCAACTGCACCTTGTGCCGCCTCTCCTACTGGGGATAATGTGACTGATCTACCTTCACCTCATATAAAATCACGTACTACTTCAGGCGATACAGTTAGTAATCCTTTCTCCGATACTTCCACGCTTCAAGCTTCGGGACTTGCTGTCCTGGCAGCGCCAGCCAACCAAGGCCCGGCCACAAAGACCAGTGCTATCACGGGTCGCACGAGCAATCCTCAAGGTGTAGTCAGCGGTCCAGCCGCTTCCACTCCCACGGCCGTCACGAACTTTCCTCTTCACAAGCCAGTCAACCTGTTCCCGGATCAGGATGACCAAGGCGTCCAGTCTTATGTTTCGAAGATCGACAACGCTGCGGTAGTCCTACCAGTTGTCGACAAAAAGAAGAAACGGCGAAAGCGGGACCAAGCAGCGGAGATCGGGTCGTCCACACAACCTGTTGTCCTTCCTCGCATGTACCATCACCAATGGCCTGAAGGCCCGAGGTATAGTCGTCTCATACCACATCTAGTATTGAGTAAGTATTCTTTCAAGGTGCCAGAATTTGCTCTTCGTTCTTGTCTTGCAATGGAAAACACCGATCATACTGACTTCTCTATTCTGCACAGACACAAAGACTGACACGACAACATGCTTTCGGAGACTTGGTCTTGATGCGCCACGTGGGCGATCACTGGTCAAAGACGTCACAGAGCACCTGAGAGTCCCCGGTAACTCCATCCGCGTCAAGGACGCGATGAGGGACGAATGGAAAACCAAGGTCCTGCATCTTGCACACAAGCTGCTGGTCTGTGAGCATTGGGGATCGCGGATTTTCAACAGACCAGACACCAGCTTTCGCGACTGTCGACCGCTCAAATTTTCTGATGACTCTACAAGGTAAGCATGGGAACATTCTCCTAGTTCATATCTGCCTACGGCCCTTTGAAGCTCTGTTTCTTTCCCGGTATAAAGGTCGCTCACTGACTAATTCTCTCTTAGTATTCTGCTTGAATTTGCAAATCTCATCTACAAGATTGCCAAGAAGGAAGAGGTCCGACGCAAGAGCAGGGACACACAGTGGAAAACTGTCGCTCGCACATCTGTGATTACGCCAGCGCCAGCGCCAGCTCCAGCGCCAGGTCTAGCTCCAGGTCCAGCTCCAGGTCCAGCTCCAGGTCCAGCGCCAGCTGCAGCCGACGCTGCCCCCGTTACATTGGTCGCAGTTCCTCCTGCTGAGCATAACAGTGTGTCAGAGCCTGCCGTCAATGCCACTTTGAAGAGGAAACATGCATCCCAGAAGTCTGCTGCCAAAGTGGAGGGTCTCGATCCCAAGCGCAAAATTCAGCACACCTCCCCTATTCAGCAACCGCGTTTTGAAGCGATCAGTACGACAAAGCCACGCGTGCTAGAGAATCAGTTTTCCCAGCAACTTTGCACACAGCGTCAAGGGATGGAAGCGCCTGCTCAGGGACATTCTGCTGGACAAACTGATCTTCAGCAACAATCATTTGTTTCTCAGTTTGGGAACAATGTCCACAGCTCTGTGCCACAGTCTAGTACACAACCCAGGCCTTCAGCTGTTCAGCAACCGCCAGCTGTTAGGGCGCCAAGCAACCCCCAGCAGAGATCTCTTCCTGAATGGACGTTTGGCCAGCAGCAGAACGCTGGTCATCGGCAGCAAGGACCTCAGGAGCGAATGACCGTTCATTCCCAGCAGATTCTGCAACATCAACAGCCAAAGACTACGCACTCGCAACCAAGTCCCCAGCCGCAGTGGACCGCTCAGATGCTGCAAACATTCCGCGAGCAGCAGCAGCAGCAGCAACAGCAACAGCAACAGCAACAAATCGCTCTGAACCAGCAACAGCAGACTGCTCAGCGACTGCAATATACTACGTCACGATCAATTGCTCAGGTAAGGCAAGGATTTGAATATCAACAGCGACAAGTTGCTCAGCAGCAAGCATTCGCTGCTCAGCAGCAACAACAGCAACAGTACTCCAACTTGCAGTATCCCACTTGGCAGCATCAACCTGGACAAAACCTGACGACAAGGCAACAGCTGCTGTCGCCTTTTACGTACTCGGCTCAGCAGGACTTGCAGCAACCACAGTTCAGCCAGGGTCTTGGTGAGTTGCAGCAGGAGGATTTCCAGCCTTTTATAAACCATGGCCAGCGGCTCCTGCAGCAGCCACAGTTTGCCCAAGGTCTGAATGGTGGGCAGCAGGACTTTGGGTCTCTGCTGGACCTAGGACGGGAATCTCCCTTCGTTGCGGATTGGAATCTGCCTTGCAGTCTCTAAACAAGTTGGATTCATTCGCATATACTGCAAAGAGTGACGATGTTGACCTGAGCTGTGTAAAATTTGGAAGCCAGATTGATGTCAGTGTATTGCCTATGAGCTGACGAAAGCTTTGATCTCCGAGGGTGTTCAAAGCGTGGTCGAGATAACTGCGTGGTCTTTGCAGAACATGAGACGAAGGGACGTCAGCAGAATGTGAAATGGGAATATGGGAGGAAAGCTGTATGATCGAGCGACAGTCCTTGAAGAACTCTGACGGAAACGGGGTCTCGAGGTACGATCCGTCTGTACGTGATTTCCACCATGGTGGATCTTGACATGGTTCTATCGGGAACAAAGGAAGAAGATACAGGGAAATATGAGTTGCTTCAAGGTTTGTTCTTCGTTTGATTTCCGTACTTGCTCCGTATCTTATTGGCCTAACACCGGACAGCTTGGCCTTTGATGGCCTCTGAGTATCCAGATGCTCTCCAGTTTATCGAAGCAGAGAGAGTCATGTATGTAAAAGTATAAAAGATTTTTCTTTCTGTTTTAAATAAGAATAAAAATAGAGAGAGATAAACAGAAACTTGCACGATAAGTACGCGACGAGCAGTGGAAATCGTTGCATTCTTGCGCATTACCATGCGGCGTTGTTCAGCCGTTGAAGACGTGACGTTGAAACAGTCTACACCGTCAAGGAAGTACCAAGGTACCTCCTTCGGCCATACCCTTGCCACAACCGGCGATAGGCATCCAAGGATCCACAATGCTGGCAGCTGCATCCGAGTGGAGCTCTCCGGCAGTGACATGCCGCTTGGAAAATAGGTTTGAGACGTTGGGTATCGTGAGAAACCCTTATAGTATTATCCTACCTTTCAACTTAGCTTGCAAAGATTACGTCTGCTTACACACACCCTGGAGGATGCGTCCATCCAGCAGCAATGCTCTGCGCCTTGCAGCGCGACTCGCTCCATCGCCGGCACCAGCAGCACTAGGCTTCGTGTGCGCGGGCTGCCGGATTCAGTATCAAGCAACAAATGCTACGACCACCGTCGCCACAGCACTCCGCCGCCGTAGATTGTCATCCACCAGCTCCGTCCGCACAAGAGGACCCTCACAGTCGTCCTCAGGCCTCGTAGCGCTCTCCTCGCGTCGCCTTATTTCCATCTCCGGGCCCGACGCACCCAAATTCCTCCAAGGCGTCATCACGCAAAATATTCTCGCGCCACAGCAGGCTGCTGATACGAGCCTCACCTTCCGCACGGATGGCTTCTACGGCGCGTTCTTGACAGCTACGGGACGGGTGCTGTATGATGTGTTCATCTACCCAGACACACGGCCCGAGCAACAGCAACACCAGCAACAAACAAACAGCGGCGAGAACACAAGTTTCCTTGTCGAAGTAGACGCCCACGAAGCAACGCGCCTCGAGAAGCACATCAAGCGGTACAAGCTCCGCGCGAAATTCGCAGTGCGTCTGCTAGACCCGGGCGAGGTGACGGTGTGGCACGGCTGGGAGGACGACAGTGGCGGACGGGCGGCGCTCGATGCGGCGAGTCAGGGCGTCGAGGACTTCCACCGCTTTGTGCACATGCGGGATCCGCGCGCGCCGGGCTTGGGGTGGCGGATGGTGAAGTCGGGCGACCGCGAGCCGCTTGTTGATCTGCCGCGGGTGAAGAAGGCTGGAGGCAAGGAAGGCGAGCAGGAGGGGGAGGAGGAACTTGTCTACCGTTTGCGGCGGTACCTGTATGGTGTGGCTGAAGGCCAGGCTGAGATTCTTCGCGAGGCGGCGCTGCCGCTTGAGAGTAATCTGGACGTGATGCAGGGCGTTGATTTCCGCAAGGGGTGTTATGTTGGGCAAGAGCTGACGATTCGCACTAAGCATCGTGGCGTGGTGCGGAAGCGCATTTTGCCTGTGGTCTTGTACGGTGAAGGCGGCGCGGCAGCGGCAGAGGCGGGAGAGATACCCCAGGAGCTCGCGTACCACCCAGGGCTGCTTGACGCTGGAGCGATTCCAGCCGAGACGAGTATTGGACGGCTTGGTAAGAAAGGACGCAGCACCGGCAAATGGCTGCGCGGGGTGGGGAATGTTGGATTAGCGCTGTGTCGTCTCGAGACCATGACGGACGTTGTGCTGCCTGGAGAAACAGCTGCTTCCACTTTCAATCCCGCAGATGAGTTTGTCATGGAATGGCAGCAGCAGCAGCAGCAGGAGGAGCGGCAGCAGGCTGGAGATGATGTTGCTACAGAAGCCGGCGATGGTGCGGCTGAGGCAAAGAGTGTCAAGATTAAGGCTTTTGTGCCGGAGTGGTTGAGGCAGCGGCTGGGCGAGCAGAACGGTGCACATGGGCACTCTTGAGGGTATGATGGTGAAATGGAGCGAGTTTGGATGTGAAGTGTACGAGGTTGCTTTCACAAGGCCCATATGGCAGCAGCATGATGCCTAATGAAGGTGATAGGTCGGATACCGTGTGAGCTAGTATATCGTGTTCACAAATGTCGACTAGGAGACGAATGTCGCTTTTCAAGAAGCGATGAATCCGGGATTCATTTACAGCAATGACTTGTGTCCAAAGTCATATCTTGCAAGGCATCTATGTGCTGATAATCATTGACTCTCAAGGACTGCTTCAGAAGCTGATAAAGATATGGCAGATTACAGGAACTCCCAAGGACGCGGTGGGAAACGACAAAGTAATGCTATAGAAACCATGTATTCTGTCCGATCGAATCTATCTTCTTCAGTTGGGTATCGTGTTACAAGCAAAATGGGCCGCTACAAAGATCTATTTAAGCCACCGTTGACGTCTTTCGAGCTCTGACCTCTTTTGCCCGCTGAGCAGCCAACAGCCTAGCCTTGGTCTTGGGCCACTGCGCCTCCCAAAACTTGACGGGGTCGTCTGAAATGGGCATCTCCACAGGCAAACTCGGTATCTTTGTCTGCTGCTGAACGTCCGGCGCTAGTGCTGGCGGAGCTGGCACAGACTCCTTATCAACATCCATCGCGATGTCCCCATCTACCTCTCTCGACTTACTACCAGCACCACCCTCTCGCCGCGCCTTCCTTTCCGCTCTCCGTCTAGCTTTTTCGGCGATCCGTCCTTCCAGTTCGCGAATCTTCGCATCCCTCTCATCATCCTCCCTCCTCTCCCTCTCCCGCTCCCTTTCCTCGGCCTCAGCCATCTTCTTTCTCCGTTCCTCCATGAACATCCTCCCTGCAGCCGCCTGTTGGCCCCTTTCCTTTTCCCTCTCGGCATCCTCTTCCTTCCGCGCCTCCGCATCACGCGCACTCTTTCCCTCCGCCTTCTCCAACTCCTCCGCAAACCGCCTCTGCTTAGCATTCATCAAATCCCTCTCACGCTGCTTCCGCTGCAACCCCACTCGCGCGCCATCATACACCCGTCGCGCCTCCTCAGACGCAAGGATATCCCTAGCGAGACCGAATTCCTCCCATTTGTCCTTGTCAAACGCTGCGCCGGCTTTGTCAGGGTGGTACTTGAGGGAGCGCTTGCGCCATGCACGCTGGACGACTTCGCGTGTTAGGGTGGGTTGCTGGAATGTAGTTTCAGCATCTTCTGCTGTTGTTGAGGGAGGGTCAAGGCCGAGGAGAGTGTAGTAGTCGACGTTGCGCGCTGCTGCATCTTTGGCTGCTGCGAGCAGCTCGTTGGAGGCGGCTGCGTCGCTCATAGTCACGTCGATTTTTTTCTTTTGTGTTTGTTGGGTGGTTTGAAAGATTAGCAGTGAGCAATGAGAGGATGGCGTGGTAAGAGCCTCGGTAGAGCAGAAGAGACGTAATTCTGGGGGTTCGACAGCAGTTTTGTTGCTGTCATTGTTAAAGCGATGAGAATTAATTTCGGGATGTTGTGAGTGGCGGCAGATGTGTCGTAGTTGAAAGGCTTATGTAAGCGATACGTCTGGGTTCAACAAACCCAGCACCAAGCTGGCTGTTTTCTAACCTTTGCATCCTTGGCCCAGATGCGGCACTATGGAGAATGAAGAGCGTATTTGAGCAGTAGTAGACTTGATGCTACGCTATTGCAATTCTGTTATGACAAAGATATTCCATTCTGGTCATCCATTTCTTGGTTTCATTCTTTCATGCTGTTTTGCAGCCCACACAAAACCCCCTCCATCCTGAAGGGCTGTGACACGAGTATCCAATATCCGCCAGTCCCCGCAAGCTGCCGCGATGGATAAGGCAAATTCGCATTCAGCAAAAGTCCCTTGGAACATATCTTCTTCTCTTTTCTCGACACGAAATTCGCTAATATGTGGCTGCTAGGCGTTGCAAAAGATACTGCCCGCTGTTGATGCCCTCGTATTTCCTTTCGGCTTGGGAGGCGTACGTGCCGGGAATAGCCTCAATATGGCTCGCAAAGTTGGGATTGCAGAAGTAGCTATGGATTAGTCAGCTTTATCTTCACCATCTCTGAATCATTTATCAAGCCGCTGGAATACTTACGCAATAGAATACCGGGCCGGGTGTTCCTCGGTCTTATTGGCCGGCTCGACCACCCTGTGGATGGTGCTTTTGATGGTGTCGTTACTCCATCTGGCCAGCAAGTCTCCTGCATTCACGACGCACGTGTTTGGGATAGGCGTGGCATCAACAAACTGGCCATTGGGGCTCTGCGCCTGCAGGCCGCCTGCAGCGTCCTGGAATAGCAGGGTGATACTGCCATAGTCCGAGTGCGCGCCAGCCCTGACCTGACCTGGGTTAACTTTGAAGACCTCGCTCTTGACGGCAGGATAGTGCAGCAAACGCAACGTGTTGTCTCCTTCGTCGACGAATCGGTCAAAATAGGTTTCGTCCAGCCCCATGCCAATGGCAATGGCGCGCATGACCTCCATATGAATGGCTTTGCACTGGTCGTGGAAGGCTAGCATGGTTGAGCGGAAGCCTGCGACTTTCGACAAGGCCGTCTCATCAGGCCATTTGTTGGTGAAGCTGGGGTCATCTTCACGGCCAATCTCGAAGCTCTCTTTGATGTCCGGGGTGCGTTGCTTCAGCTTGGCGACCTGGTTAATGTCAGTCAGCTGGGTGACCTTTTCGCGCCCGGGGGCTGAGTAGCCTCTGTTGGCTTCTGGACTTGTCCATCCAAGAGCGAGCTTCTCGTCGAGGCTAAGCTGGTTAAAGAAGTTGGCCGACGTGTCAAAGACGTGCTTCCGCGTCTCTGGATCGATTGGCAGGCCGCTGAGGTAGATGAAGCCGGCGGTTTGGAAGCCACGAAGGATGGCGTCGGCAGACTCTTTACGCTGTGTTGGAGTTCCACTGAGAAATTTGGCGAAGTCAATGAGCTAGAAAAGGCAGGAAGCCGGCGAAGGTAAGTCATTAGTAGCTGCGAGCTGCATCTTAAGTGCTAAGTCTACTTTCTTACCGGGATCACCAGTCCCTGATCATCCACAGCTGCTTTTTCCATCTTCGTTCTTCTCCTCTTGCTGATCGCTGCACTTCTGGAATACGAGTGTGGTGGTTAGAGTCGGTGCAAGGTTGGTAATGGCTTCAAATGAGACAGCAGCAGTAAGTACTGTCTGTGTGTTGACTACAGCACAACAGCGCGTATTGGAGGCAGACCAGGCCCTTTCGGATATGACCAATGATTCACATGATTTCGTTTGAGGAGAGGCGCCAGTCGAGGGACTTTCCTGATAAGAAACCTGGAGCTGCGACGACGTGTGCCGTGACAAGCCGCATGGTTCGAGAGCGTGCAGCAGCTTCCGTCGGCGCCGAGATAAGCCTGCTGCCGTGCTTGCTTGGAAAGGCGCAGAGGAAACTCTCTTTGCCCGCATTATCTCAAGCTGGGCATCCAACGGAAGGAGCAGAGCGGGGGAGGGGCAACGGCCAAAAAAAGTATGGCGGGGTAGCTTGCTGTTTCTCTTCTATCTGGGCAAGCACTTGTACGTTAACTGTCTGCATGCCATCAAAGCCAGCTCTTGTCTTTGGTCTCATCATTTATCCATTACATAAAGTCGGTTTCTCCTCCAATATTTCGTGCGCTCGCCCTGCTGCTGAGTTGTCCAAAGTCGCAGTCCCCTCTTGGGCTGTCGTCGTTGGCGTCGCAGTCTTTCTGCTTTCCCCCTCTTTGTTTCTGACCGATGTCTTCTTTGCTGACATCGTAGCACGCACAAACATCTACACACAAATAGCGCCTCTAGATACCAAAGAAAGACTGCAGCAATGGCGGCCAACGAGGCGTCACAGCAGCCTACAAAGGTTGTTGACATCCACACGCACATGTATCCGCCTTCCTATATCGACATTCTGACCTCCCGATCCACCATCCCTCTCGTCCGTACCTTTGCCAGCTCTCCGGACCCGCGTCTCATTCTTCTCCAGGCTGAGGTGCCATCCCTCGAGGGCGCTGAGGCTTCCAGCAAGCCACCCGGCCGCCCGCTCACCAAGCACTACTCATCTCTCACTCAAAAAATACACTTCATGGACACGCACAACATCGACATCTCCGTCATATCTCTCGCCAATCCTTGGCTTGACTTCCTCAAGCCTTTCGAGTCTGGATCTATTGCCGAATCCGTAAACACTGAGTTTAGCTCCATGTGCGCTTCCCACCCGGGTCGTCTTTTCTTCTTTGGTACGCTGCCCTTGACCGCTCCGCTGGCGACCATCGAGGCATCCGTCACGCACCTCAAGACTCTCAAGTACTGTCGGGGCGTCATCCTCGGCACCTCAGGGCTGGGCAATGGCCTCGACGATCCCAACCTGCGGCCCATCTTTCACGCTCTGGCAGACGCTGGCCTGCCGATCTTCCTGCACCCGCACTACGGTCTGCCCAACGAGGTCTGGGGCCCCAGGGCCAGCCAAGAGTATGGCCACGTGCTCCCGCTCGCCCTGGGCTTTCCCATGGAGACTACCATTGCCGTTGCACGAATGTACCTTGCTGGCGTATTTGATGCCGTCCCTGCGCTGCGTATGATCCTGGCCCATAGCGGCGGAACGCTGCCATTCCTTGCAGGTCGCATTGAGAGCTGTGTCTTGCATGATGGTCACTTGATGCGCGAAGCAAAAGTGCATGCCACGCGGCGGACAGTTTGGGAGGTGCTGCGCAGCCAGATCTACCTGGATGCCGTCATCTACTCAGAAGTCGGACTGAAAAGCGCCATTGAGGCAAGTGGCGGTGCGGATAGGCTGATGTTTGGGACAGACCATCCATTCTTCCCACCCTTGGGCACAGATGAGGATGGGGAGTGGGAGAGCGTTGGTTTGAATGCTGAGGCGGTAAATAAGGCATTGGGCAAGGCGTCGCAGGAAGCAGCTGGCGTCATGGGCGGGAACGCGATTAGAGTGCTGAAATTATACGACGAATGAGATGTACTATATATATGTGAGTGTATATTGACTTGAGTCTAAAGCCAGGTGGATAGCAAGATTGGAAGAGAACAAGAGTTCTGGTCTGCGAAATGAAAAACCTGACCATGATTGGAACTATTATTGGTCCGTCGACGACATTGGCGCGGCAGCATCCTCGAATGAGGATCCAGACCCGCGGCACAGTGTTAGGAGACAAAGTGGACATAGTGTGAATAGTACAGCGTGAATGGACAATCTGAAGATCTTTCCAATTGTGTAAAACAGCAAAATGTACCAACTTGCGGTTCTCAGCCTCGTCCCATCTCTTGTCGGGTCGAGCATCGAAGTACATAGATCCCGGACTGGCTAGACTTGCATCTCCCCCAACCCAAGGACGGCCCCAAGGACGGCCCCACTACCGTAGATCGGCAGTGCTTGACAGCGGATCGATGGGGCCCCAAGACAGCTCAGGTTCAGGGGCCTGAGTACCACTTGCTAAGGGGCCTGGGGGCCTAGAAGCCCCGCCAAGCGGAGAGCCCGCTGACATCACCTCCAACCAGAAGCGTTGCGAAAGTAATAGTATTTGCCATCGCAATCGCCATCGCTCTACGACTCTATCGCGAGTGGAACAGGAGGGGAAAGACCTGAGCAGAAACAGTAACAACGTACGTAGCCTTGTCTTGCCGTGCCTCGCCTTGCCACTGAGCACAAACGAGGTCTCGGTGTTGTTGAGAATCGTGCTCACTTGATATTGATCTTCCTAGAAGGCGCCTTGGCCAGACCCTGGGTTGAAGCCGGAACATCCTCGATCCTTCTTTCTCCCTTCCTTCCTTGGTTTCCTGCTTTCTTTCTTAGAAGTTGCCTCGCATCAAGTCATCTCTGTTCTGTCACCCATAGCCCGAATTCCTTCTCGTATACTGATGGGCCAGCAAGATGAAGAAGACTCTCTTGCTGTGCTTCATCCACGGCTTCAAGGCAAGTTGCTACCCTCATCCCGACTCCTAACATCCACATAATATCATTCATCCTTAATAACCTCATCCGAGCAAGACAGGGGGGTGAAGAGACCTTTGGCCACAAGTACGCCTTCACCCAAGACCTCCGCACCCGTCTCGGCGCCCTCCTCCCACGGCTCGACGTCCAAGTCCTCGTTTACCCCAAGTACGAAACTCGCGGCGACCTCGTCGACTGCGTCTCGCGCTTCCGCGACTGGCTCCAAGAAAAGGTCATCGATATTGAAGTCGCCAAAGGCACGCCCAGCCCAACCGTCGACCCATCCGTACGCGTCGTCCTGTGCGGCCACTCCATGGGCGGCATTGTCGCCGCCGAGACCCTCATCGCGCTCACCTCGGACCGCGTGATCCCCATTTCCACCACAGCGGGCGTCAACGGCAAGCCTGCGACAAGCGACGGAAATCATACCGCTGCGCCAGAGGAGAATGATCAGACGCCACTCAATGGCCTCATGTTTCCATACATTCAGGCGGTGCTCAGCTTCGATACGCCGTACTTGGGTATTTCGCCGGGTGTTGTTGCGCATGGCGCAGAAAGCCACTACACCACGGCCAGCGCGGCTTTCACGCAGCTGAGCGCCCTTGCATCGCTGTGGAATCCAGCCGCGGGTGCGAACAAGAACACGGCAAGTGGCGCGTCAGCCGCAGCCGCAGCAGCAGCAGCCAACGCGAAACAACCCGTTGCTGCACTTCCTGCAGCAGCGATGGAAGCCAGCGATGGTAGCCTCCACAATGGTGACAGAAATAATGACCGGTCCAAATCCGCAACACCGACACCGCAGACACAAGCCCAACCACAAGCAGCATCATCGTCGTCATTATCAAGCTGGGGGTCCTGGGGCAAAATGGCACTCTACGCAGGCGCAGGCGCAGCACTTGCCGGCGGCGCCGCTGCCGCGTATCTGAAGCGCGACCAGCTTACTGAAGGCTTCACATGGGTATCGTCTCATCTCGAGTTCGTGGGGTGTCTGGCGCGCGGAGAGGAATTACGCCGTCGCGTTGCGTACATGGCGCGTGCTCACAAGGAACTCGGCGTTGGGTTTGGAAATCTGTACACGCGGCTGGGTAAAGGCGCTGTTGCGGCGAAACAACAGCAGGTTACCGGGCTCGGTGGGACGAACCTCGTCGGGACGGTCATGGGCAGCCAGCGGACGTTCTGTAATTTGCCTGCTAGCACCCGCCGTGGCGTTCAAGGGGGCGGCGGGGCCGCTGGAAATGGTGGTGGGAATGGCGGACCGCCTGAACGGGCAACGGGGTTGTGGCAGGAGGCGATTAATGATGAAGCGAGTGATGAGACGCATGCGCACATGTGTAAGTTGCTTTTCATGCTAAGTCCTCCCCCCCCCCTTTTTTTTTATATTTTAGAGTTGTCCTTTTTGGCCCGTGGCTTGCTTCCTTGGTTCATTGGACTCGAGAGCTAATAGTGCAATGGTCTGCAGCGATGTTTGAGCCAAAGGAGAATCCGGGCTACGACAAGTTGACGGATGACGCTGCGAAAACTATTGCAGAATGGACGAAGAATGACTGGTATGAGAGCAGCACGGAGGCCGAGATTGACGAGAAGTCCGAGTCTCCTTTGGTATGATGCTTCATTTTCCAGTAGGTTTGGAGTTGGAGGGTCGGATCTGCAAGTTGTTATGTTAATTGTGGTAATTGTGGTAAATCATTCAAAGACAACAGCCGCCCCTTGTTTGTGTACTTTTGTGTAAGGCGTATTAGAAAGAGAAGGAAATCCTATACCAGTCTCCTGGCGAAGCATTATACCGAAAGTGGTAACCAAATCCAAATAACACTGTGCGTGTTTGTGTTCTATCTCTATGCTTATCATATGCTTGTTAGCTCTCAATCATGATGAGAACTGTTGCCCGCATCAGCAGGGCAGCACCACTCTAATCAGAGCCCGCTCCACCATCACCGCATCTACTGGCTCTTTGACCGCGCACCCTGACCACCGATGACCTTTCTCCGCTGCCTCATCATGTGGCTGTACAACTTGGGCGCACCAGGGAGGTACGTAGCCATAACAACAGCAATAATCCCAGCACGAAGCATGTCATCTTGCTTGCTCGCAGCGGTCATTGCCAAGAAAAGCTCAAAGAGCTCACTCGAGATGCCGACAGGGTAGAGCACGTAGAAGCCGCTGTAGCGGAACCACTGCAACAGCGGAGGCTCAATCCCGGACAGCGAGAGGGCGAAAAAGGTGTAGCGGATCACTTCGGTCGTCGACCAGGCGAGGAGCATGCTGCTGTAAGCCGGGGAGGCGGCGATGGAAGGGTAGAAATGAACAGCGCCCCAGACGAGAGCGAAGCGCGATGAGACTTGCATGAGGGTGGTCATGAGGGGTGCACGGACGACACCTATTGAGACGATGGTAATCATGGTTAGCATGGTTTACTTTGGAGGCGCAACAGACAAGTGGTGCCATGAAGGGAAAGACAGCTCCAGCGACGTACCGAGCACTGAGTGTAGGATCTCAAGACCAGCGAGAGTTTGAGTCCATTTTGTCCACTCGCCAACGGCGGGAAAGACTGCCTCGGGACCCTTGGCTACAAAAGTCTGCGCCGTGCGCGAGAGCACGACGAACCAGAGGGCGGCGGAGAGGGCGTTATAGACGACGAGGTAGATGCGCTTGATAGAGGACATGGGCTTGGGTCCGCTCTTGGAGCCTGATGAGGAGGAAGATGCCATGCTTGACCGGTCTGGAGCTTGAATTGATTGATTCGACAGATATTCAACCAACCAATCGTTATAATTAAGAGCTGTTGGTTGAGTGTTTGCGTTGTTGTGATTGCGACGAAGGTTGTGGTGTTGACGTCCTTGTAACTTCAGAGCTTAGCTATCCGCCCCAACAATTTCTGTGGGGCTTTCCGAGGCTCGTCTTCTAGAAGCCCTGCAGAAGACAGTGGGAAGGAAACGACAGGGCTTCCACCCGCTAGCTGCCGTATGGGGCCCCCAACGCAGGGGTCTACTTGCTAGGGGCTGCGATAGGCTCTTAGAGATGGGGATGGCAGTGCTCTATAAAGGGCTCTGGATCTTGCTTTCATTTTCTGCCCTGCGGATTTTGAAAATGCTGGAAGGTAGGCTTGTAGAACCTATTGTGTCACGTTCCTGGATTCTACAGCTAAATGGTGTGATTTCCTGATAATGTTCGTTATAACGAATTGTTGCACCGCATCGATTCAATGTGGGACCGCCCTGTTTTCGGTGCTAACAAGCCGCACATTCACTGTAGACAGCGCGTCGAGGGCTTAACCATCGCAGTTGGTTGAAGACCCTGATAAATTGATGGCTTCTCCAAAGAATTAATTTATTCTTTTTCTGTGGTAATTGATGCTCTAAACGCCCCGTGCTGAAGGCCTAGTAATGCAGAATGTCGCCCATGATCCCAGTCTTCTCGTGGTATCGTCCTAACTGTTTTCAAATTCCAAACGCCTCAGCCAAATCGTTCGTCGGATACTAATGTCCAGTCAAATCATTCTGAGCAATCTGCCTGCAGCTTCTGAGATTGTAGAACTATCTCCAGACCAAAATAACGGATAATTATCGTCCGGGTTCAAGTGGATGGCCACTCAATGTTTCTTGTGGTGGAAAACAGTCTTGACCATGTCGCCCCAGCCTCCAAACAGATACTGATTCGAGTGTCTTCCGCAATGTGTGTACACATTAACAGGCGCGGTCGATTTACGAGTCTGCTGTGAGAATGTTGAGCTTGAAGATGCGCTTGAGTTGATGGAGTCTGTCCGGGGGCACGATCGCTCCAAGTTATTTGCATCCAGCGAGCCAAATGATCGCGGGGTCTATAGGGTGTTGTTAGTCGCATTGTCTGGCCCTAATCTGCAGATTTGGATCTGAGGAAATGTGAATAACTTACGCTTTCGTATGAGGTTGGCGAGGCGCCACACTCGTCTTGTGTATTTGCCGTTGTGTATATTGGTGCTGGCGGCGAAGCCCTTCTTGTCGAACCCATCTTGGATGATTGAATGATAGTTGTAAGTAGACAATACGATGGCCGTCAAGCGTGATCTCGTATCCAGAGTTGTGATTTTGTTGTTTGTTCTTCGGACCCTGTCTCGAGTCTATAGTGTTTTCCTACGTGGCGTGTGTAGTTCAAAGGGCCAAGACGAGATATATCTTATCAAACAGTGATGTGGTTGAGCAAGTTCAGCTAGATTTGCTGGGCGCCAGCTGATGCCAAGGAGGAACAGTCGAATATATAGTTTCTTGAAGCACGTCTGGTGGAAGACACACAAGTCAAGTGCGGAAAGATAAGACAAGAACGGTGAGCATGGTAACTCGTACTTATGCAGTAATGCAGCTGTAGCAAGCAGCATCAGGTATTGGGAGGTGAAGGGTGCCAGGGCGACAAGGGTCAACAACGCCAGTAATACTACAGAAAACAAGAGTCTCGCAGGCTTGATTCCGCCGTCTGCCTGTTCTCTCAGGTCCCAGCTTAGCAAGTCGCTCCCGCCGTGTTGCATCATGTAGGGTCGCGCAAACATGCAAGGTATATGTTTTCCAGCTGCTACTGTAAGAGTCACGCAATCACTTCAACTCCACCCACTTGCTTCATGGAATGTGCGGCTATGACTGCCTGGCTCGGAAACAAGTTGGGAGGGGTTGAGGAAACATGCATCAAGCAGGCTGCCGGCCGCATTTCCGGGTGAGTTACCATGTCAAATCCAATACCCGTGTGCAAGACCTGACCAGCCCTTCCAAAGTGATTTCGTCTCCAGCAGGGTAGGGCTGAAGGGACACTTGTATGCATTCATCTCTGCAGCCCGGAGTAAGCCGAGCTGTCGTCGTTCCTTCCACCAGCGGTGAGGCGTTGGGTCTTACTCCGACCTGCAGAAAAGGCCACAGGCGTCGATGAGGGCATAACCTACGTGTACTTTTTTGCAGAGTGTTCCAGACAGATGCGGACAACTGTCTCGGCGATCCTGTGTATTTCCACCTGAAGATAAGCGTCCCTTGGATGGTTGAGACATTTTCTATCGTCAGCAGCGGTGTTTCAGAAAGCAGGGGTCATCAAAATGCGTTGAGCCAGATAACGATGAAAAGTCCGCAGTAGACTTCAGCCATTAATAAGCCTCGAGAGGAAAACGTTCAAGATGCCCAGCCCAAAGAAGAAAACGGAAGTGGAAGATTCGGCGACGGTGGTCGTATGATGTGCCAAACATCTGTGCCCCCAGATTCGACTGGCGCGCCCCTTATCCGTGTAGCAACACTACGTCGATAGGCCCGTTCAAGACGCCTCTGTGGCCCCGTCGAGCAGTTGAGGAAAGACGACCGGCCCCAGCGTGGGCCGTGATGTGCGCAAGTATGCACGTATAGGGTCAGGTGTGACTCTCAAGTGCCCGTACAGCGTGCAAGAAGCCAAGGCAGCTGACCAGGCAATTATTAGGCAGCCAGGCAGCCCCGGCTTGCTACGTTGTCCCAAAATGTGCTTTAGCGATCGTGGTCCACCAAAAAGTCCCACATCACTAATTGGGCTCTCTTTACGAGCCTCTCAAATGCTGTCCTCTATTACTATGTTGCGCAAAACGAGCGTCATGCATTTGCGAATCGAGTCCCATGTCACTGGCCGATTTTGCCAGCACAGAAGTTCATTCTCTGTTGTTGCGGCGGGTGATGCGCTTCTCTACATGGGCATGAGAGATATGTACATGAAATTTCGAGCAGCAAAATGACAGCTATCTTTAAAATGACGCAGATGTCAGTCAGGATCCATAGACTATGACGGTATACTCGAAGCCTCAAGCAAGTCTGGGTTGATAGCGGACCGACACCTAATGTATCATTCAAATCATCTTGACTGGATGAGTGCCACGTGGTCTATCAGACACAAGAAACGGGACGCTCGTGATTTTACCACCACATGCGACGAAGACAACTTTCAATCATGCTTCAAGCCCGCCAGGGTCGACTTTGCGACGATGGAAAGATTTAAGCCAAGATAATGCCATGGCATTGTGTTCATGGCTCAGGGGTGTGAAACGATGATTGAGCACCTACAGGGTTCGAGACTTAAAGCTAGCGAGGCAGTGGCCACGGCTGCGCAAGTGACTGCTCTCCAGTATCAGTGATGCCCTCAAGTCGTACGCGCCGGCTCTCCGGGTCTAGTGGTAAACTCCTACAACCGTGTCGTACGGTTACCGTGATAAGCATTTAAGGCAGTGCGTGACTCATTTCACCTTCCCAGCTCCAGTGCAGGTGCCTTGTCAGAATCAAACAACGACCTTGCGTCTGTCTTCATTAAACCATGATATCACACAAGAATGTATGTACGTACATGCGCCAGCCGACCCGTACAATGCAACACAGCCAGTGTTCCTCGGTCCGGTGCCTATTATCAAATATGCTTCCATGCCTGCCCTTATAAACGCCGTTGCTGAGCATAACACACCGGCCCGCTTGCCGGGCTGCTCTTTGTCTCCTAAATTCCTGAGACGTGATGGAAATCCATGTGATGGAAGAGGATCTCAGGGCCGCGCGGGCACTTGCTGCTTAGTCTTGCGCAACAGTTTGCTAAGGTTAAATGTCAGAGGAGAGGGGCCAGCATAGAGGCGTTTACGGGGTTTTGAGACTTACCACCAACCAGTCCATGCCCTCCGAAACACCACTGCCATCTACCGCCGAACATGCCATAATGCTCCAGTTTCTGTCTCTCAACTCGCCAAGTCGCAATGCTTGTGAAATATCGGCTGCGCCTTTTGCACCTGGCTGGTCCTGCTTGTTTGCGAACACCAAAAGCGCAGCTTCCTTCAACTCCTCCTCATTAAGCATCGCTGCCAGCTCGTCTGCTGCTGTTTGGAGACGTTCGATATCGGTAGAGTCGACCACGAAGATAACCGCTGCGGTATTAGCGTAGTAGCACCTCCAATACGGCCGAATGCTTGTTTGGCCGCCCAAGTCCTGGATGCAACACGTCAGCCTTTCTGCAATAATGTATTTGTCCTCCTCATGATATTGCACCTACCCAGACATTGAAGTTGAGGTTCTTGTATGTCACTGATTCAACATTGAAACCAATTGTCGGAATTGTTGTCACCACTTCTCCAATCTGCTCGAACGTTAGCATGCGCAGGCGCGCAAGAGCGATGAACCGAGGGGCAGCAGGACGATGCGGACCTTGAGCCTGTACAAAAGTGTCGTCTTTCCAGCGTTATCCTGCAGTCAAATCATCAGCACTGCTGTTCCACCGTCCCGGAAAACTATGACGTCTCGTACCAGTCCCAGGATCAATATCCTTATTTCCTTCTTTGACCACAAAAGGCCGGACAGCCATGACATGCTCTGGCCCATCTTCAAGAATGCGCCGCCAAATGGGTGGCCCAAGTTCAGGTGTGGTATGGTTTTCGCCAGGTGCGCGTCGGTAGTATCGAGGAGCTCCGTGATCTGCCCTCGGGAGTTGGCCGTCGCTCTGCGGGCTCAGGGCGTTCGTCTCACGAGGGAGAGGCTTGGACGTGCACGTAAGGGATGGGTTACTCGGATGGGTTTGCCACTTGGGGGATGTAGTGGTCGACTGAGGAATTTGCTCGACGACTTGATCGCCGGAAAATGGAAAGTAATGGTAGGCAAGATTGTTAATTTCTAATATAGCTTGGCTCAGCGATCATTGAGCATATGTCCAGCTTGGCAACTTGGGACTCGCGAGTCTCTCTCTCTCCCAAGGTCGGCGGGCCGTGCACGACTGGCCCCGTTTCGGAAGCCCTTCCTATCCGTTATGGCATCAGTCAGATTGGCATTCCATAAGGTACCTGAGTACCCACTCCACCGCCCCGGTCATCAACCCTGCGGCAGAGGCTTAGCATTACCTAAGCGCCGCGCCCGCCAAATTTCTGCTCACACGTGACTTTGACCAAGCACCACCAATCACTCAATTTTATCCTCCCCTCCAACTTGGAACCCACTTCCGCTCGATCATCGACCAGAGACGAACAACCCAACCCTCGACATTTCACGACAAATCAGTCAAAATGCCGGTACGTGCGAGCTATTCGGTTAATTCCTTTCATCTGTCGTTGTTTTCTTGCTAGCATCATTTAGAGATGAAGCGCGAAAGAACTGTCGAAGCGGATGCGGAGGCGTTTGATTACTGTTTTTGAACTTGGGAGCTGACCGACGTCTTGTGCAAACAAACAGAGCCACAAGTCTTTCCGCACCAAGCAGAAGCTCGCCAAGGCGAAGAAGCAGAACCGCCCCATTCCTCAATGGATTCGCCTCCGAACTGACAACACCATCCGGTACGATGCACTCCACGTTTCACACATCATGAGCGACAGCGATGGGCAATGAAAAGAGGAGACGGACTACACGTGCACTCGGACAAGTGAAAGCTAACGAATTCCATGCAGCTACAACGCTAAGCGGAGACACTGGCGCAAGACTCGTCTGGGCATCTAGATGCATTGCCCAGCACCAGAATGCCACTTGCTGCTGTTCTACTATCCTTGACTCGAAACCACCCTTGACGAACGTCGACTACACCCGACTGCAACACCAGCTCGACCACATCCACACCCATCTATAGATGGCCTTGACGAATTCTGGATGGTCCGCAAAGAGACAGGGAGACAAGATAAAGGGAACACAGGTCATGACTTTTTGATGATTGAGAAAGGGCGTCTTGGTCCCGAAATTAAAAGGGTGTCGGTTGCGCTGGCTTTTTGCGGCATTACATTTAGGGTCACTCAGGGAAGGCAATCAAGCATAAAATTTGCAAACACAATCGAGTGGGCATGCCCACCGTTTCAGCGGCAATGCTATCTTCTGCGTGTTTAGCTCCCGCACCCACGGCCACTGCCGAGCGAATTTGACATGACATGCAAGCGAGGATATTGTCTACAGTAACGATTGTTCAAGAATCTCAAAGATCATGCAAAATGCTGTCCGTATGGAACGACAAGGTTCTCCACAGCTGCAGGTTACTCCTTAAGATGCAGACTGTTAAGCAACTGAAATCAGCTACTTGAACTCACCGTCTTCGAGGCGTAGTTTAAGACGCCGCGCCATTTGGGATAGGCATGTACATGTGATCCAACCTTCCACGCGACTGCGTTGGAAATCAATGGAAGGTGAGTCGGTTGAACGTTGGAATGTGTACAGCAGACAAGGCACTTGGGCGGTCGTTGCTGAGTCTTGATGAAGGCAACGGCTTCCTAAACTTGACCCAGCCACACACCCTTAAGGCACTGGCTGAGTGCAATAAGTAGGAGTTATCTAAGCCCAGACATGTGACTCGCAGCGCTTGATACGGCCTTCCACTGCATCATTTGTCCAGCAAGTCACCATAGGGTATCTCATGTTTAAGCTGCCGACTCCGCAAGGCCTACACAAACTCCCCTCACATATACACGCGTCACATAGGGTTTTCAAACCCACACTACGGGTCTCGGTGCAATGACCTCATCGAGGCTGGCGTACGATGGGAGACGATGTTCCCATTTAGCAGCACGAAGTAGAGCGCTGCCTTCACAGTCACCGCAGTGGCTCAGAGGTTCAGAGGTCAAATGTTTCCTCGACAATATATAAGTCACAAGTGATAGTGGCTGTTCAGTTCTTTCCGGGGTTCAATGGCAACAGGCAGAAGAATGCAATGGTATGTGAGTCCCCATCGCGCTCAATTGAGAGGCAAATGTGATAAAACGCCATCCAACTGCAGGACCGTTGCGTAAATTCAAGTATAGACACACAATATCAAGGGCACAGGTACGCACTAAGCTGCCGGACAGTGCTGCATTATATGTCTAGACGGAGGCGAGCTTGGGAAAAGATGAAAGAAATTACATTAAGCTGGGTCGGACGGTATTTTTTGGCTGACGGCTTATTCCATCAAGCATACTCATCCAGTACTGTGTTCATCACAATGACATCCAGTCAACTCACGAATGCTGATAGGAAGTAAGGAGAAGTCTGGTGTCTAATTGGATTAGCAACGCCACGAGATGGTGGTGCGGTTGATGTAGCGCCGAGAGCGGCGTGATCATTCAGTTTTGACCTCCAAGATCCGACATCTGCCGTTGCCCGACACCTGTTCTTTGTTCCCTTGCTGCCTCGCTTCATCGTATACCCGAAATCATTGCAGCTCTAGAACCCAAGCCCTAGAATACTCAACCCACCAACGCCAAAGAATATGCTGAGGTGGAAACAAAGGGCGAAAACCATCAAGTCGTCAATCCGAAACTGTTTGGGCCATTCAGCCGGTAGAAGTGCTTAGCGGTCCTCGGCCCACTCGTTCTCGCGTCGGATCTGCTCCTCCTCCTCAGGGGTAAAGTCGTTGGTAATGTTGAAGGTCTTGCGAATCTCCTCAGGGGACTTGCCCTTAATCATGTTGGCGACAGTCTTGCAGCCAACATCCAACAAAGCCTTGATATCCATATAGTTGGCAGCCAGAATGATCTCAAAGAGCATCTCTTGGTCAACCTGCATGAACTTCTGGTCCCATTCATCGATTTCGGTTGTCTTCTTGCGGGACTCGTTGTCATCCTCGGCAGTGGGGAGGGGGTCGTTGCGGTGGTGCTCGCACCATTCAATGATCTTGACCAGAACAGGCCCAGAGACGTTGGGCAGGGGGACTGGGGTGGAGGAGGCAACATCGAGGGTCAGATCCTCAATCAGGTTCTTGAGCAGCATGGAGCGCTCAGCGACCTCGAGATCAACAGGATGCTCGGAGTTGTCATTGGCACGCAGGGTGACCTTGGTGTTCTTGCGGTCGGTGTCTGACATTGTGAAGATTTGTGGATGTGCAAGGTTGAAAATCGAGAAGATTGAGCTCGGATGGTCTGGCTGGTAATCGGCTATTGTTGGATGAGGTGGCGGTGGTGTATCCTGTATAGAGACGCGTCGGTCAGTCTCAAATGAGGGGTCGATGCGGCCTGGTGCAGAAGTAGGGGCTAGTCGCAAGATGAAAAGATGGCAGAAAGCAAGATGAGATGTATGCGATATCTTGGATATTAAAGTACTGACCTTTTGTTATGATTGTGGTTTGTTTTGAGATACAGAAGGATGAATGTGGTGTTAGCAAGAAGTTGTTGGTTGGTGTAAGCAGGCAGGACAACTTCAGAATGCGTCAGGTACCATATTTGGAGGGTAGACGTGCACGGACCACACGGCTTCCATTGTGCCAGTAATAGTTCTCAGCCGGGCTACCAGCTTTGTACAGGCACAGAGCAGTTGCCTGGAGTGCTTAGAGCCACTTCAGGTGGGCACGAAGTGACTCAATGAGAACAAAGCACATCACAAAGCACTAGACAACGGCACACAGGTACAAAGCTACTTGCAGCTTTGCATGGCTGGCGCAAGTTGAAGTCATTGTCGAAGCTGGGAAGCCCAAGCATGGCACTTGCCAAGCCTGACCCGTTCACCAGCGAAAGGCAGCATTGTGGACATAGTCTGTATCGCGAGCCAAATAAAGGGATTGCTAACCTACGATCCCGTGACTCCAAGCTAGTCGGTCTAGCCTTTAGTCACTGTGAAATAAAACGCATCAACCTGTAGCAAAGGTCTGAAAGGTGTCCAGACAGGATGCTTCCGCAGGTTGTAACTCAGGATTTGAGGATGCTTCGCAACTCAGCTTAGTAGTATAAGATAAGCAGATTTCAGCTTTCACACTGTCTAATCGCAATCTACGTTTCCGGAGATAACTCGTGTCCCGCATTCATCATCTTGTAACGTCTCCCAGCTTGATGGGTCAAGCCAACAGAACCTGCTGGATGCGATGATCGTGCGCCTACAATCGTCTTGTACATTAGTCGTGAAGCCAACACTGCCCTGCCTATGCATTCGAATATTGCATGAACGTCCATGGATATGTGAACTCCTATCACACCACACGGGTGATACTGAACAGCCTTATATGATGCCCCAAAGTGCTTACCTGATATACCTTCGCCTGCCCTATGGCTGGCATTATTTAAGGCTGCCAGTTAGCACATTCTCCGTGGAAATTGAATCAACAAGATCGATACTACGTACATCAAGAAAGCACGCCGTTAAACGACAGCTTCCCTCACGCTAAGAATTCCCATTAAAAGGCGGTCCTTGGGTGTCTGACTTTAGAACATTGATTTGCCAACAAGCCGCGCCTCACGCCAACTAACAACCCGGTATAAGCGGTGTCAGGGTCTGGTCTATATAGCGGGTCCATGCATTTTGCCGGGTCCTAGCTCGAACTTATTAAGTCAACATTGCGCCAGGCTCGGGTGCTGCCTCAACGCTGGGCAGCACAGCAGGTCGCAGTCAAAGCGTCCGAAGAGTTCTGTCTCGTTAGCTGTTATCTGGCTATCGCTTGGCGACTCACAGACTGCTTAATAGCATCTTTGCAGGTGAGTTCTGATGTTTCTGGGGGCCCAGTGCATAAGCTTCGAGTGACGGGCGGCCCACAGTGACGTTGCCTAGGCAATCCCTGCCCGAGATTCCAGACCCTGTCATATTTGTCCTGCTTCCAGCCATGTGGCCTCCGACCTTGTGTGCTCCTGACGTTTTCATAGCACACCTGCCTCCGTCAGACAAGACACCACAACCTGTCTTTGCATATGCCCTTCTGGCCGAAAAAAGAACAATTACTTCTATCCATGCAACGCCAGTGCTCCGACTTCTTTCCTACAGCTTCACACCCCAAACTTCTTCGACCTAATTGTTAAACATGCTATATGCATCTGACCTGCCCACGGTTGAGACACCCTCCTTGAAAGCAGAGACAAGGCCTTATCGTCGATGCTTTGGCTGCTGGCAATAGGAAGAAAACACAATTACAATGTGGCGCCGCACATATCTTTTGCTCCTTGTGGCTCGCCTCTGGTTTGCCTTATCTCCAAGTTATCTTCACCCCGATGAGAACTTCCAGGGTCCGGAAGTTATTGCTGGTAAGATTCCTCTTTCGCAACCTGTGCGCTGCGTGGCAAGCCTGCGCGATTGCTCTTCCCTTGACGGGCGATCTTACTCCTCTGGAACCTTTGAGAAATGTTAACCACGAGCTTCTCCGGCCAGGCGAAATATTCAAATACCCCGTCCGCCTAACTTGGGAATTCACGAGCGACAACCCGATCCGAAGCGTATTTCCACTCTGGCCGATATATGGCTTGCCCATGCTTCTATTGCAATGGCTATGGATAGGAAACGGCAATGACGGCGAGGTTCCTCCAATAGCGGTGTTCTGGACTCTGCGGGCGCTCATGTTCATTCTCAGCTTTGTCCTCGAGGACTGGGCTATTCACGAGCTGATCCAGTCTCCACGCCATCGTCGCGTTGCTATCCTCTTGGTGGCATCTTCTTACGTTACGTGGACATACCAAACGCATACCTTCTCGAACGCTATCGAGACCTTGGTTGTGGCATGGAGCCTTGTCCTGATTGAGCGGACAATTGCAGCTCCAATCAATACCGTACGTTCTCCTATCCGAGGCGCAAGGGCGCAGCTAACATTTGATAGCCCCATACTCCGCTGCTAGCACCTGCTGTGCTCGGTGTCATGGTGGTGTTTGGCTTCTTCAATAGAATCACGTTTCCGGCGTTCCTGCTCATACCAGGCTTACGATTGATACCATACTTCTGGAAATCGTATGTATCAAATGTGATCCAGCCTGGACTGATCGATTGCTGACAATAGTACCAGTCCTCTGGCATTTACGGTTGTGGCGCTGTCGGCTTTATTCACAGCTTTTGTTGCTGTGGCACTCGATACCGCCTTCTACTCGCCGCACACAATTTCGTGGAGCGACTTGTTCCGCCATCCAGTCATTACACCCTATAATAACTTGATGTACAATATCTCGCCTTCGAATCTGGCGCAACATGGTCTGCACCCTTGGTACCAACATACTCTTTTCAATCTACCGCAGTTAATCGGGCCGGCTGCCGTGTTACTGTTTACACGCCCACACTTGTCCTTGAGACTGTATTCAGCCATATCAGGAATATCTGTCCTATCAATGTTTCAGCACCAGGAAGCCCGGTTTCTGCTCCCGACCATTCCCCTGATCCTTTCTTCGGTTCGATTACCGCAGAATAAGAGGATACTGCGAATCTGGGTTGCGGCATGGATTGTATTCAACGCATTCTTTGGAATATTGATGGGTATCTACCATCAAGGCGGTGTCGTGCCCGGCCAGGTCTTTATGAGTCAACAGCCAGACGCTACCACAGCGATTTGGTGGAAGACGTATATGCCACCAATATGGTTGCTAAACGGCAAAGCCGAAGTGCTTGAGACACGCGACATGATGGGTTCAACAAGCGAAGAGCTCTATGCAGAGCTGGACAAGTTTGCCACATGCGACACGCCAGCGGACCGTCGAAACAAGGAATACCTCAAAGAGAAGAAGGGGACTTACCTGCTCGCTCCAGCGTCTGCGACGTGGCTAGATCCTTACTTGCGCAACAAAGGGTTGGATGGCCTACGCTTTCGGGAAGTTTGGAATCACAGGCATCACTTGAATTTGGACGATTTGGATTTTGCGGAAGACGGCGTTTGGAACACACTCAAAAGGGTAATTGGGCGCAGAGGCTTAACTGCGTGGCGGGTCACGAAATCTTGCGAATAGCGCTCTGGAATGGATTGGAATCATATGTATTCACAGCGTCGAGATACCCCTTTGATTTATGGAGGATTCCCTTATCTGCGAATTGCGAGTCTTGCATTGCAATCTGACCATGATCTAAGCATCAACCGGTGCCCTCGTAGCCGCCCCGCCTTTTTGGTAGTGACAGAAATGCTTATGTAACCGACGCGGTCTCCAAAAGCTCGACCCAGCTTCTCAAACCACGCGATTTTCTGCAATGCTTGGCTCTCACTGCCTGCGTCATCGATAAAGTTGAATGCCTTCAATATACACTCGAGCTCGGTCGACTTGCTGAGTGTTGGATCCCACAGAACACTTTACAGCTTGAAAGAATTCAAACGTGATCAAGATGGGTGGCTTCAATCTCGAGTTTTTCAAGGTACCTACTTCGTGCCTTAAGTCAGCGCATGCGCAAGTCGTACAGCACAAGGACTGATATTTGACTGACTTGCTCTTTACAGTTCGGCATGTACCTCTTCTTTCCCATTGCTTTCATGGGTTATTTTGGTACCAATCTCGATGCCAGATTTGCTGTGCCAGACTTTTGGCCCAAGCCGGAGGAAGCAAACAAGGTGCCAACCGAAAGAGACGAAATCAAGGCGGAACTCGAACGTCTAAGAGCCAGGAGATTGTATTTGAGGGACAGAAGACTTGAGGAGGAAGCTCGGCGGCGCGCAGAGAACCCGCTGCCTCCCCAGGACGAGGAGTAGATGCGCGGCGACGATTCTCTTGGAGTTGTTCGATTGGGAGAGGAAGTCATTGATCATTCTGCGAACTCGTGGCTGCGGCCAGCTTCTATCTTTCTTCCGTCGAGTATACGCCAACGAACTTATCATTGCACCCATCCGACTGCCGATCTTCCCTGCTCAATCAATTCTTTTACGGATATTTGCTGTTCTGGAAAGAGGCATTGGTGGAGCAGAATGCGTCCTCAAGTCTGTTGGAAAATCTATAACGAAGCTCGCAAGAGTATGCACCAACAAAAGTCTGTCGTCCTTTCGATGCGGCGCGTGCGCTTTCTAACAGTCGAGGTTGTCCGCAAACGCTTCCCATTCTTCCTCTGTCACGCTTTCTCCCTTTAGAGCGTTACAATATATCGACTGGACATCGGGAAACTCGGACAATGCAGCAACAAAGTCTGAGAATAACTTCACGTCTTCGGGTGAATCCACAACCGTTTGCGTGTTCTCGTTCGGCATCCAGATAATGTCTGAGGTGAGGATCTTGAATCCGAACTTTGTCGAAATACTTTGGGCCAATTGCATGGTTTGTGTCGGTGCACACCATACTATGATGTTGTCTTCGTCGTCTGTCTCCAGATCCTCGGCACCAGACTCTATGGCGGCCTCCAAGACGTCATCTTGCCCCAGCTTGTCATGGCGCTCAAATACCACCCGCCCGCGCCGGCTGAAGAGATACTCGGTTGTTGTCGTGCGACCTTGATGTTTCTTGATCATGTGGTTCACGTCTTGAAGTGCGCGCAATTTGTTATCCGTCTCAACATCGATGATAAATGCTGCCGATGATGGGAACATAGCTTCAAACTTCATGCTCTCAAGAGCGGTGCCCGTCATAGAACGGCCTTGACCCCTGGCCACTGCTCCATCGATCACACTCTTGGGGGTTGCAGCCTATAGAAAGCCTCAATATAAAGACGTACAGAATGAAAATGGAGCGTCTCTCTTTACCTTCTTTGCAAGTGCAATTGCATTCGCAAGTGAGGTGTTGGCGTTTGGATCAGGCCCGTAGAGCCTCGAGTATAGAGTTATGTTTCGGACGTGGAGTGTGCGTATACTGGCCTTGTCCTTATCCGCCCTGCCCTTTGTATGTTTGATCTTGGACCATTTGTTGTGTCCTGCCTGCAGGCGAGCACTCGTCGCAAACATGCGGCTGCATCTCGAGCATACTTGGGCTGGCCTCGCAGGTCGGAGCGCAAGGGCGCCCAAGTTCCACAGGGTTGTAGCCATTGTCTGTCTCGTTCTCTAAAGGGTCAGGACAAAGAAGCCAAGACCGGTTCTCGATGCTACAATGCTGTGCTATGGATTGCAGGGAACAGTGCAACAAGAGCATAGTCGGCGGTATTCCTAGTATTGCGCTTTCAGCAAGAGGAAAAGAATGCGCATGGTACAATGATTTTGTAGGTCCCGCAGCTGTGGAACCCGTTGCGAACAGAAAGGTAGCATTGCCTCATCAATTGGCCAGGGCGAGCCGCTAGAGCCAAGGCTACAAGGGTGGCCGCAGCACTGAGAGTGACATGTGTCGAAGCCCTGCGAGGGCGCCTTGGGGCCCTCTGCTGCGGACAGCTGGAAGCTGGGGCATTATACCTTTAACCTCGCTTCCCTTCAACACTTTGAACGACCAGACCAAAAGACGGCTTGGTCTGCTGGGGAGAGCATCCACCACTAGAATCCCCACACAAGCCTTGAACAAACGAATACACAAATATGTCATCAGGACCGTCGCCCGAGCTTCCCACCGCAGACGGTTCCGCCGCCGAGAATGTGTCCGCCCCTCCACCGCCGACTCCCCGTCACCAAGCGACCTCGACGCCGGAGCTCGACGTGCCCAAGCTACAGTCTCTCCCAGCCGAGCAGCAAGACCTGTACCTGCTGACATTTGTGTCGACCCTATCGAAGCATGTCCTCTCCCTCGCTGACGACGACTGCACTGCGCAGCAATTCTACCTGAAGCGCGAGATCTTCCAAATCATAAACCTCCCTGCACCGACACCCACACGCGTGGTCCGCAACAGCCTGGGACGATGCCTGGCGCACATCTTTGGCAATGGCGACCGCAAGTTACTGCTCGAAACGATCAACGACCTCATGGCAACAATAAGTACTGGAAAGTCCAAGGGCGAAGGCGAGGCTCGCGCCAAGCATGCTGCTGTCGTGTGTCTGGGTGATACATTTGGCGCCGCTGGCGACAGTGCTATCAGTCACCACCAACTGGCCTGCACAACGCTGCTGAAGCTACTCAAGAGTTCGTCAAGCCATGCTGGCATTCGCGCCGCATGCTTCATAGCGCTGGGTAAAATTGTTCGCATGGTGGGCTACATGTTGGACGACAGCCTCGCAAGGGACATTTGGAAACAAGGCCGGAGCTATGGCTCAAGCGACAAGGGCGCTTTGGTGGTCGTCGCGGCGTGCAAGTGCCTCAAGTCTCTGATGAAGCATACCGCCTACTTCAAGAACACGAGTGACTTTGACAAAGTGCAGACGGCCATGTTCAAGGCTTTTGAATATGGCTCTTCTCAAGCACGGCGTGCAGCTGCCGAGTGTCTGGCTGAGGCGCTAGTCATGGGATATTCGGAGACGGCAGTGGGAGATAGCCTGTTGAGTCCTACTCTTGGCAAAAAGATGAAGCTCAAGACCCCAAAGACTCCAAAGACGCCTATGCGCTCGTCAATGCCACCGGGTGTGCTGGGTGATGACGACGACGTGCCATCACGACCAGAGAGCCCGGCTTTTATGAAGAGGAATCTGGACATTTCTCTGTCTTTCGCCGACATTCTCCGAATTCTTTCATACCAGTACGGCAAGCTAGGAACGTCCAATAAGGCCAGGTCTGCCATTGGCGTGTGCTACTCGACACTCTTCCAGCGTCTTGGGGAAAAGACTGTTGAAGTGAATTACATGAAAATCGTGGAAAATCTGGCACTTGAGGTGCTCGGCAACCCCAACATCACAAATAATCGTTACCGCCTATTAATAACCCGCCGCATTATCGACATTCTGTTGCAGGACGTCATTGGCAAGAAGATTCTCGGCGAAACTGGACAATCGCACGCGGCCAAAATTCTGATCAATGATGTCCTCAAAAACTACCCTCAAGCGCTGAAAGAACGACCGGAGCCTACTAAGCATATGCTCATCGCTGCGCTGGGTGCGTTGAGTTCTTTGATGACCTCTCTTGGATCTGCTTTCAATGCCTTTGCAGAAGCCGCAAGAGAAGGCCTGCTCCAGGTTCTTCAGCATCCTAGCTATACTGTTCAAGTGTACACGTCGGCTTGTCTCAAGATCTTCGTCCTGAACTGTCCCCAACAGCTTTTGTCTTGCCTCTCGGTATGCATGAACAGTCTAAGTAGGGAGCTTAGCGTGCTCGGAACTGGTCGCAACTCTACCCGGAAGTGTGTTGGCTTTGCTCATGGGTTGGCTGCCACGTTGAGCGTGAGCCCGTCACGTCCATTGTACGGTTCTGTTGACATCAACAGTCGTGTGCTCACCATGGCAACTAATCTTTTGAAGTCAAGCGGCAAGCTTGAACTCCGAGTCGCCAGTACCCAGATCCAGGTCGCTTGGACCTTGATTGGAGGTCTCATGTCGCTGGGACCAAACTTTGTCAAGATTCACCTTTCTCAGCTTCTTTTACTCTGGAAGAATGCGCTTCCCAAGCCTCTGGCTAAGGATAACACTGCGGCAAGAAACTACCTGGAGGCATCATTCCTTGCGCATGTCCGAGACTGCGCACTTGGATCCATCCTAGCCTTTCTGGAATTCAACAGCCGGCTGTTGACTGTCGATGTTTCGAAGAGAATTGCAACCATGTTGCAGAGTACAACTGCCTTTCTAAGGACACTGCCCAAGAAGAAGACGTCTGACGACATTTCTGAGCGGTTGGCGCCCGCACTGCAGCTACAAGACATCGAGATGATGGTGCAGCGCCGCGTGATGCAGTGCTACATCAAGCTGGTGAACACTAGCCCTGCTGGCGGTAGCGAGGCACTGCTCCAATCGAACTTGCTTACTTTGGCCATCTCACTCTTTGCCGATCCGGACAACTATTCTCCGAGCTCTCTGAGCGCTGCCATTGCCAATTCAGCCGGTTCATTCGACACTATCTGGGATGTTGATGATAATTCCGCTTTTGGTGTTACCGGGCTTGTTTCCGGCTTTCGAATTAAGCAACTACCTGGTCAGCACGAGAGCACAATTGAACCGTCGTTGACGCAAGATAACAGCCCGGAAGACAGCATGGAGAATGTTCTGTTGTCGCCAGTCTGTGGGGCCCTGGAGCATGATGCTTCAACTCTCTACATCGGCGGCCCAGCCCCTTTCAGTTGCACCTCGGATCCACCTGCAACTGAGGTGGTCAACATGGCCATACAATTGTTTGCCTTTGCCTTTCCTCTTACTCCAAGCAAGGTTCAAGAAAGTATTTTGGAGCAGATAGCGACGTTTATGGCTGCTGGCTCATTGGAGAGAGACAATGCTCGCAGAGCTGCTATCACTGTCAATGTTGCCGCCGCGTATCTGTCGACTCTGAAGGTTGCTGTCAAGGAGACGCAATCGCCCTCTGGCAACATCACCAACATACAAGTTGAGAAGCTCTTCCAGGACATGATCAGAGTCTTTGTACTTGATACAGATCAGTACGTCCGGAGTCTCGGATATGCAGCCATCGCGCGCATGTGCAACGTTTGTGGCAATGCTTTCACGAACACGGAGATCAAATTTCTTGTCGACACAATTGTCGTCAACAGAGAGCCTAGCGCACGAGCCGGATGCGCCATGGCGCTGGGTTGGATTCAGGCCAAGGTCGGTGGAATGGCGGCGGGCTATCACCTCAAGACCATCCTGGGCATCCTCATGTCGCTTTGCAACGACCCGCATCCTACCGTGCATTTCTGGGCCTTGGAGGCATTGGCACGTGCCGCCGATGCTGCAGGTCTTGGCTTTTCTCAGTATGTCGCCGGTACACTAGGCATGCTCGCGCAGCTGTACACCTCTGATATCCACAACCCAGAATCCGCTTCGGCTGTTTCTATGAACCTGGAACTGGAATTATCTACTACCGCCAGCATTGCACGATGCGTTGATTCACTGATCAACGTACTAGGGCCCGATCTGCAAGACATTGCAAAGTCGAGAGAGCTGATCCTCACTCTTGTTGGTTATTTCCAATCAGAGGACGACATACAAGTGCAACATGCCAGTCTGGGTTGTCTAGAACACTTGTCGCTCTATGCGCCAGGCCACATGCATTTTGAAGACTATGTCAAGCTTTTACAGAAGTACCTCAAGTCCGACCTTGCGACACTTCGAGACGTGGCTATTGACGGCTTGTACAACATCATGAAGAGGAACTCCTACGATGTGATAGCCGCTGCCGAACCTGGTTTCGAGCAAGACCTCTGGTTAGCGCTTGATCGAAGTCCGGACCATGACGGAATTCGGAACATCATACAGAACTGGATGCGTCAGACCTGCTTGAGTGACACCGCTGAATGGCTTCAGCGTTTCCAGGCTGTATTGAAAATGACGCGCCCCAGGGCTGTCGCGGATGCTGACGCCGGGCCTAAAAGGTCGACAGCTGTGGTGGACTTGCAGGATGAAGAAGTGGCTGGCTTCGCAGCCGCTGGTGGTGTCGTCAAAGATGAGAAAGAAGGTGGATCGGGTTCTGACGTGGAACCCCTTCGGTGGCAGGTCATCGCATTCGCCGTGAGCCTCCTTCATGAAGTCTTCCAGCTCATCAACAAGGACGTTATGACCAATGGCGAGTCGGCAGCACAGACTGCCCTACAGGCCAGGATCGCGGATGTTGTCCGCATGGCATTCTCAGCCTCGACCTCTGGAGTGCTTGAGCAGCGGATATGGGGTCTCAAGATCATTGGTGCAGTCTTGAAAATGTTTGGCAAAGCTCCGGATCCGGACTTCGATGAAGCCATGCTTCTGGAGCAATACCAGGCTCAAATCAGCTCAGCATTGACGCCCGCTTTCGCTGTTGATTCTTCCCCCGAGCTGGCTTCTGAGGCTGTTAATGTGTGCGCGGCTTTTATTGCAACTGGCATTGTCACCGATGTCGACCGAATGGGCAGGATCCTCAAGACACTTGTGACGGCACTTGAGAACTTTTCAGCCCAAAACGACAATGCCGGAATTGGAGACTTGAGGGGACTCAGTTCCAATGCCCAGGTCATGGTCAAGATGGCAGTCTTCTCAGCGTGGGCTGAGCTACAAGTTGCAAGCACTGAGCAAGCCTACCTTCTTGACGTGCTAAAGCCATATATTGGCAAGCTGACACCTCTTTGGCTCGAGTCTCTCAGAGACTTTGCGCAATTACGATTTGAGCCAGACATTTCAATGACCTTGGGACCTCCTTCTCTGTCCGGCAGTCTAGACACAATCTATGCAGCACTCAATCGTGAAACGCTGCTCAAGTTCTACCAAGATTCTTGGCTGAAGTTGGTCGATGCGATTGCAAGCCTGATTGGCCAAGACAGCGAATTCGTCTTTGATGCTCTGGATGGAAAGGAGAGCACGGGCGCTGCGCCTAATGGCCATTCCAAGGGATCCATCAATTACCGTGACGAGCCCTTGGCATTCTTCTTCGTGCTGTTTGGTATTGCTTTCGAGGCGCTCGCCGCCAAGCCAGGTCACGCAGATTCTCTTGCTAGCCATGAGCAGACACTTGAGATCCTGCAAGCTCTGAAGAAAATTCTACAGCCAAGTGTTTCCGGTCATGCTATTTACAGAGAAGCTGTCTTTGCCGAGACAATGGACTTGCTGGACCGTCTCGTCTTGACGGAAGGCTTGGATGTACAGGGCGTCATTGTGGACATTGCGCGCGCACTCTGCGTCGAGCACCCTGCGGCGAGAAAGTCTGCCGAGGCTGACAACGGCGAGTTGTCTGAGGATGTGGACCAGCTTTTTGAGCTTACTCGAATCATTGTGCTTGTCCTGGCCGGTCTGTTGCCCAACCTCACAGAAGCGAACCAACCTGTCCGCCATGTCTTGACCGAGGAAGCCATTGTTCTTGTTCGAACATCTTTGGACGCTTTGGTCAGTGCAGCAGAGGTTTTCCCAGCAGTGATCAAGACGGATCTGCACGCATGTATTATTCACATACTTGCGACAATTCTAGCTACTCCGTCTTGTCAAGAGGTCATCGTTCCACAGGCATTGCCGACTCTCAAGCGCTTCATCGCAACAATGGCAGGCCCAAGAGAGGGCAACAGTGGACCAACGGAGATACAGCTGCAGGGCTGCTTGCGCCGTTTCCTGTCCATATATCTATATGGACAAAAGAGGGAGAAACCAACGGATTTGCAGAATGTCAAGAACAGCCTGCTCGCGATCACCATCCTGTTCACAGGCGGACAGAACCACCTTACGGCGAATGACCCGATAGTAGCCAAGTTCCTCGAGGAACTGGTCGAATGTCTTTCAGATCGCATGGTGAGTCAAGACAAGTGCGCAAGCCGTGATGTTGTGAGGAAATAATCGAACACAATGCTAAGATATTCACTCAGACAGCAAAAATTGCAGCCAACTGCGTGCGATCTCTGGTCTTACAGACCAAGCCCACCGTTGCCGACGAGACAATCACCCGCCTTCTCCTCCCCCGTCTGATCGCCTTCGTGACTAACACCGACCCCGAAGATCCCGAACAAGCGCGCGCGCTTGTTGCCCACACACTAACGCAATATGTTGCCATCGTGCCCAAGGACCATCAAGCTATTGCCATGTCACTTGTGATGCCCACCTTGCTGTCTCGGGCTGCCAGCGAGGGCGGTTCTTCTACTAGTGGTGGTGTTGATGCGGCAGGACTGAAAATTTATCGCGAAACGAGCGCGCGACTGCTCGAGCTGGCGTCCGCGGACCAGGCGAGCTTTCGAGGTGTCGTGGCGGGTATGAGCGAGAGCCAGAAGGCGTTCATGGAAGAAGTGATTACGCGTGGGCGCGAGAGCGAAAATGTGAACAAGGATGCGGATGTGGATAACGAGCAGCCAACGATTGCGCTCAAGATGAACTTTGGCATTTAGCATAATGGGGTTGGAATTGGACGGCATTGGAGTGAGGGGACAATAGAGAAAAGCAAGACTACAACAATTCTATGACTTTCTTTAAAAAGGTAAATTTTGAAGTCACTGAAGTGAGTGCACCACAGTCGTGCATCATGCTGTCATCTTGGAAAACTATCGTGAAGTTTAGAAACCGGAACTCTAAGTTATTGAACAGGGTATCTGAGTGTATATGGCTGTCGTTCTGGACATCTGTATGTCTGTATGGTATGCTTTTGGGGAGGGGGGGGGGTTTAATTCGCTGCCAGGATCTCAGCAGCGTCGTGGGCCTGAGCCACGTCAATCTTGCCTGCGCTCTTGCGCACAACCTCCTTCTCCTCTCTTTGCTTTAGCGCCTCGCGCTGGCTTTCGTGCGAGACATAGCTGCTGTATCGCAAGATGCCCAGGGAGAGCGTCACCATGAAGACGATGCCGGCAACAGCGCGCCGTGTAACCACCCATCGAACGGCCTCAATCTGAGATCTGGAGTCGCTGTTAAGGGTGACGCTGATCTTGTAGGCTATTTGTTGGATCTGTGTACCGACGTACATTAGTGGTTGAGGAGTGAAGATGCCGATGATGAAGAGTTGAAAGGGAAATGACAAGACTGTAACGGGGAAATGAGATGTGGGACATACAGCGCCTTCAGCCTTCTTTTGTTCCTCGCGCACAGCCATCTTGCGATCATTGAACATGCCGCGAACGTTATCATTGAGCGTGTGCAATTCCTGGCTCATGGCCTGCGTAAGGTTGTCCACCTCGTGCTGCAGCACGGTGCGCTGCCGCCGGAGCTCCTCGTCCGCGATGCGCCTGTTGTTCATGACCTCAGTCGACAGTTCAGCGCAGGCGGCCTGGAATAAGTAGGTTTCGTTCTCCACATCACTCTTGGAAATGAGTCCGCCCTGTGCGACGTCGAGGTTCTGCGCAAGCAGCGTGCGTACTGCCTTCATGGCCGTAATGGCCTGCGCTTGGGTATACCCGTCTTGCTCAAGCTGCTTTACAAGCGAGTAGCTGTCAAAGTGGTGCACATATGGGGCCGGCGACAGATGTGGCGGCTTCTCCTCGAGTGGTGTGTTTTCTGGCGGCTCAATGTGCAGGACTGCGTCCATAGGGCCTGTCGCGCGCCTCTTTTTGCTACTTTGTGTTGCACCGTCTTGGCCTGTGCTTGCCTCGCCATCAGCGGTGGGGGTCTTGCTGCTGCTGCTGCTGCTATCATCTTTGCTATTCTGAGCTTCAGCCTCTGTCTCCAGCTGCTCTTTCTTCCGTCGCCGTTTCTCGGAGGCTGATACCCCAGGGGAGCTCAGCATCTTCTTGAGCGAGTCGCTGGCCGGGTCGAGTGCCTTGGCGGCATCTTTGCGCTGCTCGGGTGTGCTTTCGCGCGCTGAATCGGGCGGAGGCAGGGAGATCACGCCGCCATCTGTTCCTTGCTGCTGCATATGCGACTCAAGGGCTGGCGCGGGCTGCACGTCACCGAGGGGCTTGGGTTCAACGCCCTTTCCTACGCGCGGCGCGAAACTCGCCTTGCTAGATGCTGTCGAAGTGCTCAGAGTGGCATGCTGCTGCTGGCGCTGCAAGTGCGCTGAGTGGCGCCCGGGGATGAGAGAAGAGGCCGAGGAGGGCGAGGATGGCGACGCTGGAACGCTCCGACAACGGCGGGCCGTTGAGCGGAAGAGCGTCGGGTAGAGGAAGGTCAACCGCTGCGTGGACATGCTGAGCAGCAGATGATGGCCGGGGGAGAGAGGCAAGGAATTCGAGATAGTGTGCGTTTGCTAGGCCATTGGCATGGGTTCAATGTTGTTGGGATGGCACAAAAAGGTTGGCGTTGATGTTGACGTTGGCGGGTGGAATTGGAATTGGAAACAGGGGACAGAGACAGCTGCCGGGGTGGTTGAAGTTGTAGATGGGCCATCTTAGCGTCGTGAGGCCTTTTTGCTGAAGCTTGGCAGGCCCTGGCTCGCATCTGCTTGGCGCATTGGCCAGGGCCAGGGGATAGTACTTCCTCTTTGCATTCTGTAGCCGCGCTGGCGTTACAGTGAACTTGGTGCCACGTTTCTAGCGCGTATCTGCTCAGACAGTTGGAAGTCCAGTTCATACCCTGCTGTGGCTCCTGGCAGGGGGCACTGTAGGCTGGGATCCCAGGCTCACTGGGGCTCTGTCAGAAGGGCTCTACGGATCACAGTGCAGAAGGGAACCAAACGACATGGGCCAGGCGGCACTCACAGCTGACATCCCTGCTGGACCTGACAAAGAGTAGCCGCCTGTAGCGGTCCAAAGTCGTGGCAGCATGCAAGATGACGACCGTGTGGATGCAACTGCATCTTCTCGAGTCCATCTGTCCCTTCGTGCCGACCACGAGGTATTGCATCTTGCGCAAATCAGCTTCTGCACCAGTCGCCTACCAACCCATCTTCAAGCTTACCAAACGGAGACCCTTCCGGGCAGCGCAATCTAGCAGCATCATCCAGCAATTAACATCATACTCCCAAGCGACACTCTAGTTTGCTTCCCCTGGACCCGCCCCTCGTCTCACTGGAGACGACGATCCAGGACGACGAAGATAGGTTCGCAGTGCCTACTCTTTCGAGGACGCTGTGGTATGAGCACGTTCTCTGCACATACTGGGAGCTAGCACCTGCTCTAGACTGCTTGAAATTATGGATTGGCAGAAGCGCCGTAGAATGTGCTCTTGAACCCTTCGAGCCGCACGATGCAATTCCCTATAGCTAGCCTGCTGGCGCTGGTGCTGGCGCTCGCGTCACCGATCTTGGCCACCCAGGTCCAGGACACCAAACCCTCGCCCTCGACTTGCGAATCCAAAACGATCAACCACATTACCCATACCCTTCCTCAGCAGTGCCTGCGCACCAACTGGTCCTCGACGAACGCGACTGAAAAGAGCGTCAGCGCAACCGCCACCGCTTACACGGGCTCTGTAGCAGGAACAGTGGCCACGAGCGAGTCTGTATCGACAAATTCGACATCGCCAGGAGAGCCTGCCTCCGAAACGCAAGCATCTCTAGAGCAGAATGGGAAGCCAGAGAAAAAGGATGACAGCTCAGATGACAGGAAGAAAGCCAAGGATGAGTCCGAAGATGACGAGGACCTGGCCACGAGCTCCTACATGTCTTTCGAGGAGTGGAAAGCCATGATGCTGCAGAAGTCAGGCCAGGACCCAGCTGAAATCAAGGCCCGGAAACACCAGGACGCTCGGGAAGGCGCAGATACAGGAGCCCAGGATGCGCTGGACAGCTGGGGCGAAGAAGGCGAGATTGCGCTCGACTTCGATGCTTTGTCTGGCAAGATCTCGCAAATGACAGCCGCCGCTGATGCCAAGAGTACTGCCGCCTCAGGAGCGGCATCGCAAGCCGAAGTACACGATCCACCTGCGAACCTCGACGATGTGGCTCACTACCGCCGGCCTAAAGACGCTGGAATTACCTGCAAGGAGAGGTTTTCGTTTTCGTCCTTTGATGTAGGCGCCACCGTTCTCAAAACGAGTCCCGGCGCCAAGAACGCCAAAGCAATTCTAGTGGAGAATAAGGACTCGTATATGCTGTTCAAATGCTCTCAGGAAAACAAATTTGTCATTGTGGAACTGAGTGAAGACATTCTTGTTGACACCGTTGTACTGGCCAACTTCGAGTTTTTTTCCAGCATGGTGCGCAATTTTCGCATCAGCGTTAGCGACAAATATCCAGTCAAGATGGAAAAATGGAAGGACGTTGGCACCTTTCAGGCACGAAATTCCAGAGATATGCAGGCCTTTCTTATTGAGAACCCCAAAATTTGGGCCAAGTATATCCGCATAGAGTTTCTGTCACACTATGGTAACGAATATTACTGTCCCGTTTCGCTTTTGCGAGTACACGGCACGCGAATGATGGACTCGTGGAAGGAAGCTGAAGCCGGCTCAGATGACGATGAGTCGACAGATCTCATCGAGGGCTCCGAGGAGGTGGTGGAAGAATATATTCCGCAGCAAGATCCAGAAGCGCCAGAGTTAGACACAACCAATGTGACTGAGCAAGATACGCAATATTCGCTTAATGAGTTGAGCTATCAAGTTGGACAGTCGCCTTGGTTTTCTCCATTGTTCAGTCAAGATGAAGAACGCCTGCTGACCTGTGGTACATACCAACCTACTCCTACCAACCATGCCGAAGCATCTACAACAGTTCAATTCGAGAAGGACAATCTTAGGGACGAAGGTTCCCAGGAACCACAGGATAACGGAGACGCGAAATCGGCACTGGCCGCGGCGACATCTTCTCCAATTACATCCTCAAGCTCCAGCTCAGGCGATCCTTCTATCCCAGCAAGCTCACCTACCAGCACTCCTGCGCCTGCGAGTTCCGAGAAACTGTTCTCCAGTTCCGATGTTTCGGTGGACAAACCGCAACCTGTTCAAGCAACCACCAAGTCACCAGTGGCCCAGCCCAAAATGCCTCAAGGCTTCAAACCAGGCAATGCGACATCCAAGCCTCCATCGAAGCCTTCTACCAATACCGGTCAAGATAAAGCCGCATCTGTTGCCTCTGCGGCTCATGCCACACCTACTGTTCAGGAATCATTTTTCAAATCAGTATCAAAACGCCTCCAGTTCCTGGAATCAAACACTACACTCTCCCTCCAATACATCGAAGACCAGTCCAAATTTCTTCAAGAAGCCCTGCAAAAGATGGAACGTCGCCAAATCTCCCGCGTCGATACCTTTCTCGACAACCTAAACAACACCGTTCTCTCCGAGCTGCGCTCCGTCCGCCAGCAGTATGACCAAATATGGCAGTCTACTGTACTCGCCCTCGAAACACAGCGAGAACAGAGCGATCGCGAGATCATTGCTTTGTCCTCGCGCCTCAACCTCCTCGCAGACGAAGTCGTCTTCCAAAAGCGCATGGCCATATTCCAATCTGTCCTCTTGTTGTGCTGCCTTGTCCTCGTGCTCTTTAGCCGGGGTGTGCTAGGTGGCAGCAGCCTTGGTGAGCAGTGGCAACAAATGTCGTCCACCTCACAATTCTTTCATAACTACATCGGATCCCCACGCTGGCCACCAGGCTCTCCCAAAGGCATGAGCCCGCAAAATGCCCCTTCCCATAGTCGCAGAGCTGACTTAAGGCCGACGCCATCACTGATGCTCAACGGGCGTCGAGCCGTCTCAGGACCTGCAGTCACGGGTGAGGGATCCGGCCTTGCGCCGGATCAGCCACACGACACCGTACTGTATGCTGATAAAATGCTTCCATTGACTCCAACGTCGGCGGTATTTGACAGTAATATGAGCTCTGTGGGCTCAATTACTCCTCCCTCCTCGTCGCGAACGGGTCGAGCAGTGCAGACGGACCATTACAGATCACACTCAATCAACGCGGAGCACACTGGTTTAGCAACGCCAATTTTGGAGATACCAGACAATGAGGATCCATTCAAATTACCTCCAAGCCGTAGCAACTTCAGCTCGACAGAATCTGATCAGATGTCTGAGCGAGCAGTAATCAATGACGATTATGCTGCTGCTTGGGACACAATGTCACCACCAGCTCCTCCTCTTTCACTATCGCAAGAGGACTCCTACTTTCCCAACGATTTACAAGAAAACTTTGCGTCGAATTACAATGAAGAAGGAGAGAGATCCACCCTTGCCGATGTGCAGCAGCACCAACAACATTATGAGGACCTGGTCACAACATCTTCTCCCGCTTCTCCCCAAGAAGCACGAGAAGTAAACTCTGGACCACCTCTTCTGCGAGCAAGTTCAATGCCAGAGTGGGTGATTGGAACTGCACGGAAGCCTTTACCGGCATTACCAGAAGATTCGATATAAGATGCTGTGCTGGTTCGGTGTTGAACTTTAGTTGGACTTGGTGTACGATGAGAAGTCTTGTTTCTTTCCTGTGCAGCGTCAATGATACCATGTTTTCTAGAACGAATGCACCTTTGACGTTGTTGATTGTAGCTAAGCTGCCATGCTGAAATCGTAGTTTGGTTTGCGTTATTTGTATTGTACATATACACGATTATTTGACCGTGAAATTCGTACTCATCCTAACCTGAAATTTTACTCAAGTAGCAGGTTGACAAATGTTTGACATGGCATTTCTGAGACCTCAACAAGCCAAGACGATACGCTCACAAATCTAGGATCATTTGAATAATGGTCAACAGCATAACCTTCGCGAAGTTGACATCGACGCAAATAGAATAAGCGATGTCATTATAATGATACCGACTACTATAATGATATTCAGCGTGGTCTTGCATAATTAGTACACCATTATTTGCTCCATTAGGAAATGCAATACATGTGCAATTATGAGCATCAAAATTTCTCTTGCAAAGAAAGCATCTGATCTAAAGCTGAGACAAGCGAAAAATACCATCAGTCCGTCTCGGCTTGTCCATCTTGCGCGCCATCCCAGTTGCCGTCCGTGTTTGCTGTCTGTCAATCCGCGTGCCCCGGGTAATCATCTTTACAAGAGTCAAGTCAAAAGACACCTTCATCTCCTGCTGACAAATTTTGTCTCTGGCCAGAACATTCGTTCCACATGAGAATCCTCAAACGACATGCCACAACATCTTGCAAGGACAAAAGAAAAAAGAAAGTTGCAACTCCTCTGACATCCACAGTCAAAGCTTTGATAAATAGCAATGGAGCCAAACAAAATCACCTGTAAACAGAGATAAATCTGCCTGCTTGTGGTAAGAAGTGCTGAGAGAACATGCCCCAACTTAGCATGCTCCAAGGTGGATGTTGCGGAAAGAAATTGGTCCCGTTCCAAGGAGTCACCATCTAATGGAGGGACTCAGGGTGGCGGTACATGCCGTAATCGCCGCACTCTTCCAGAGCCGCAAGGCGGGTGCCTCTGTCGTACTGGGAGCGGCGACGGCGCTGTTCGTCGCGGAAGTGCTGGCCAGCGTTGGGAGTGAAGAGACCTAAGTTGCACTCATATAATTAGACTTGCTTGGGAAAATAAAATTCGATCATGTTTTCGAATGACAAATACTCACCAACATGCTCGGCGTTCTCGCAGCTTCGCTTCATCTTGGATTGATTGTCAGGCTCAGGAAATGGTTCCTCTTGACCAGCCATCTGCGGAGTAGGACCGTTGGAGGTATAGTAGAGCTTGGGGCGGTAGTGAGCTGCCTCCAGCATGACAGAGCTGTTGCGAAATTTCTGGACAAGGCAGTCTTTGCCCTGGATGGTGGCGTATGAAATCTCGGCTACCTTGTCGCTCTTGAAGCAATTCCAGCGCTGGTTGCCACGTGCGTTGACGAAATCAATGATGTCCAGTGGGTCAACAAAGTTGATAAAGGCATATCCAACGTTGCAGTCGTTTGCAAAGTCGATACGCAAGTACATGAAATCGTACTTACCCCAGCTTGACTCATCAACAATGTTCTTGAGCATGGCTTGGTCAACTTTGTTGGGAATATTGCGCAGCATGATGGTGGTGCGAACATCAGTACCTTCTCGAATCTTGTTAATGTCCACGTGGTTGTGGTGAGGTCCGGGGGGACTGAAGGTGGAACGGTTCACGCGTGTGGCATTGCGACGACGAGAATCTGAACGTTGAAAGGCCGATTGTGTAGACATTGAGGTCGAGAATGATGGCGAGAGCATAGAACCGGGGCCTGGAGTTCCTGGGAACTTTTGACTCATAGGGCTCATGCCCTGCATGTCTAGCGATAGGGGAGCGGGTGTAGAACCACGGTTCATGAAGCCTGGGTAGCTGGACGGGGTAAGCTGCGGTGACTGGATATTCGTGTACAACTGACCTGGCCATTGACCAAGCTGAGGCATATTGCCCAGGGTAACAGCAGGAACAGGAGTCTGCTCCAACGATCGCATCGACGACGGGGGGGTCTGAAACGACATCTGGTTGAGCTGGGCTGTCAGATCAGCAACTGTGGCATTCGAGAGCCTGGGAGCACCATAGTCATTAACGCTGAAGTAGGTCAGGGGCTGGCTGCCAGGAGTGAGCGGAGTCAAAAGCATCAAGAAGGAATTCTCGACCTGATCGTTGTTAGCGAGAATGGAGATCAGATTCGATTCTGTCATTTTAGGACTTACGGTCATCCATCCGCGAGCATATAGCTGAGCAGCACATCCATAGGTTGCAATGCAGTCCGACATTTCAATGATCCATCTGGTAATTCCATGCTGTGTAGGAGGCTGCTTGATGAGGGCGAAGACATTCCAATGCTTGAAGTATTCCTTGACTTTGTTCTTCAATTGATCATCGGTCATCATGACCATGGGATAGATCAGAAGGTTATGAAGGCCCTCGTGCTCGTTTGCTAGAATGGCGATACCAGTTGCCTAATACGCAGTCAGCAGGCTGGTATAGCCCCCTCTCCCCGAGTCCCCCAAAACAGAAAAGAAAAAGAATGGAGAATGGTTGTCGAACTAACCTTGTTGATTTCCTGAGCAGTAACGCTTTGGATTTTCCAGTGCAGTGATTTGACAGTCTTGTCGTTGAGGACCTTTGGAGAGTCTCTAATATTTGTGAGACGCAGATAGATGACTTCACCGCAGGAGAAGACATCAGGGTACCGCTCGAAGGCACCTTCGGCCGCCTGGAGATTCTGTACACACAATTAGCGCGAACGTAAGTATTCGAAAAAGCACGTAGACCTACCTGCAGATACTCGTTGACGGCTTGTACAGTGAGAACTCCAACACCTGAGGTGATGGAAAGCGAACGAGATAGCTGCATATCCTGGCTGAGAACGGAAAATAGGGGAACGTGATCGTAGACACGTGCGCCAGTGACGGGGCTGCAGATGATCTGGGCATCCTGAACCATGCTACGCTCGGTAGCCTTGGGAGTGGCCAAAGCGTTGGCGGCGCCGTGGGCGACGACAGGAGCCACAGAAACAGGCTCGAATTCGGAGGCCGTGGCAGACAGCTTGATCTCAGCCTGAGAACTCTCAGAGCCAGAGGTGATGAATGGGTCCTTGTCATGAATTACGGACGCAACAGACTCCAACGAGACGATGCGGTGCATACCGTTGAAGTTTCTATTGTGTGGGACCTGAAATTTGATGGGCTGAGCATCAGTCTCTTCAGTGCTCAAGGCGAGGGCGCTCAGGAGGCGCGACTGCTTGGCTGGGTCACTGTGAGGAGAGAAGGAGGACAAACGAGTGTCCGGAGTGTCCTCATATTGAAAAGAGTCAGCGCCACCCTCGCTGATGGGAGACGAAGGGTGGAAAGCCAAACCTCCAGGCTGCACCATTGTGGAAGCAGGTTCAAGGAGATGTTGGTGGTGCTGGTGTGTGTAGATGAATATGAGGGTTTGGAATTGATGAAGAACTGAAAGATGACCCTAGAATGAATTATCCAGGTTGGATTAATGGAAGACGAGACCGAAGAATGGGTCCAAAGGATACCGAAAAAAGAGGTCAAGAATCGAGAGTGGATCGGTAATGTGCTTGAGAAGAAGAAAGGGTGTCGACCGGAGACGAGACAGTGGTTGGAGAGGTGGGGTGGAAGGAAAAAGGGTAGAGAAATGCAACGAGATGGAAGAGGGTTGCGTTGTCGGTGTTTGGAGATTTTTCAAATATTTTTGTGAGTGTGACTTGAGAGGAAAGGAAAGAGGCTGAGAAGGAAAGAGAAGAGAAGGAGAGAAGGCAAGAAGGAAAGGAGGGAAGGAGGAAGGTGACAGGGGGATGTGGCTGCCAGTCGGCGAGTGAAGTGATTTGGAAGGCAAGCCCCACCTCTCTGGAGGCAGCAACATTCACTGTCGGCGATAGTACAGGTACCTCCCTCCAGATATCTCTGCGTTTATACTCCTTCAGCTGCCAGCGAGCTTTATGAAATTAGAGAGCAAGCCTGCTAAAGTACCCAAGTCTTCAGGCAGGCAACCTTAGACATTGGAATACTGCCGGCTAATGCCTGGACTTATCTCACTACCCGTGTTTTAGATGTAACATTAGCAGTATAGGTTCTTCCAAAAAACATAATACCTCTGCTACAGTTCGCTTTTTTAATCTGATGCTTGTTTCGCACGAGAGTATAGCTATAAGCAGGTTGTTCACATTGAGAATCTGATGGTAATGTATACTGATGGGGACTTGGCCTGTCACTCGGCTAGACATGGCAAAGGCGATGTAATGCTGCGCGAATAAGGGAATGCAATATTATCTAGGTACTTATTTCTATAGTCCTCTAGAAGGTAGAACACCGAGAATATTCAAGCTCTTAAAAAAAATGTTTTTGAGTTCACTGTTAGGTAGGAGATGCCTCTGCCTTAGTGTCTGCTTTTCCATGCTCCCAGAACTGAGCGCTGCTCACATGTATATTTTACTTATCTACCTCCAAAGACATAAACACAACCTAATTTGCCTTTGGTGCAAGGAAGCAACATTTTATTTTTGGGTTATGATGGCGGAATGCATTGTATGAACACTTGAAGTTTGAGAGCGGAACGTGATTAAGATTCACGCCGGCAACACAACCAGCTTCGGACCAAAAGAACGAGATTGATGTTGTTAAAGGCATAACAACTGCTGTAATTATTGCAAGCACAGCCCATAGAACACGATTACAACATTTCACAGTTATTGATGCTGATGGAAAGTTGAATTGGCTGAAGCGACCTGCTTAGATAATGTTGAGATGTCGTTGACTACATCTGGTCCACAGCTGGCAGCAGCTGGTTAGGCTCGGCATCTTCAGCATGACAAACACGACCCGAAAGCATGGATCAGGGGCCTGTCATCGGTACCTCGGCCGCCTGAGTGTCATGCAGGGCGTATGCATTGTGAGTAAACGGTCTCAGATTGACCTCACATGCGATATTATACCTCTGCATTGCTGATTGCTCATTGCTCAGGAGAATATCTTCTGCAGCTTCGCTTTTCAACAGCGAGTTGAGCGAGACTAAAGCACCGCGATCAGACTGTCTTTTGCTTCCACCAGTCTTTCCCAGAAAGCACCACCGACTTGCACAGCGCATGCACTCTCAGCCCATGGTCGGCCCCCTGGCTCTCTTTGCCTAATGCTGAGGGCCACCAACGGATCGCCCAACGCACAAGTCGCTTCGAGTTGGTCGGACGACGATGCCTCCTAGGAAATCGCAGGTCTACGATGACTACGGCTCTGCCGTAGATCAGGTCAGTAGCTGTAAAGTCTTGGTTCTAGATGCTATTCATTGCTAACCCCAAAGCACTACAGGTCATCCTCGCCTCCACGGACTCTGACTTCCTCGACCAGTTGATACCCATTCTCAAAGACGCGAGTCTCAGCAACCGCACAAACTCGTTAGTCCAGAGCCTGACGTACTACGCCGAAGAACGCGAAGCCGAAATCGAAAATATTGGTCTGACGAAGCATGAAGAGTTCCTGCAATCTGTAAACCAGTTGCAGCAAGTCCGCGAAGGCACCGTCTCCCTGACGGGCGAGATCCTAGAGCTCAACCAATCGATCCAGTCTAGTACCCAAGAGCTAGCGGAACAAAAACAAAAGCTGGTCGATAAGCGTGCAATTCGACAGAATGTCTCGGATGCGTCCGACGCGCTCAAAGAGTCGCTCAAGATATTACATGCCGTCAATCAGGCCCATGACCTGGTTCGCAAAAAGCAATACTATGCAGCGCTGAAGTCACTGGAGGACTTGCAGAATGAGCACTTGGTGCCAATAATACAAAACAAATATGCTACACAGCAACAGCTGGCTGATCTAATCCAAAAGTCGATACCAGCTTCGCAAAAGGCTATCGCTGATGCCGTAATGTTGGATTTGAACACATGGCTGTACCGAATTCGAGAAACGTCTCAATTCCTAGGAGAGGTCGCCTTCTACCACACAGAAATGAGGCGAACTAGACATAAGGAACGAACAGAGGCGGACGACACTCTCAACGGCTACAAATTGAACTCGGCAATCGAACTTGTATTCGAGGAAGACGAGGAGTTCGACGTATTAGCAAACGAAGAGCTCGAGGTCGAGTTCACACCTCTATTTGAATGCCTTCATATCCACCAAGCTCTCGGTCAAAGCGATAAGCTACGCGCTGACTACTCAGCAACAAGACGACAGCAGAAAGACCTGCTGATACCGGCGTCTATCCATCTCGAGGGCGAGGAGGAGCCATCACTAAACAGTCTACTAGAAGGCATTGCTGGTTTCGCCATCATTGAAAAGGCCACACTGCAACGAGTGCCTCAATTGCGATCCAGCGTGGAAGTAGACGAGCTATGGGATTCCGTGTGTACATCTGCTATAGCGCTCACTTCGCGCTCCTTGGGCGGCATCACCAATGCTGAGGTCTTGCTCAAGATCAAATCCGTCTTTGCTTTGTTCATCCAAACCATGGAGGGGTGGGGATACTCCGTTACGATGCTGGATAATTTCCTCCTTACGCTTTTCGACACATATGCAGACCTACTGAAGCGACGGTTCAGCGACGACTTCCAAGACATTGTCTCGACCGACGATTACCGTCCAATGGCTATCAACAGCCCTGAGGAATACGAGAAGGTGGTCAGTGTCAGCTGGGTTACGCACGATAAAGCTGTCGAAGAGCTGGTGTTCCCTTGCGTCCTTCCCTTTTCCCAAATGTATCCGCTGTGCTGCATCGACATCCGAAACTTCCTCAACCAATTCTACTTTTTCGCCGACGACCACTTTCAACACCCTAATGTTATTGACGACACCCTACGAAAGGCAAGTATTGTTGTTGCTTGATCCATACTAGGAGCTGGTTGACTAATTCTCCACTTTTTGCAGTCCCTTGACGAGCTATTGACAAGTAAAGTCTGCCAATCACTCGTAGAGCGCCTCAGCTCGCAGTACCTCAACCAAATCGTACAAATCTTAATCAATCTCGAGCACTTTGAGATTGCTTGCCAAGAACTCGAGCAACTCCTGATCCGCGCCCGCTCGTCCACCTCCGCCGGCGGGCCCGTAATGCTCTCGGCAACCGAGCAATTCCGTAGCAACAAAAAGACCGCCGAGAAGCGCATCTTCGAGCTCGTTAACTCCAAGATTGACGACCTCATCGACACGGCCGAGTACGACTGGATGAGTACAACGCCCATCACTGAGCCGTCAAGCTATATGCAGACCCTGACGACCTACCTCTCTAACATCATGAACTCGGTCCTGCTCAGCCTGCCGCGCGAGATCAAGGAGCTCATCTATTTTGATGCTCTCTCGCACGCCGCCGAGCGCATTCTCGCTCTGCCGCTGCTGCCAGAAGTCAAAACCATCAACCCGAATGGTGTGGCCGCTATCGCGCAGGATGTCAAGTTCCTCGCCGAATTCGTGTCGGGGCTCGAGAACGCTATGATGCTGCAGAATACGCTGGAGGAGCTAGAGCAAACGGTTGCGCTGATGCAGATTGAGAACCATGACGAGTACTATGACATGGCGCTGCGGAATAAGCTGTATAGTCGGGTAAATGCCATGAATGGACCTATGCTGCTTGAAAAGTTGACGCACACGGTTGAGGCGCCGAGTCGTGCGGCGGCCACCATGGCCAACTTTTCGAGTAGGTTTGGGTTGAGATGAGCGGACCTGAATGAGCATCTGGCTGGGCTTTGATGCTTGAGAGACAACGAGCGATGATTATTGTTGTTGTCACACCTTGACAGGAAGAGAGGGAGAGCATGCATAACAATTTAGTGACTGCTTGTGTGAAACTCGCGCGCGCACACCAACAGTACAGTACGGCCTGAATACACAATGAAATTGAATTGTCGCAATCCTGTTGTTTGCGGCGCTGTTCTACAACAGCGACCGACTCTAGTGCTACGCGCAATACCATCGTGGCGAATAATCATGCTCCAAACCGTCCCGACCCAGCAATACGTAATATGCCAGAATTCCGCCATCAATGCGTTCTTTCCGCACGTATCATATCCTACACGTCTGAAATCCGCGCATAACAAGAATTCTCCTTAGTGGTGTAACTGTAAGCTTTGTTCTTGAAGCATGAGTGAAAACGACCGTGCCCAACTTTCTTCAACGATTTTTGTTGATCACCAGAGCTTGTCATAGCATTGAGCTGTGCAGGCGCCGCTGCCTTGCGTCAATGTCAATAATATAAGAGATTCCCCTAGGAATTATACTCCTCTGGTGGCGGCATTTGCTGTGCCTGCAAAGAGAATTGTTAGATTGGGCGAAGACACGATTTGAAATTAGAAACAAGCTCAAGATGGTGAACTTACTTGCTGCGGCTGCATGGCGCTGTAGTCATATATACCCGGCATCTCATTGTACATGGGCGCCTGTGCTTGAGCGTACGCAGCCTGAGGAGCGGCAGCCTGGCCTACGTACATTGGTGGCTGACGGTAATCAGCCTCGGTGCCCAATGGGTGGCCCGGCATTCCGTAATCTGTCGGCGCCATGGGATGTTGGTGGCCTGGGGCTTGAACGTGTTGTCCAGGAACGCCCTGAGGCACACCTTGCTGTGCACCGCCGGAAGAACTGCCTGCCTGTCGCTTGGAATGGGTTGCAGCCTCCTCTCGAGGTACGATGTCGATGAGGAAGTCAAACATGTCCGACTTGGCAAGCGCCGAAGCAATGTCGCTACGTTGCAGTGTGCGGCGCTTGTTCTCTTCAGCGTGAATCCAAGCTCGCATGGTGAGTTCTGTGATGAAGATGTCGCAACCCTTTGCGAACAGGATCGGTGCCTCGGCTGAGATCATCTTGACCTCTGGGTCGGCCTTCATCACCTTCTTTATGCGGGCCAAAGGCAGCTGGTGCAGCTTGTAGTCATGTGTATCGCTCTCGAGGTGGTTGATGGTCTGCTGCCAGTACGTCGTGAGGATGTCCTTGTATTGTCCGTTTAATCCTTGGTGAACGTTTGCCCAAGGTCCCGTGTACAATTCTGCAGGCGCATAGCCTTGTGCAGAGAGCTACAGCGCGCAGGAGGATAGAATCAGTCATGAGGATTTTCTTTTCACGGCTTCATGAAGCCAGCAGCACTAGCCAGAACAGGACTTACCGCAGCGCTTGCACCTGTTGTATGCAGGTTGCACAATCAGTATCTGGATGGTCGCAGAAATGGGGACCACTTCTCGCATGTCACTTACCATAGTGACCACCATGACTTGTATCATAGACAGGCCGGTTTTGCTGCTGCTGCGCCTGCTGCTGATTCTGATCCATACTGGACCAAGTGAAGGGCAATGAGATGTAGAAAGAATCGTCTAATCCAGGCTCGTCAAAAGAGTCGCGCTGCGTGTGACGTCTGTCGTTCAAAAGTCGCGCTGAGGCCGGCGGAATCGCACAAGTTCGGGCTGGGTTCGACGAGGCTCGGCTTTCGAGTCCTGTGTTGCGACAAGCTGTCGTCAGCCTGATACACGCGAGAGAACTGGAGACACCACTGTCTGCCCGTCCTGGCAAACGAATGTGAGCGCGCGCATCTTGGCGGGCTGCGGTGGGGCACGTCTTGGTTTGTTTACTCGACGGTGCAGCGCATGCGGGAGCTCTTGGTGGCGAAGCGAAGGGTGCGATTGTCGCATCGTTTCCTTGGTTCGGTGCAGAAACGCGCGCGCCCGAGCGCGTGGAGGGTGCGTAGAAGGGGGCCGTGACTTACCTTGGTCGATGGCGGCGATGGATTGGATGGATTTGGCTGGATTGTGCCGCGGTGATTGGCTAGCATGGATTTGCGTTGAAGCAGTTTTGGGCGAATGATGGAGGTGGATCTGGGGAGCCTTGTTGGAATCTGAGAGGACGAGATGGAGGCGCAAGACAGCCTTTCCAAGGTTGTTGGGCACTGGAGTGGGCCTCTAAGTCAGCTGTCAGGCCAGCGGGTGACTTATTGCGGAGCGCTGCAACAGAGCTCCAGCCGGTTAAGCTGGTTGGCAGTGCTGGCTGGCAAGCTGGAAGAGGGGCACAACCTTGTAACCTGGTAAGGATCGAGAGGCTAAAGAGCCTCTGTGCGACGAGGATGGCCTGGATGCGAGTGGGAAGGCACTTCTTGACTTGCAGTAATGATCGAGACAAGAGGCAGAGAGGAAAGAATGAGAACAGACTGGCCGAGGGCAGGTTTGTACCCACGTAGCTAAGACAAACGGACCTATGGTTTTATATGCTTTGATCCAGGGTCTTGATCGCCTGGCCGTTGGGCTGGAAGAGTGACGGAATGCCGCTAACCAGCACTACACATCTGCATCATTGTGCACACAAGTATAGGGATAACCAAGTACAAAAGCAAGTCTGGTAAAGACAGCGAGCAGAGAGGCGCCGGAGATCGACTCGGTATCATCCGAATGGTTGGGCATCAACTATGCAACTGGTGTACTCGAACTAGTGAGTTACCTCAAAGCCGCACTTTCGATTCCCAAACCCGATTCTCGTCGCTACAGGCCAAGACTAGCTCATTACCACAGACGTTGCAGCCTACCTTGCCTTGTCATGGTCTCGTACATGTCGCGTGCGTGCGTGCCCAAGGCCGCATCTGTTGCCAGCTCACAGATACAGGTACTTGATGGTCAGAGGAACTCGAGACATCGGATCGTGGAGCAGGTTCCCACTGTCCTACGGCTGCTTCAGCACGGATAGCTGCAAAGGAGGCTGGGAGTTGAGGGTGAAAGGCCCTGTGGAAAGGCGCCAGTAGATGTCAGCATCAAGTCAAAATGGCTGATCGATATGCGACGTGGTACAGAAACCGTGCAGCGGCGAGCTTGGACATGCTGGCTTAGCACAGACCCAATGGTGCTCTGTGTAGCCCCAGCCGCCCCACCCAGCTCGCTGCCCCAGAAAAAAAAAAGTAGTAGAAAAGTTTCGATGAGCGGAACCGTTTTTCCGACGCCCTTTTCCCTCTTTTTCTGCTCTTCGCCCACGACAGACTCTTGTCCTGAGTCACCACAACAGCCAACAGTCATGGCTGAAGCGGTCTCCCGTCTCACCGATGCCCAGATCGAGCAGCTTCTGAATGCTGCTGAGCACTCGCTCGCGCAGAAGGCTTCTGCAGGCTCTGCGCCGGCAGACTCCAAGCAGCAGGCCCTTGCAGCAACCGTCAAGGTTGCGCCGCTCCAAGAACCAACACTGGGAAAGGCTGACCAGAGCAAGGCTGCCGTAAAGGCGGCAAAAGAGCTTGCGCTTCGTGTACCGCAGCTGCAGACCAAGCAGAAGAAGGTATGCTGTTTTCATTCGTCTTTCTTGCAATACCTCCTCCTTCATGATGAAAACTTATCCCATATACAAATGACGCGGCGACGAGCCTCCGTTATGGAGGCAGATCCTGCAACATAATGATTACTATTTGTTCATAGTTACTCTGACTCGAAATCATTTTACCCTCTATCTCATCGGCGGCATCGTTTGGACTTGGTTGCTAACTGAGGTACAGGCGATACCAGATAACGCGGGTGCCAACTGGAACAACATGCCACGAACCAAGATCGAAGATCCCAAGGTTAAGCGAGAGTTCCAGCTGCTGCGCATGAGAGGTATTCTCGATGCCAAGAAGCACTTCAAGAAAGACAATCGCAAGGACCCCTTTCCGCAGTACTCCAAGATGGGAACTTTGATTGAAGGCCCCACCGAGTACTACAGTGCCCGTGTCAACCGCAAAGATCGGAAGCAGACCCTGGTTGAGGAAGTGCTGGCATCCGCTGAGGCGAACAACAAGTACAAAACCAGATATGCAAAGATCCAAGACAAGAAGACGAGTGGCAAGAAGGGCCACTACAAAAAGGTCATGGCCCGGCGTAAGCGCGGTTGAAGCGTCTTGCCGCCCGCTCAGCTCCAAGCAGCTGAGACTGGTCATCATCATCATCTTCAAGTATCTCTTTGCAGGAAGAAACTATCATCACGTCGAGACGTCTGAGCGCCGTGCGATTCAGACTCGTGCATACACAATGCAACGACTCACTAGAGAGGACGCGCACATAATCCAACATCCCCAGCAGAAACGCTGGTGAGCAGTGTTGAGCAATTGTGAGGACTTCGGCTCGAGCGACCAACCACTTGCTGTGCTCTCCTGGACTTTGTTGTCTTTGGCAACTGGCCAGCGCAGCCGGACCAGCATTAGGGGGGCATTCGACACGGTTATACACCGACCATAGCACTCCGCGCACGTCGCGTTGAAAAGGCATGGGTGCCAACAATGTGCTCAGTGAAAATCTAGGCAGCATTGATTTGCAGCAGTACATAGCACGGTATTGCACCAGAACGAAGAGAGATCTTCGCCAAAAAAATTGAAAATCAAATGCAAAACAAATATTCATCAAAATAAACATTGACGTCCTTGTGAACGTGCACTCTTTGAACAATTGACGAGCGTACCTAACCACGCATACATGGACTGTAGAATCCGTGTTTACAGTGCTCGGGGGGGTTGCTGCGCTAACTTGGCCGTCTTATCGATAAGCATCGAGTCGTCAAGATTTATCCGAGCTCCAGAACCGTGTCTTGCCATTTCGCAAGTCCAATTAGCAAGGAGATCATGCAGATATGAATGCGCCACCGGTATTACGGCCGTTGAGGGCCATTTTGCAGAGGCGGCTGGTATGTCAACGAGAGAATTCAAAAGTCACAATTGAGTCACAGGACTGACACAGGACTGCGTTGAAGCAAACTATCACCTCTCGCCCCGTCCGAACGCCCTACTACGTCCACGCCTCCAACAAGTACCGCGCCCAGCTGCGATACAACTCCTCAAAGTACGCACAATCTTGGTTTTCATAGAACTAGAGAGTGCCGCTCTTGATGCTAACTAGCAGCACGACAGTTCAGACCAGACGCCCAAGTCCAGCGAGCCTGCCGAAAACTCATCGAGCGAACATGCCATAAGGAGCGAGACTGCAACAACCACGAGCCCCGTCGAAGACGTGCAAGCTACCCAGGCCCAGGCTGTTGGCGAAACGACATCAGCGAAAGTCGAATATGTCTCGGTGCCAGTACCAGAGGAGCAAGAGGAGGTCGCTGAGCTTGCAATCCCCAGACTGGATGGATTGTTTGTGAAGTCCGCCTTCCAGCGGCTCAAGGTTGCAGACGAGGAGATACAAATTGGTATTGCTGAGGCAGTGAGTCGTCAGCTCGAAGTGGAGGAACCAATCGCACAAGCACCTGCCGAGATCAACCAAGAGACGCAATCTATCGAGACACCGATTAAGGAAGCACCAGTCCTGACTGAGACTCCTGCCACAGGCACCATTGAGGATCCTGCTACTCTCGAGAGGCTTGTCGAGGCTGCAAAGGCACAAGAGGCTATCTCCAAGCCCGTAACCAAGCAAGCGGAGGCCAACATCGATCCTCCGGCTTCAGAGCCAACTTCTGTTCAAGAGGAGGCTGTAGTCAATGAGACTGCTGCGCCAGATGTGCCAGCGGCTTCCGCTGCTCCTGCGGCCGCGGCAATTCCGGGACTTGAGGCTTTTTCCAATGCGACACCTGAGCAAATTGCAGCGGTCATGGCCCACCTTCAAAAGCTCCAGACGGGTGACTCCACCGCGGACACAGTTACTCCGGCGCCAGCTGCTCCTGTTGCTGAGCCACCGAAGCAACAGGAGGCTGTTGTAGAGCCCACCGTCTCACAGACTATCGCCACCGAGGCTCCCATTGTTGAGGAGGCGATAGCTGTCACCGAACCTGCCGAGCAAGCTGAACCACGAGCCCCAATTGAGGAGACATTGTCACCAGCGGCCGAATCGGAGCCCGTCGACTCGTCTAAATCCGAGCCTACGGTGCAAGCCTCTTCCGACATTGAGCTGGATATAGACTCCCTCCTCGAAGGCCTCACTGCGGAAGCTCTGGAGCAAGAGGGAGCGTACAACAGCGAGGTCGCAGCGCAGAATGAGATCGCTACGAAGTCAGTTTCGGAGTCCACGAAATCAACAAGATCAACGCAATCCAAGGCAACGTCCGGAGTGCAGCAATTATCTGCTGAAGAGCTGGCTCAAAGACGGATTGACCGGCACGCAGAGGAGGACGGACTGTCGCGTATGCCGCGTAATGTGCAGGCTTACTACCTGCAGCCGTTGCGTCGGGTGGCAGAGTATGGCATTCCCTCCTGCGACCTGCAGCTTCGTTCGTACAGCATCCGGCCGCTCGAATTCTTTTGCGACTTTGCGCTGCGTGCGGCATACTACCTCGGTCTGCCGGCATATGGTCCTGTGCCGTTGCCCAAGATCATCGAGCGCTGGACAGTGCCCAAGTCCAACTTCATTTTCAAGAAATCGCAGGAGAACTTTGAGCGTATCACCCGGCGAAGACTCATTCAGATCAAGGACGGAAACCCAGAAACGGTCCAAATCTGGTTGGCTTTCTTGCAGAAGCACCAGCAGGCGGCTGTGGGTCTGAAGGCTAACATTTGGGAGTTTAGCGGAATTGGTAAGCTACAACTTGGAATCCTTGTGAATCTGTCCGTGGCCTTTGATTTTCTTTACTAACACTTTTCCCTTTCTCCTTACTTAGACGTGGCTAAGGAGCTGGCTGCCGCCCTCGAGGAGGCCCAACCGCTCATTGACAGCCAGGCACGCTTCTTGTCGCAGAACAAAGAGTTTGCCACGGTGGAGAAGGTGGACGAGGTTCTTCAAAGCGAGAAGTACAGGCTGGTTGGAGCGCAGTACTCGTACAAGGAAGTGAAGCTGAGGTGATACATATGGGATATGCCATATCTCCATGATAAGCTACCAGTCTTTAGACATGTAAATTTTCATAGGGCGTGGCCGAATGTAACAAGACTTTTGAGACTAAATCTTGTGTTTGTGCTGTAGCCGCGAGCTTAGGCGATTTGATGTGTACAACAGCAAAATGGCAGAAAGTCCTGGTAATTTCAATCTTCGGTATATATTGACGAATTGAGTCGAATCCGTACCTTTTTTTTTTTCCTTCTTCTATATACATGTTTGAAGTATTCTGGTGGCGGAAGTGTCGCCAGTCGCTGAGTGTTGATGTAAATGAGTGCTGTTAGGGAAAATTTGCAACCCCTGGACTATTGGGTGTTCAGACCCGTTCCTCTCAAAAATTGCAAGTCCCGTCCACCAAGCGACATCATACCCACCACCTGTGCCAGCACTGGTTCCACGTACCTTTGAAACCATCTTGGAAATAAAAAGGCCAAACGAAGATGTCAGTCCGGCTTAGAGCATTGCCCCAACTTCTTGGGCAGCGGCAGCAGCAGCGGATCTGCACCAGTGCAGCGCCCAGCCTCATGCCGCGTCTCCAAACAAGCAAAAAACACTTCTTCCACAACAGTGCCGCAGCAGCCAACAGCACGGACAGCAGCACGACCAACACCAACAACGACGGTCGCCCGGAGGAGGCCAGCACGGAGACCAGCACGGAGACCAGCACGGAGACCAGCACCAATCCCAACAACAACCCCCGGTTCAAAACCAAAACCCCTTCCATCATCAAGCCAAAGTCCAGCCAAGCAGCCAAGCAGAACAACAAGGTCATCTTCTCCGGCATCCAGCCCACAGGCATACCACACCTAGGCAACTACCTCGGCGCGCTGAAGCAGTGGGTTTCGCTGCAGGATGGGGCCGCCAAGGACACGCGGCTGCTGTTTTCGATTGTCGACTTGCATGCCCTCACGGTGCCGCAGAAGGCGAAGCAGTTGCGGGAACAGAGGAGGCAGATGCTTGCTGCGCTGCTGGCGGTTGGAGTGAACCCAGAGAGAAGCTCGATCTTCTACCAGAGCTCGGTGAGTAGTTGTGGGAGTGATGGTCATGGTCGTGGCAGGGTTTTTGTTGAGCCTTTGGCTGTGATGAACGGACGGAGGTATTGGTGGACAAGTGGATGAGTGGATGAGTGTACCAGTGAATGAGCGGGTTGTACAGAGGCGCAACTGGTGTCGTCTGCGGAGGGAATTCGACGTCAAGAACACCATCATTAGGGACGGACTTACTGACAAAATACCTAATCACAGGTCCCAGCACACGCGGAGCTCATGTGGATTCTCAGCTGTACAGCCTCGATGGGCTATCTCTCGCGCATGACGCAGTGGAAGGTACGTTGGTTGTTCTAAAGTGCTTCAAGCCGCTTTTCCTGTTCCAGATCCAGAGCAAGATGCTAACACCGGATGTCTCATAGAGCAAGCTCGCGTTGTCTGAAGACACGAATGCGCTGGACGACAAGGCCAAGGCCTCGCTCAAGCTGGGTCTCTTCTCGTATCCGGTGCTGCAGGCGGCGGATATCATGGTTCACCGGTGCGGACTGGCGACATCCTAATCCCAATGTTTAACCTATCATTTTGTGAAACGGTCTTGCTGACATCCTCCACGAATACAGAGCTACTCATGTCCCAGTTGGCGAGGACCAAAGACAGCACATTGAGTTCGCACGCGAGTGCGCCAAGAACTTCAACGCAACGCACAACAAGGCTGATATTCTCCTTCAACCTGAGACCATCCTCTGTATGTTCGCCACATCATATTGCGCTGCTGCCCTCTTGAGGAGTCATTCTCGTGATTCTGTTTCCAAACACCTGTTCTACCTTTTTTCATGTCTTCTTTACTGACAGCTCCAAAAGCTCCCGCCCGCCGCATCATGTCCCTCACCAACCCCACCGCCAAAATGTCCAAGTCCGAAGCCAACCCAGCCTCGCGCGTGCTCATCACCGACGAAGACGACGTGATTCGGCAAAAGCTCCGCCGCGCTCTCACCGACTCCCTGTCTGAGCCCATCAGCTACAACACGACCACCCGCCCAGGTGTCGCTAACCTCCTTGAGATCCTCTCGATCCTTGAGCAGAAGGGCGCTGGCGCCAAGCAAGAGACTGGCAGGACGCCGGCCGAGATCGCCGTTGACTTTGCCTCGGTGAGCAGCCCACTCAAGACCCTCAAGGAACGCGCGGCGGAGGCGATTATCGCTGAGCTGCGCGGCGTGCGTGAGTCGTACAATGACTACCTTGGACGCAACGGCGGCAAGTGGTTGGATGAGATTGAGAGCGCCGGTGCGCAGGTTGCCCGGGAGAATGCGAACAGAACAATGAAGCTTGTCAAGAAGGCTATTGGATTTTATTAGTCTTATATTAGACGACTAGACCGTGCTGGTGTTGTTTTGTTGCCGCAAAAAAAACAAGTCGCGGGATAGTGTTGTGGATGAGACCAATCATATGGTTCTTATTCGCTTCCGACCCTTTTGGCGCAGGGAAAAGGCTGGGAAAATGGGAATAGACGGAGTATCCAGGATTTTCTCTCAACACCATATAGACTATGATCTATCTATCATGGCTATTGATATTCTGAAAACAGTTTCCGCGGCAATTCTAAGCTCACATGGTTGGCGTCTTGGTGGTAATTGGAGCCGCATTACATCTGCCCTATCCAACATCTTTGTATCGTTGAGGTTAGCACAGTGTTATTCCCTCAATTTGCCATGAATTTGCATTGAACCATGAATGTACCCTCCTGAACATCGTCAAGATGCATATGCAAAGTTGGACCCTCTACAAGCCAACCAAAATTCTCTAACCACTGAATTTGTCTGGCGTGCGCCTCGTAAACTTTCAATCGTATGAGTTGTTAGCCGCTGGGCCATGTAGGCAAGCCCACAGGGAAACAGATTCAGCACCAAGAACAAAACTTACTTGACAACCTTTTTCAAGAACATGGACTTGTCCTCATCTGTCACCTGCGTGCTAGGGAACGACGCATCGAACAAGGCCGCTTCCAACCATTCCTTTGCGCGCGGATGTTGAAAGACCAACTTCTTGAGGGGATCGCTCACTTTGTCTAGCTCGCTGCGAGACGCGTTGCCGCCAATGTTTCGAACAAGCGAGCGGGCGAGGAGGGGGCCGAGATATTGCAGCGCATTGTCGAAACCAGCCTGTACGACTGAGTCTCCGGCTTTGATGGTGACGAAAGCCGACTGTGTGGGATGTGGGTGTGAGAAGCTTGTTTCTTATACCAGGACTATGACTGTACGTACCCAGAAATCACAAGCACTGCCTTTGGAAAGGGGCTCCTTGCCTTCGAGGACTCTCAATGCGAACATGAAGAAGAACTCGAGGTCTGTACCAGGCTGAACTTGCAGTAGCGCTTCGGGGTATCGAGACATGACACGGCCTATGAAGTCGATGCCGTTTTGCGCAAGATCGGCGTCGCTATCGGGATCTGGTTGTTGTCAGTAACGTGAGATTAAGCAACAAGACTTATTCGGCCATCATGTGCTCTCACCTGGTAGACTCTTTAGGAGGTCAAGCACCCAAGGAAGCAAAGTTGAAAGCGAGCTCAAAATCTGAGCTCTGGGACGACTGCTCAACGAGCTCACAAAAGAACATGCTGTACTTATAAGAATTCCTATTCTTGGGTTGGTGGCAGCTGTGTTATGGGTGAAGAAGTCGATGACAGTGCTAGAGGGAAAGACAAACGGTCCATCGCCTGTCTCGGAGAATCCGGCCCGGAAGATGTTGCAAATAGTTTCGGTCACTTCTCCACTTTGGCCGAAGCCGTGGTGAATCTGGGTTATGATGGCCATGACATGATTTTGAATGTTCAGCTGTCGCTCACTTATTGCCTGGGGCGCCGTGCTCTCAGGGCCATCCAAGTCAATGGATACTTCAGATAAGCTCTGCATACCCTTGGCAAGGCTGGCTAACAGTCGCAAAATTCTCTCTGCGATAAGTAGGGAGGCTTCATCTGCGGATGTTGGTGCGTTTTTGTGCGTCGTCATGTCAACACGCAATCTAGTCTCTAACCACGTTTTCATGTCGGGCTCGTCTACGGTCTCTGGTTGCGTTTTCAACCGCAGGCAGTTTTGAGTGTCGGTGTTGAGCAATGAGATGAGTTGCTCGAGGTACCCGGACTTTTGTTCATCGTGCGGTATGGCCTGGATGATGGAAGCGATACCTGTCATGATCCGCTCTTCAGATACAGAGTCGATACCGACACCGTGTATTCGCAGAAAGTGCTGAAGGAAGACATCGACATGGTTCTTGAGCAAAGATCGACAAGAAGAGCAGAGCGTCATGATAGACTTGGACGAAGAGCCTCCAAGGATGCCGTCCTCCCCCACAACACTGAAGAGAAGCTCAAGAGCGGGAGCCAAGTACTGGTGATGGCGTTCAAAGAAGTCCGAGTATCGTTCAATTGTAGACAAACTTGTTTGCAAGAGCCGAGGAGGCATCTCAGACCTAGCAGGACCAGGACCAATCAATTGGAAAAGCTCAGATGAGAAGATTTTGTGCAGATCTTGGTCGCAGTCGCCGCTATCCCCAACACAGTCGCTCAGAGCACCCAAGCAGAAAAGGGCAGCCTCAATTTGCGCCCAATCCCGAATAGATAACGACTGGAGGAGCAGGTCAACGAAAGTGCTCACGAGAGCCTTGCCCTTCAGAGCAAAGACAGCCTGCAGGAAGTCGGCAACGTCTTTTCGTGCCTCGACCCAGCCGGTTCTGTCATTCGAATCCATATCGTTCCATGATGCCGTATCAATGAGCTGAATTTTGCGGTAGCAATGTGAAACAGCATCCATGACCTGACTCATTGCAAAAGGCAGCCAGCTGTAAGCACCAGCCTCATCCATGAATACAGTATCTGTCAATGTCTCAACAAAGGTAGCCCAGAACTCGAGAGCAGGGACAAACATTCTGTCTTCGGCAACCAGAATGCCACTGCAGTTAAGAAGGCCGCAAAGTCTTTGGAGGATTCTCTTGGACGAATTCTCTGTATCTTCCATGAGAGTCATAATCTTGGCATCGCCAGCAGAGATCATCATGACACCGTACTGGGTCAGGCTGAAGTCGAAATCGCCAGCCACAAGTTGCATATATCGATCTCTAGACCAGTCAGACTCAAAGAAGGCAAACAGAGCCTCGTAATGCTCGTCCTTCAAAAAGCCAGAATAGTTTTGCAGAATGTCGATGAAGAGTTCCATGGTTGGCTCTGAAAGTTGGTCGATATAGACGCATTGAAGGGCCGGAACAATTAGGTTTCGCAAGGGAGCCTTGAGTGCATCCTCGCCAGAAGGTAACCTTTGCTCATACATTATCCATGACTGTGTCGACGGTCAGTCATAGTTCTGGACGTAGAGAGAAATAATGTGGAGGGAGAAAGACATACCTGCAAGGCTTTGATGGTTTCTTCGCAAATCTTGGTACCTGATGGTGACCGGCTTAGAATTCCTTGTGCAAGCAGAGCCGCTACAACCTCTCCGTTTTTCACCAGGCAATCGTGGACTTCAGAACTGATCCTCGTTAACACGTGAATAAACCTTGGGTTTTTTTTTGGGGGGGGGGGGAAGACACTTACTTTTTCTGTGACTTCATCTCCAATCTGGCAACTTCCTCGACAAGAACGGTGATGAACCAGATGGCTGCCAAGAAGCTTGTCTCGGATAGGCCTGAGATAATATCCAAGATCGGGAGATTCTTGGAGTCATCTCTGGAAGCAAAGTGGCCCACATCGAGGCAATACAAGAGGTTGCGCACGCAGTCAGGCCAGAGATGGGGGAAGTGGGCGAAGAAGGTAACAAGGGCGGAAGCGAGCTTTCGGATCACAAGTGCACCACTTCCATCAGCCAAAGCCCGAATAAACCAAGCAATCAGACTCTGCAGCAGCTCTTTGGCGTCGTCTTCGGCGAGGGTCGAGCTGTTCGCATGTTAGCATCTCAAGAAGGTTCGGACAATGCAAAACGCCAAGCACACAGCGTCAGAGCCCCATCTCACCTCTCTGTATTGAGCTTTATGATGATGGTCAACGCTCCGAAGAACTTGACCTGATCATTCTGCCTTTCCAGCATGCCATGGGCAAATTGCCATCCTGAAGGAGAGCGTTGGAGGCGCTGGAGAGCATCTTGTGTCCTTGCAATGACCTCGGGCAGTGCGGGTTGGTATAGAGCCAAGATCAACTGGGCCAGAGTTAGCACTTTGTGAAACCGGGCTGGTCCTGCTGTAAGACTCACAGATTCTGCCTCATCTAGTGTAGATGGCAATGGTATTGGGTCCATCCTGGCGTGCACTCAACATAGCGACGGCTGCGAGCCTTGGTGAAAGTGGTTGAATGGACGGGGTGGAAATGAAGCAGAAACGGGGCAACCAGTTGGACTTGCACACGATGTGGGGCTTCGTGGAAAGAGTCGGTCGATTGACGTACGTCAATCGAGGATGTAAGGTTGAAAGTGCATTTGTCTGCCTGAAAGTCAGTGACCGGATCGCAGACAGAAGGAAGGCAAAGAGGCACACGAAACAAGAGGAAATGAATTCAGACAATTTCAGGAGCAGGGAAACATCATACGGCAAGCTTCAGCAACAACACAGAGGCTTGTGGTTTCTCACAGCGCCATTCTGTACCAAGCACATTTTAGAGGGTCAAGGCCTGTCGTCTACAGTGGGGTAGAGCATTTGAGCCACCTGGGGTTATCGATAAGAATTACCACAGGTACTTACGTTAGCATGCACTGGACGGCACTTGAGCAAGTACCTGCTGTACTCACATCCTTAGATATTTTGGATCATTGACAGCAGCATGTACTGCAGCTGACATGTTGCCATTCTTTCTTGTGACTGCGTCTTTGAGCCAATGCGCGTAGGTTATATGTGCGAGTGAAAAGGCAACAGAGACACTTACTTGTCAAGAGTAGGATCGAGGGTAACACTGCGACTGTAGTCCATCAGGTCCATGTGTATACTTGGGGCAGGCACTTGCCGAAGGGACCTATTGATCGAAGCAACAGTTGGCCTTTGTGCGAGCCTCATAAGAGGGTCTACATACTGCGCATCTGACAGGATGACCTGCAGGTACAGTGCTCCAAATTCTTACTGCTATTTGCCCACCTTTTGATTGTGTCTTGCCAGGTGGTGCGCTTCCAGGGTTCTCTCTTTCATGTACTTTTGGTATTGCACCACGGAGGTACTTGCTGCAGTTCCGGCCAGAACAGTGGATGACAAACCCTGCAACATCCACGCTGGGTAGGTTTCATTTCCTCCACCTCCATGTCACAACTTCGCTAGTACGTATGTGATCGCGGAATACAGTCCGAACAGGGTAGGGGCCACGACATCGAAGGAATGCCTTGTGAACAGGCTAGCTTGCTTGTTTAAACCGAAGCAAGACGCAGAGGGTGGACGGAGATTCTCTGGGGCTGCGGCCAGATTAGGTAGGACGCAACACCGAAAGTGCGTGGTAAGGCACCCGGAAAGTGGGTCTTGCCGCTCGCTCGGAGCTGCGAAAGTGGGGTGCGCTCTACAGCACCACCTGGGCAGCAGCCACTGCCAGTGGCCCCAGGTGCCCTTTTTACTCTGGGCTGTTAGGCATCTCGTGGCTGGCCTTTTGTATCTGACAAACCCACCACGGCGCCGAATGCTTCCTTCCTCATGTTCTCCATCCTTCCACGGCTCTCTGGTTCTGCTGCATTCCAGGGCTTGCCATTCACCGCCAAGGCCTCGCGAATTGTGCAAAAACAAAACCTCAGAGGCAATAGCATCACTTTCGGCTTGATTCCCCACTCTCGATACACACCCTGCGCCTCTTCGACAGCCAAGTATAGTACCCTGGCCGCAGACATGGAGACTGTCGACACCAGCAGCAGGCTTTCTGAGCTGCGCAAGCTCATGAAAGAGCGCAATATCGACATCTACAGTCCGTAAACTTCCTCATCAGTACCCTCCGCTTGCCTCGTTCCTGGTTGCGCAAAGAAGTTGATGTTAAACCGCCATTCTAGTCGTGCCCTCCGAAGACAGCCACTCTTCAGAGTACATTGCCCCATGCGATGCCAGAAGGGAGTTTATTTCTGGCTTCAGCGGCTCTGCAGGATGTGCTGTCATAACCCATGAAAAGGCTTCTCTGGCAACCGACGGCAGATACTTCAACCAGGCTTCCAAACAACTGGACAACAACTGGACGCTCTTGAAGCAGGGTCTGCAGGACGTGCCGACCTGGCAAGATTGGTCGGCTGTTGAGTCTGCTGGAGGCAAGACCGTCGGCGTGGACCCCACGCTTCTGACCAGCTCCACAGCTGAGAAGCTGAGCGCGGACATCAAGAAGAGGGGCGGCTTCGATCTTGTCGCCGTTGACGAGAACTTGGTGGACAAGGTCTGGGGCCAGAGCAGGCCAAGTCGACCCAACGAGCCAGTCAAGTTATTACCGCACAAATATTCCGGTAAAGACACCAAGGATAAGCTTGTGGATCTGCGTAAGGAGTTGGCCAAGAAGAACCTGTCCTGTTTCGTTGTCTCCATGCTTGATGAGATCGCCTGGCTATTTAATCTTCGCGGGAATGACATCCCTTATAACCCGGTCTTTTTTTCGTATGCTGTTATCACAGCTGATGACGCGACCCTCTACATCGACTCGAAAAAGCTCACAGAAGACGCTCACAGTTACTTGGCAGAAAGCAGTGTCGCTGTGAAGCCCTACGAAGATCTCTTTTCTGATGCCAAAGCACTCTGCAACTCCATGTCCGGCAATGGTCCAACAAATGGTGTCAAGGCAGCCAAGCAATATGCGATATCTACCAAAGGATCGTGGGCTCTAAAGCTGGCTCTCGGGGGCGGCGAACTTGTCGAGGAGCTGCGGTCACCTGTCGGAGATTTCAAAGCTCAGAAGAATGACATTGAGTTGGAAGGCATGCGTCAATGCCACATCAGAGACGGCGCCGCACTAACGGCTTTCTTTGCTTGGTTAGAAGACCAGCTAGTCAACAAGAAGGCTGTAATAGATGAAGTCACTGCCGCTGATAAACTTGAAGAACTCCGTTCCAAGCAAAAAGACTTTGTTGGACTTTCTTTCCCCACCATTTCATCCACTGGAGCCAAGTAAGTGCCTTGAAGATGATCAACTAACTACTCGCTAACGACTTGTAGCGCGGCTGTTATCCACTACAAGCCAGAAAAGGAAAGCTGTTCGATCATTGACCCTACCAAGATCTACCTCTGCGACTCTGGGGCACAATACCTTGATGGTACCACCGACACTACGCGAACCTTCCACTTTGGCACGCCCACTGCTAAAGAAATACAAGCAAATACTTTGGTATTGAAGGGAAACATTGCTTTGGACCGGGCTATTTTCCCTAAAGGAACCACTGGTTTTGCTTTGGACTGTCTGGCGCGCCAATTCCTCTGGGTACGTGTGTCAAATCCTTCCATGAACTTTCCCGCGACTAATAGTAGCATGGGTAGAATGAGGGTCTGGATTACCGCCACGGCACCGGACACGGTGTTGGATCATATCTCAACGTACACGAGGGCCCTATTGGCATCGGAACCCGCAAAGTCTATGCCGATGTATACATGGCTGCAGGCAATGTGACTTCTATCGAACCAGGTTATTACGAGGATGGCGAGTTTGGAATTCGTATCGAGAACATCGCACTGGTAAAGGAGGTGGCGACGACGTTTCAATTTGGCGACAGACCATACCTCGGCTTCGAGCATGTGACAATGACTCCTTACGGCCTGAACCTTATCGATGTCAATCTCCTTACCCAAGGAGAAAAGGACTGGTTGAACGACCACCACAAGGAGATTTACGAGAAGACCAAGGACTACTTTGAGGGCGACGAGCTCACTCTAGCATGGTTGAAGAGGGAAACGGCTCCGGTCTAATTATGTGATGGGAACAGAGCTTATACAGAGGAACATCAACGAAATTTCAGGCGTCTTGAATAATTTGGAGAAGATATTTCATGATTCGGGTCTAGAACTGCATAAATGCCGCGAGAGCAAAAGTGGTGCCAAATGCCACTTTGAACGTGGGATTCTTTTCTAGAGCGGACAATACCCGCGAAGACTGCACCCTTTCTCGCAGCTTAAGCATACCAAGCAGATCCACGCCGTTGCGAGAAGCCAGCTGCAAGTTCCATGACCGTCAGCTATCCGCGCATATATGAAGAGGTTACCATGTCATTAGACTTACCTGGATAGCGACAATAGCTATACCGGTCACTAGAACCAGCGTTTTCGAAAACACACTAACCAGCACTCCAGCCAGGAAGCCTGCAACAAGCAGGCATAAGCAGCCCGGCTTGAATTAGTCCCCAGCCGCACCTCGCTATGACTGAACCGCATGCCGCGCAAGTAGTTTGACTTTACTGCTTACCTGCAAGACTGCCCTGTGATAATTGCTTGATCACAGCAGGGCTTAACCATTCATTGGACTTGACCTCTGCCCGCTCGATAGTCGGAGACGCAGAGCTCGTTGGTGTACCAGAGAGGCCATCCATTCGCATGGGTCGCTGGCGGCTGGCGAGGACGGCCCCCGTAGACATGGTCAGAGTGAGCGGGATCGCGTTGCGTCGCAGCGCTCCGCGGCAAAGGGCTATTGTCGCCATTGCTTGGGAATCTGATTGGTGATTTAGCTGGCGGTCTTCCTTATTGTAACCAGGGTGGACTCAGCTGAATTGCCAGAATCACCGGACGTAATGTGATTAAAAAGTTGTTTGTGCCGTCCGCACGGAGAATGAATGGAGGAGCAGCTTAGGTAGACCCGACTTGCTGACGTAGCTAAAGGCACAGTACTTGGATGTTGTACAGTGTGAGTATGTTCTGTAAGCGGTGCTAAGCTGCATTCGTTTTAGCTCAGTGATTGTTCTCGTAGGGCTGAGGTATATGAGCTGTTATCCCTGTTATCCCTGTTGACTCTCGTATGAATCGGATTCTGTACCCGATTAAAGGTCGTTTATCAGGTTAGTCAGCGGCGATATCAGAAACACTACACAGCGATAATAGCCCAGGCACGATTTCACTGATAAATTACATGTGGGGATGTTGACAGTTTTGACGGGAAGCAGTTTCGCAATGCTGCAAGCAGTCAGTGGTTTTAGCTGCGCGTCCCAGCATATGAGTTGAGATGGCGCGCCGCAGTGTGAGGTGGTAAGGAGGGAATGAGGGAACAAGGGAACGAGGGAACATCCACCGGCTTGACAGCAATTTAATTTCTAGAAAAGAATAAATGTGAATTAAAGCCACATGACTTGAAAGAAGAAGGGAAGAAGAGTCATAGGTTCTGCCTCAAACTGTTTCGAATCAGCTTTCCAGCCTCTGCGCTTGGGGGACTGGACTAGACTGCTGGTGCGGGAAACCCATAGAGGAGATCACGAGCGAAGGCCTCCTTCCTTCCGCTTTCCGTTGCCGCATTCAGGCGATCACGTCAAGCTCTGCTGCGAAGATTGTTAAAGTTTATATGTAACTCGTTGGACAATATCAAAATGGCTTGCAATGGTTGGTCTTCTGACACCTGAGTCAACTTGCTAGCAGCAAAGATTGGAAAAGCGCGGAATTGATGATGATGTACTCGACGTCTTGAAATTCCTTTCCGAGTCTAGTCTATGTGTTGCTCCCGTCCGTAGACACTCAGCTGCTCCAAAGCTTGCACTATCTTTCTCCTGTGGCCTCATACCGTAACCTGAACGGGTTTGTCGCCAGGGCAGCGCTTTTGTCTGGTTCTCCTCCTTTTCAGAACATCGTTTCCTAATGTCTGAGTATTACTTCTGTCATTCTGTCTGGGGCCATCCATCCATACCCGGATCATCTCGTCGTCTTCTCTTCTTCTGAACGGGCTCTGTCTGTACAAATCTTGATCACCTGACAAGCCCAGACTCGTACTCTGGGTGTCGTTGCACACCATTTCGCCGCAATGTCGGGAGATCCCATTGCAAGCCTCGTGATCGAGGACCTCACAAGTCCCGAACATGGGCAAAGTAAGTTCCTCCAAATCAGTCAAACGTATTCTGTCACTTGGTGGGCTCTGACCATTGACTGCTTTTTTTCTTTTTTTCTTTTTATAGAAGTGGTCACTCTTCACGAGGGCAATGTCCTCCATTTCGGTCGTGATGCAGAAACCAGGTAAGTGTACAGTGGTTCAAGGATCCGATGAATTCTCAGCAACGTCTGGCTGGTATCTATACCACTTGGTGGCTGATGTTCACAATGCCGCAGCAATTACATCCTGCCGGACTTTCACGTCTCGCGCAACCACTTTGAAATTTACTCATTTGTTGCCGATGAAGGTGCGGAGCCGATTGTTGTCGTTCGCGACTGCGAATCAGTCAATGGAACATATGTCAGCAAGAAGTGGCTTGGCTATGACATGAAAGTCGTAGACACCGTAATTCTAGACGACGGGGACATTATTTCAGTCAATGATTGCTGGTCCATCTCAGTCACACTGCTCGCAGTGAAGCGTGACAATATGACCATACTTCAGCAGAGAGATGTCAAGGTGAGTTCTCATCTGCCGTTCATTCCATCCTTGGGAACTGTTTCCACTTACAGATCGCAGCACTTCGCCGAAAAATATGTCATCACAAACAAAATACTCGGAATGGGTGTCTCGACCTGCGTCCGCCTTGCCTACGACATCTCGTCACACGAGCAGTTGGCCTGCAAGATGTACAATATCGGAGACATGCGCAGACTCGATTGTCAGAATGAAGTTGACCAGCTCATACGCTCCCTTGATTTGCTGCATGAACTTGATCACGTATGTAAAATCACTAAATCATGCCACCAAGGGCATCTGTCTAACTTTGAACACGTTTAGCCCAATGTCGCCTCGCTTCGACAAGTTTACAAGAATGAAGACGTCGTGTAGGCATGTTTCCAAGAATCCGTTACCGCACGTAAAATCGCTGATCATCAGTGGCTCTTAGATATGTTTTCGAAGAGCTCGCCACTGGCGGCGACTTGTTCTCGATGTTTATGAAACCGAGACTTCTCGAGGAGCTGGAAGTTTGTTTTATCATGTTCCAGGTCGTCCGCGCCCTCAAATACATTCATAGCAAAGGTATTGCCCACCGTGATATCAAGGTGGAGAATGTACTCTGCATGGTCTGTCCCAAAGTCGGTCAACGAGTTGCTCTCACGGACTTTGGCCACGCACGTCGAGTGTCTCAAGGCTCAATTACATCTAGAGCGGGAACCCCAGGCTGGCAAGCTCCGTAAGAATCAGCCCGGACATGCCTTCCACTCTTCTTACTTCAGTCAGACTGACGAGAATCATTCACAGTGAGCAGTACTCTGGGACCCACGAGCACGGCATCGCCGTCGACATGTGGGCCGTGGGTATCATGGCTGTTCGGCTGCTGGTTGGAAACAGGGAGGTGCCCACACTGGAAGAGTTCGAGAGCAATCTCTCGGTCGCCAACCCTTCCCCAGACTTGTGTCTCGATAATTTGTTCGATGAAATTCGTCAGATCAGGCAAACGGACATCTATTCCGCGGTAAAAGATTTCATAAGTCGCTGTCTTGATTTCAACCCTGCCGCTAGAATGACTGCTGGCGAGGCTTTGTCGCACCCATGGCTGTCTGAACCGAAGGACGTGCGTGAGCTCTTTGAGTTTCGCCAAGCGCGTGCTGAAAAGAATTGGCGGCCCAGAGCAGCACAGGACGGATGGTTGGAGGAGCTTCCGCCAAATGTAGGACTCGAAGTACAGACATCGCCTTACTTCCACAACAAGGAAGAAAACCCCATCATCCAGGCGGAAGCCAGCTCCTCCGACAAACAAGGCTCTAAGGGGTCTGGCCAAGAGAACACAAAGTCGAGCAAGTCTAGTCACAATTCGGGGGAATTGCCGACAAACGAGACAATCCAGAACTTTGGTTGCGGTGGCGAATTGGACACTATGTCGTGAGTTTCTTTTGGACACTGTACCCCGTCCTCCTCCTCGCCATGCCTTTATGCGACAGAGCAGCAAACAGCTAACAGAACGCGATGGATCACAGCTCAAAAGGAGAAGCCATTGCGTTCAATGACAAGTTGCCGATTGAAACTTCCCTGCTAGATTGCAATGAAAAGAAGATAAAGCTGGTTGCAGCGCTCGAGCGGACAACCAGCAACGTTCTAACCCAGAGCATGAGCTTGCTTGAGCAAATAGAGCAAGGAGCCTGTCGAAGACGCTGCGATGCTGATGAGCAAACTGATACAGCTGTTGAGCTTCGTCGCGGCGTCAAGCGTCGTCACATCGTAAACAACCCAGCTGATGACAAGCCCACTAACCTCAAAGATCTCAAGACGCCGGTAGCAGCTGTATTATCAATCTAAGTAGCGGGTACACCTTGCTGTTGTTTTGTTCTTCCTTTTCTTTCTTATTCATATATATCAAAACCGATCGCTTTGGCTGCTTGCTTTCTCTTCTTCCGGTTAGGACCTGGACTGACGCTCTGGAGGCTTTTTTATTTCTTTTTCTGTTCTCCCAATGTCGGTACACAGACTGGCTGCAGGATGGTAAAAGGACTCTGATTGACAGATATTGATCGGGTAGAAGATAATCGAATCGAGACACGTTCTGATTTTATCACATTAATTGATGTCTAGAGTCGGATTGTCTCCCAGATTGTCCAAGTCCCAGTCTTGCTCCGCGTAAGCTTGAGAACATTTCTCTATATAGCAGAAACCCGACGCAAAGCATCATTATAAGGTGCGACGGTCTTTGCGAATGCCGAAGACAAATGCGGTGACGAACTCGAGCCCTTTTGAAAGGAAATGGGATAGCCGTACCTTACAGGCAACTCATATTCCAATAAAATAGAAATAGATGGGCACCCACATTTGGACGAATCTTACTGACGCTCGAGATATTGCCATCAAGCAGGTCAGATATGATCGAGTAGCACATCATGTGCGGATTCAGACTGTGCCTGTATCTGCTTGGACGTGAGAAAACAACTGAACAACAAGATTGTTATATTGCTTGTTATCGAGAAAAGAAATGCACCCGATCGTCTGACAAATCTAACAAATTTCTGAATCCCTTTTGATAACCCCAGACACCTAGGACAAAGCAGATAAAGGCCAGTAGCCTGTCCTGAAATAACGTACAAACAGCATCTATTTTCAATCAAATGCTCAGGAGTTGACCTCCGAGAACCAGGTCCTCAACAACCCAGCCAGAGCACCTGGCAGATCCTCCAGATTATGCACAATTAGGTAATACTGGAAGGGGAACGTATCGAGGTACTTTTCGATCACCACCTTGCTGTTACCATCTGCCTCCTTGACAAACTTTGCTTCCTTCAGCTCCAACACACTATCACCCTTCTTGGTGCTCGAGTCGTCCATGATGATAAAGACAATCATGATGCGCTCCTCGAGCGCTTCGCGCAGCAGTCTTCGAATTCGCTCGTGCGCAGAACTGGGCGTCAATCCATCAGAAAGAATCAACGCAAGTTGCCACAGGTCCTCACCACCAGACCGGTTGGTGTTGCGGGCGGCACGGAACTGGTCGATGGTCTGGCGAATGAGCAGGCCAATATCGGTGCGGTCCTGCTCAAAGGTGAATTGCTGCAGCACCTTGGCGCCGCCGTCGTGCGAGTTGAGCAGTGGGGCGGTGAGCTCGTGAGCAGTGAAGACGTCGGCGCCGAAGCCCATGACGCCGACTTGGCCGACTTCGAGCATTGCAAGGGCGCGCGAGACCATGACGAGGGACTCAAGTGCCATGGTGCCGGAGGTGGTCTCGCCCATACTCTGCGAGTCGTCGACGCACAGGAGGATTTGGTAGGTGCGCTTGGTGGGGATAGCGCGGCGCATCCAGATCTTATCGCGCTTGTAAGACGATGCGATGTAGGGGATGATTTTCTTGATGTTGAGGCGTTTGCCGGTGCGGTAAGAACCAGAGAGCTTTGTTGATTGGGATGGTGTCAGGATGAGACGAAGCTGGGAGGTGAGGGCTAGCGATAGAGGGTGAGTCTTGGTTTGGAAGTTGGTCCAAGACTCGAGGCATGAAGCATAGTCTCCGAGCGGGCGATCTTCGGCAGAGATGTGCGTTGTTGAAAGTTGAGTTGACGTTTCCTCAACAATCTGCTCCTCTTCAGCCTCCATGATTTTAGTGGGAGACTCGGACCGTTCTCTGTCAAAGACGCCGCGTCGTGTAGCAACGCCAGTGCGCGCTTCGTCCTGCTCCGGAGGTTCTTTCGTGTCCATCGGCTCATCCTGTTGCATCTCATCTGCGTTTTCACCAGCATCGGGCATCTCCTCATCTTCTTGTTGCGGCATCACCCGGTTTTGATCATCTTGTCTCTCATCCTCAATGGCCATCGACTCGTCAATCGGCTGAACTTCGTCCTCAGCCGCGGCACCAAGAGCTTGAGCGTCGGGAGCGTCGTTGTCATCTCTGAGGTGCTGGAACTCTTTCTGTGCCATGTCCGACTCGTCGTTGTGGCGGGCATCTTGCTCTTCCATGGCTTCTTTAATGTCTTGGTGATTCTTGTACCATCTCTCAAGAGCATCGCCAAGTTTCTTGAAAGGCTGCGATTGTGCCGAGTCGCTCGGATTTTGCGCATCGTCGTCTTGATTCTGATCCGCATCCTGCCGTGATACGACGCCGTCGGTGCCCGCGGCAGCCTGCTGGTCATCAGCATTCTGGCCCATCTCACCATGCTCTTGCTGCGCTGCCTTGGATTGAGTGTTCTGGTCATCCTGGCCATCCTGCTCGTTCTGGTCTTGTCCAAGGCCGGTGTTGACATCGCTCGGTGCTGCCTTGTCCGGATCCGTGTGGGCGTCGTCCTTGCCATGGAGAGGCGGCTTTTCCTCATCCTTCTCGCCTTCTTCAGCGCCTGGCTCATCAGCTTCCGGCTCACGATCTTCCATCTCTGCATTTTCGCCTTCGTTTTCGTCTGTGGCGTCCAGGTCGATTTCTTGCTCCATGTCTTCCTGCTGCATGTCACCTGTCTCGCCCTCACCCTCGTCGACGTGCTGCTCCTCTCCCTCCTTGTCTGCGGCCTCTTGCGTCTCCTCGGGTGCAACATCAGAAAGCTTGTCCAGGTCGTCGTCCGAAATTGCCGAGGCCTCGTCATCGTCCTTGTCGTCAATGTCCATGTCATCTGGCAAAGCCAGAGCGTCGTTTTCGTCGACATTGTCATCCTGGCGGTTGAGCTCCTCTTGGGCTGCACTCTCGTCCTGTTGGGGACCCGCCTCCTCCTCTGGCTCGGGATTCGCCTGGTCGGGTTCATCCTGGGGCTGCGCCTCCTTGTCATCGGTTGTTTCATCCGCAGCAACTTGCTCATCCTCCTTCTTCTGGCCCTTGGTCTGGTCGCCCTTCTGATCCTTGTCCGCATCTTCACCATCTCCATCCCACATCTTTTCGTCGACGGCAGTGGGGTCGAGATCATCGACGTCACCGGTTTCCTCGTCCATGTCTTGCTCATCCTCTTCGTCCTTGTCATCCTTGTTCTCGTCGTCGTCATCTCCGGCAGCACTGCCCATCTCGCCCTCCATCTCATCCATGCCCATGTCCACCGCATCTTCCTGATCTTCAATCTCGCCCTCCTTTTCTTTGTTCTTCTCCTGCGCGAGCTCCGATAGATCCTCATCCGGCTGGATGTCCTTGCTGATATCCTCTGCACCCTCGCCGTCACCGAGACCAGTGCCACTTTCAAGGTTGCCCGTCTCGCCAGATGTCTCGTCCGACTTCTCCTGTGGAGTGCAGAAGCCTCGGGTAGCAATCTCGGCAAAGGACTTGCCTAGGTGCAGTGCCATCTTGCAGTTGGCACGCTGGAGGTTGGCCATTTCCGACACGGTGCTGTGGCATGTGTTGGCGTACTGTTGAAGGACTGGCAATGTGACGGCAATGAGGGACACCGCGGCGTTCTGAATAGCAGGGTTGTCGAGTTGAAGTGTCTTGAGATGGTCGACAATGCTGTTGACGCCGTCCACTACAGTGTCCATGCGCAGCGACTTGGCGAGATGGACGAGAGTGGCGTTGCACTGCAGCAACCAGGATGCCTCCTCGGTAGACGTAGGCATGGAAGCAGCAATTTTTTGAAACTTTTGCATGGCATCGAGAATCTTCTTAGAGAGCGTGAGCACGCCATCGAAGAATACCTGTGTGTCACTGGACTGCGCGACGTTGCCATCGCTGTCGATTGCGATTGCTGTCCACAGCTGGAGCTGTTGGAAAACAAAGGCAAGGTCAGGACGCTCAGACTCGAGCAGCTGGAGATCTGCTTCGAAACCAGCCAGTTTGTCTTCGAGCTCACTGCGCAATTGCACCTGTGTGCTGGTCACGAAACCTGGCGGAAGCTTTTGCGTCGATTTGAAGACGGATTGAAGATCGGTGAATCTCTTGAGCCAGTGCCGCAGTGCCGATTGAACAGCGCCGTTGTCCAGCTTGCCCAGCTTGGCATGGACATCCAGGAGGTGAAGACCGAGCTGCAGAACGGGAATGGCCCAGCCTAGAACCTGAACATGGTTGGAGTTTTGCCGTGGCATTGTCAGAGTGCCAGCTTGGTTGCTCGTTGCAAGGCTCTGCAAATTGCTGAGACCAGCTTTCAGCGACTGCAGTGCGGTACAATTGTCAGCAAGGTCCTGGTGTTGTTGAATCAATACGTGGAGAATTCCCTCCATGTATCCTGTGCTGCGTCGCACAGTCTCATTTGTCAGGTCACCATGGTGATCATGGACAGCATTCCGAACAGTAGGGGCCAAGTCGAGCACTTTGTAGAAGAAATACTCTGCCTCTGACAGACCTGCATCCTGGCCGCACGGCAAGTTGCGGATCTTGGCAAGAACAGCAGCGAGCTGCTTCTGGTGGCGGAGATTGGCTTCGTTGAGGTTCCGCGTGAAACCCATCGTTCGGATGGCCTTGACCGTCTCCTCAAACAAGCGGACCTTCCTGGTCTTGAGATGCTTGATCTGGTCCTTGTTCTCGTCGGTCAAGAATGCGGGCGTCTCCTTCTTCAAAGCGGCCATGGCGGCCATTGTGTCCGAGACGAAGGAGTCGACGATACTGGCTGCAGCAATTCGAGCCTCTGGCAGCTGAGATGTCTTTGCCATGATGTTGATGATCCTGTCGGCGTTGGAAAGGCGCTTGGTGTGCGCATCCTCGGACCAACGAGGAATGAGTTGCTCGCACACAGCAGCAGCTGCTGCATTTGCTTGTGGCAAAGCCAGACTTGACTCCAGCGCTGTAGTCTGGCTGGAATAGTGCTCATCCGGAAGTCCTTGGTCGACAACTGACCTGACGGGCTGGCCAAGCACAGTGCGCAGCTTTCTGACGAGCTTGAACAGCTTCTGATGCGATTTGCGAGCACTTTCGCGCAACGCTGCAATGTTGGTGTCCTTCCAGCTTGCAAGCAGCAAGATGTCCTTCATGTCCTTTTCGATCTTTGTCCGGCCCGCGTGGATAGCCTCGTTGACCTTGCTTTCGTACCGGCTGTACAGTGAAATGAAGTTGAGGAGTGCATTATACACGATACGCAGAGCGTCATAGTCCTTCGTCAGCAATTTGACTTGGTTAGTCAGTTGACGCAGCAGTTGAAGACGGCTAGTAAATTCTCCCAGAACTGCTTCGGCGAAGAACATCTCGAGATCGCTGACCAATTGTATGGCATAATCTTTAAGATCATGACCGAGCTCAATCTTTGTCATGGGAATGGCAATCACAGCATGATATGCCACGAACCACCAGGACTTGGCGTCGCTCCGGCATTTCTCGACTTCTTGGTCAAACAACTTGGCCCATGTGGACAGCTCCAGACGGCGCCAGCTGACGATCGTGTCAGTCAACTTGTTGTAGAGCTCCAGAGCGCCGTAGACGTGGCTAGCCCAGCCGCCAAACTGCCATTCATAGACGAAGGCATGAAGCTTCTCGACGCGAGTGATGATCTTTGCGAGGGGATCCGTATGGCTCAGTTCGAGAACATAGCTGCAGGCCTCAATCACGTCGGCAAGAGGCTGCAGGTGTGCAATCTCGTCAACGGCCTGTAGTGCTCTGAAGTGCAGATAGATGGAGTGGACAAGGTTGACAAGTCTGCGAGCTTCGAACAGATTCGAGCTAGTGTAGAAGTTGTAGCTGGCAGACGTTGTAGTCGAGTTGAAACTTTCGAGCTTCTCATCCAGGACCAACAGCGCGGTAGGCAGCAGTGCTCGGTCACGCACAGCATCGAGATTGGCCGAGTCCGAAGCACCTTTTGACACCTTGCGTCCTACGCCCTTGCACAAGCTGATAAGACCGTCGAGAGTGTCCTGGGACAAGAGGAAAATCTTCTCATGGCGTTCTGCAAGCTTCATCGCCAGGTTGCGGGCAGCATGTCCGACTTCTTTGTCCTTGGCTGGTGCAGAGATGTCCTCTGTTGTCTCGTAGTCGGGGAAAAGTTCATTGAAATCCTGCTGATCAGCCTCTTCTTCGTCTTCAAGACCACCTCTGTAGCGGTACAGGCTGTTCTTCGTGGCTTCTTGCCGCTTGTCCTCATCCAGTCTCTTGCTCCACTCTTCGTAGAAATAATGCAGTGATGCTGCAAGCTTACCACGAAGAGACTCGTCAAGAGTTTCAACATCCCCGATGCTAGTCAGAATGCCAATGTATGACAGAAACTCGAGACTCTGGAAGGGGGGTGCCATCTGCGAAATGAGAGAGCCACCAAGGAAAGGCGTGACACTGAGGAGCCAAGCAGATTCGGAGTGAGATTCGCGGTGAGGAGCATGAACAGTGCTGAGGGACAGACCAATTTGCAGAGACCGCAGAATGGTCACAAGCGGAATCGTCAAGTCCTCATAAGCAGGGAAACGGGTCGTTAGCCGCTCAATGAGGTGGAGGACGTTGTCGGAGATGAGCTCGACTTCTTGGCTGCTAGACTCGGACGGGTTCGAGATGTGACGGTAGAGAGCAGACAGAATGTCACTCTTCACCACAGCGCTGAGCACATTGCTGAATTCTCCCTGCAAGCGGACCAAATCGGCACTGGATCCGCGGTAGATGGTAACCGCTGCCGCTGGTGGTTCGCCCAGAACCTCAATCTCTTGCTGAAGAAGTGCGGATCGCAGATTCGAGTCACGCCCAGTGAAAGCGTTCTCAAAGGCGCTCAGAGTCTGCATTTTCCGCCTCAAAGCGATTAAGAGATCTTCGTGGTAGTTTCGTTCCATCTGTGCTCGCAGGTATGGGTCAAAGATCTTGTCTGGCACGTAAAGTTTGATGCACCCAACTGCGAAATGAGCCCAAGCAGTCGAAGAGAACCCGGGCTTCTGAGTCGTGGATTTCTCGGATGCTACCAGCGCAATGACTGCTGGTATGAAATGCTGATCGACCACTCGCTTCAGATGCGATGGTATGTCAGATGGCAACTCGGAAGTCACTTTGTAATCAAAGACCAAGCCGTTCTCTCCAATCGAAACCGCCTTCAGGTTGCGAGAAAGCTGCTCGTACAAGAGAGTGAAGCTCTCAAGCAAGCCAACCACACCGAACATTTCGCGCATGAGATGCCAAAGCAGCTGGTTCAAGCAAGCCACAGAGTCTGCAGATACTGCTTCTGAAGAGCCTGCCAGAAGTCTGCTCATGGCCGGAAACTCCGTCTCCAGAGATTGGAGAGAGAAAAGAGTGGCAGACGCTGTGGAGTCGTACTTTTCAATGAGCGAAGACATCATTCGCCCAGACCATGGGTGAGCTGCGGTATTGCGTCCTAAGACGTAGTTCAAGGCATGCAGAAGTCTCTGCGAAGGGTCCATGCTGTGCAGTCGCATTTGGGAAAGTGTAGGGACATTTGCCAGCACGATAACCTCTTGCAGGTCCGTGAAGGCTGTTGACTTCCGCGAAGCACGGTTGACCACCAACGACTGCCGCAAGACCTCGAACTCCTCTTCGAAGAAAGGAGTGACCTCGTGGAACTCATCAACCTTGGATTCCAAACGCTCGACTTCACTCTGCAGAGCCTGAAGCAGGTCGCCAGCTGCGGTCGCGTTGTTACGGACGATGCTATGAGCTTCAGCCAGAGATGATACGGCCTTGCTGAGATCAACAATTGTGGCGCCAGATTTCCACTTGATTGCATCAAACCGCTTGGCTAGCACCTCCATCTCGCGGATCGCTGCGAACGTTGGTTCATCCGAAACCGGCTTCAGTCGCAAGAGTCGCCAGAGGATCTCCATGCTCAGACCAGTGGTCAACTTGAAGCCTACCATGAATGCATCGTGTATATTGGTCACAACGCTTTGCGACACTGACCGAACCACGTCACTGCGAGCGGAGATTGCCAAATTCTGGAAATGGTCCACACCTTGCTTCAGATGGGCTTGGAAACGAGCCTCTTCGAAGGACGGGCTTGTAACAAAGGTGAAAGTCCTCCACCAATAGTGAAGTATGGCTCGCATGAGTGACTTGGCACCCACGTTGAACTCGGAACCTCGGAATGACCAGTCAATGTAATTCTGCATCGACTCCAGCATAAGTTCCAGGAATTTAACCACATTGACCGTAGTATCCTTGGACACAGAAGAAACAGTGTCGGAGACGAAGGATCTCTGCAATCGATTCAGAGAGGATGGCTTCGTCCTGTCGCACGTGGACGTTTGCGACCTCATGGCCTGTTGAACAGAATGGAAATCTAGGAACAACTCGTAGCAGGTGGCTGTCCATTCAGCAACATCTGGCAAGATACCGTTCATGATTTGGACCATAGGAGAGTTGTGCAACGGATGGAACGGAAGGGTAGCAGCCAATCTTCCGCTTCCACACATTGTCGAAGAGACTTTGGAGTAAAGATCCTGAATCATCCGCCTGGTCGTCACAGCCTTGCTGGAATTGACGTATTCAATAACGGCAGAGATGTCCTCGTCGATTTGAGACGCATGAGAGTTTGAAAATGACAGTAAAGCTGGAAGCGCCTGACGGAATCTGGACAGCATCGTGGAATCACCGAGGCTGAGGTTGTCAAGTGCCAGGGCTGCAGTGTCAGTCATGCCGTTCACTGCAGACTGTCGAGCCAAGCGCGTGGCGAGATCGTATTTGTCCAGAGATGTCTCCAAATTCGTGATCTTGGAGGCGTATGCCGGAGGCGCGACCTGAACGATATCGAGGTAAATCTCAACGGAACGGTTGCGCATTGCTCGCGACAGCTCTCCATAACGAGGGTCCATAGTGAGGAAGATGCGGAAATTGGAGTGAGGCTTGATGATGCGTGGCTCGCCGTCAGGACCGCTGTGCTCGTTGATGCTGAGGAATCCATAGGGGCGTTCGAGCAGCGAGTTGAGTCTGTCGAGGACAGATGCGCTGCAAAGGTTGGCATTGTCGAGGACAAGCCATTTGCCTGCTTGCATGGCTCGCACGATGACACCATCCAGCCATTCGAAACGTGGGTTTTGCAACGTCCGCGGAGCATGGAGCAGGTCAAAAGCACGGGACAGTCGTGTGCCCAAGACTGAATCAGCAGATACCTGAGAGGAAAAGTCTTGGATAATTGCAATTAATGGGACCAGGTCATCTTCACTTTGGTGATTGGCAAGAGCATTGAGCAGAAGAACAGCCCCCTCGGCCGGAGCCTGGGGCAGCTGTAACAGTATAGCCTCTTGCAACGACTCATACAGATCATCTAGACCATTGCGCAACTCTCTAGACGGATCAGCCTGCTCAAAGCCACCGACGAGATCCATGGCATCAACATCTGCATTGAGAGGAAATGTGACCAGTTCCTGTCCGGCCAAGGCAGCGACATGGCCGAGCAGAGAAGATTTGCCACTGCCTGATGGACCGACAAGAATGCAAGGCAGGTCCTGCTTGACACAGGTCAAAATGGATTCAATCTCTGCAAGCCGGGGAACAACGTCGATAGGGGGAAACCGAGTCGGCTGCAACAGAGCGTTGCGTTCGAGCATTGCGAACCCGACTTGACTGGAAAGGGACCCGCGGCTGTGGTAGAGACTGTGTGGTTGAGGTGCCATGCCAAAAGTGTCGGTGAAGAGTCGAACAATGTGCTGTCTATCCATTGAAGAACGGAATCTCTGAGTGACAATGATATCAAGGAAGTCTGAAGCAGTCGCAGATGCAGCAAGCGGATCTTTCGATGCAAAAAGCTCCAACCAGCGAAGTGTGTCTCGCAAATTGAATTCCCAAGGCGATCCATGAGCGCCAAATGACTTGCGAATGGACGTCTCATAATCCAGGCTTGACACAAATCGGATCATCTTCTGAATGACATCGGTTGGCACGCTGCCATACCTTTTGCAGGCGATTCGCATCAAATCCTCCTCAGTGAAGACGTCGGCATAGACAACGATGAATCGATTGACGAAGGAGCTCGGCAGACCCTTACGGCCGCCACCCTGGGAATGAGGGTTTTGTGCAGCAAACAACTTGAACTCAGGATGGCACTTGAAGACCTGGTCCAGCTCGGATATGTAAACCTCGCCACGATGATCCAGACAGGCATTGAGACCTTCCAGCACTGACTGCGAGGCTAGGTTCATCTCGTCCAGCAGAACCCATTCACCTTTCTGCATGGCCTGCAAAAAAGGTGCGTCTCTCCAGGCGAAGTTGCCGGCTTCTGCACCTTCGACCGGGACATCGGTACCAAAAAGATCCATGAGATCAGTCTGGTCAGACAAATTTATTCTTGTCAAGGGCCGGCCGCAGGCTTTAGCCAAAGCACTCACGAGCGTCGTCTTACCCACACCAGGGTTACCCTCAAGTAGGATCGGCTTGTGGACACTGAGAGCACGGATGACACGCATCAAATTCATCTTAGTCGTGGGTGCGTCAAAGGCGAAGTCCGCATCGTCTTGTCCGCTAGGTAAGCGAGGGACGGAAAAGTCGCCAATCTGGACAGAATCTTCACCAATGGCGAACTGAGGCTCAGTCCTATAAGTGTGCGTCACGTCGATACCGTTTCCAATTAGTTCATTGAGCTTGAATAAGCATTTTTGCCGCTGTTCGTCCATGGTTTTGGGGTCCAACGCAAGCAGAGCAGAGGGATTAGCACCGAGAGTGTCAATGAAAACCATGGCCGCACCGTGCATCACAATCGATGCAGGTTCCATATTCTGTGCGTGGTTAATGAAGTTGACCCAGACCAGAATATCGCGTATAGAGAACGCAGTGGCCGTTGAAGAACGACATGTCTTGCCGAACCAGTAGGTGAAGTCGACAATGATGTGAGCGAAGGCCCTGAACTGAGGATTCAGCTTGTTGGTCACAATGTCCAAGATGTCCTGTCTGTTGGACAAAGGAGGAACCCATATTTCAGTGAACCGATTGCGCAGCGCAGGCGACAGCTCCTTCTTGCCAAAGTCACCGCCTGGGTTCATGGTAGCGAAGAACTGGAACCCGTCAGAAGCTTGGACGTGCGAGTCATCGGTGCCCTTCTCAGCCAAGAGCAAAGTTCGTCCTGGTTCAAGCACAGAGTTGAGTCTCTCGAGAACAGAATCGTCCGCCAAGGAAATTTCGTCAAGTAAAAAGTAGTGAGCGCTCTTCATGGCATGCACGAGACTGCCATCGGACCACTCAAAGAGAGCTTTGCTTCTGGCTTCATTACTTTGGATGCTCTGCGACAAGGTTTCTGGGAGACGGCCCAGATCGTCTGCAGAGAGGCCGTGATAACGAGCGAGGAGCTCGTCCAAGGTTCCATCCTCAGACTGGTCAAGAGTTCGGAAAGCCTCATGGAGCCCCTCTTTGAGAGCGCCTGCGATAGCACCACGGTTTCGTACCGGACGTTGAGATCCAATCAGATCGCCAGTCTCGGTATTCTGGTGTGCGTTGACAATGTGAAGCTCCTTGCCAATGGCCTCAGCAAGCAATTGACAGATTGTGGTCTTGCCGCAACCGGTCTCACCAACAAGAAGGACTGGCTCGTTGTTCCGCAACGCTTGCGAGACAAGAATGTAGAGGCGCTTCATGGCATTGGTCCAAACCACACCCTGACTGTTGTCCTTGAGATTGGCACGTCTCACAGCACGAGAGAACTGATCGCCAAAAAGCTGGTCAGGGTCAATTTTAACCTTGAAGACCGTCTCGATGACTTCCTTGACCGCGACACGTTCCTCGTCGTTTCGAACGCGCTCCGCGAGTAACATGAAGCCATTATTCGCAATATCCTCGCGAGTTTCAGCATCACGCAGAGCCCATCTGAACAGATCACGTAGAGTTGCGAAACTGTCTTTTTGCTCAAAAACTCGGCTAGTCTGTCGTAAACGCGAAAGCTCCTTGTAGACAGACACGATTCTTCTGCAGTCTGAAGGCGCTGTGTTGACGCTGCGCTTTTGCAGGATGTACTCCAATTCGTCCTCGGGAATGTCGTCGTAGTGCAACTCCAGGAAACGGTTACGGAAGGCTCTGGAGAGGACCTTACGACCTCCATACAGACCTGGAGGGTTCTGAGTCGCAAAGAGCATGAAGTTGTCATGCGGTCGCACAATTTCTTGGGTCTCGGGGATGAGGAGTTCACGATTGTCGTCCAACAGTCGGTTGAGGGCCTCAAGAATGTCGGTGGGTGCCAAGTTGAGTTCGTCGAGAACGATCCAGTGACCCTGACGCATGGCTTGCACCAGCAAACCCTCTTGGAACTTCAGCTTGCCATCGGAGCCTGAGATGTATGTACCCAAGTACTCCTGCAGATCGGTGTGCTCGTGGTTGTTGATGCGCACAAACTTGTTGCCACTGTACTCTGCCAGGTACTCAATCATACTCGTCTTTCCTGCCGAAGTAGGTCCTTGAATGAGGATGGGGAAGCGTCTTGTCGATGTGGCACGAACCAAGTTGAGCAAATTCCTCTCGACATAGGGTGTCCTGATGTAGTCAGTTCGTTCCTTTGGGGGCTGTGCTCCCTGCAGAAGCCAGTAGACGCGATTGTCGTCCTTGTCGGTAAACTTGACATACTTGCGGCCGTCACTCGGGTACTTGGGTGGTCTCGAAAGAAGGCGAGTAGCGTCTTTGCCAAGTAAATGCTCCGTAATCAAAGGCATCACTAACTTCTCAGAGTCGCGGCTCAAATGTGTCAAGAAACCCATACAAAAGCCTTCGTACAGAGACCGCTCCAAGCCATAGAACGGCGCAACGTCGTTGACATAGGTCAGAACTCGCGTCAATGTACGCAAACTGAAGTGTGGCACCTCGTTGGCTCCGTCAACAAGCGCCTTGGCCTCGGCAAGCTCCTTGATGCGCATGTAGAGCCTGGCAACCTTGTCTGCTGCTTGGTCAATGCGAGAGTTCTGACCGCTCAAGTATGACTTGATGATCACCACCAGGTCCTTAAAGTCCTTGTCTGGACTCGCGACGTAGAGCTCTGTGAATCTTGAGCGCAAGCCAAGTGGTAGGTCCTTCTTGCCGACGTCCGTTGCTGGGTTCATTGCTCCAAAAATTCTGAAGTTGGGATGTGCTTGGATTCTCTCAATATCGCCAGTCTCTGACAGCAAAATTGAGGGGATGGCATCGGGGCCTGAATGTAGCAGGTCGGCAATGCTCTCCAGAGTGTCTGGAGAAGCCAGGTTGATCTCATCCAACAGCACCCAGTCACCATTTCTGACCGCCTTCACAATGTTGCCCTCTACAAAAGCAAAGGCGAAGCCTCCAGAACCTCCTGACAGCTGAATTTCGAATTGTTGAAGACTTGTGCGGAATCTGTCCCACCGAGGCTTGATATCCAGCAAATACTGTAAGGATGACTCGGTCTTGCGCCTCTTTGCAGGCTGGCCGCCTTCGGCCGCTTGCTCACGCTGTTGCTCATCTGCAATCTTCCTTTTGAGGATGTCATCGAAAATCTGTGGGGCTTGTTTCCAGAGCTTGGCAACGTTGGACCACTTGCTCCTGGCGATGTTCTTGCCAATGCTGTCGAGATACTTTTGGTTCTTTTGCTGTGATATACCAGTCGACGCGAAAAGATCCTCAAACTCTTCTTTCAAGGGCACAGCAAGGTTGCGCACATTGATCGGCTTGAAACCTCCCAGGAGATCCCCGACCTCGCTTTGCTGCGACAAGTTGACAGCGATCAAATTGTGGCCCAGACTGTCGGAAAGCTGTTGCACGACCGTCGTCTTGCCGATACCAGTTTCGCCGACCAGCAAAACGGGCTCCTTGAGATCCACCGCTACCGTGATCTGCTCCAGTAACCTTCTTGCGTGTGTTGTGGGGGCAAATGGTCGTCTTGGCTTAGCAACGCGGTGCACGCGCTTCAGCTTCTGCAGCCTTGAGCGTCCAACGGTCATGTGCGTCTCGCTTTCCTCTAGCTTGGGGATGTGCATGCTGAGATGGTGCTCTACGCGCTGGCTTGACCTCCCCATCGTCTGGCCAATGTGCAGAATGAGCTTGTCCCGGACACGCGAGTCCTTGATGCCGCTTGCAAAACAGTCAATCGCTTCCATAAACATCCCGTCGTAAGTCGTCTCGGTCATCGGCTCGTCCCCAGTTTGGGCTCCAGTCGCTGCAACAATCTTCTGCAGGCGTCGACACCACTTGAAGAGGTCTCTGGAACTGATAGGTCGTTCGGAGGCAGATGAAGTACCAGCTACCAGCGCCGGGCCGCTCATCAGGTCGCACACTCGCTCGTAGACCTTGAGGATGGGATCCGTGACAAATTTGTGTAAGAGTGGGTGCTTTTCGCGAATAACGGCCTGGAGCTCATCGTGATGCATGCTCTGCACGGGCAAAAGCTGCCAGAACCGCAAGCCGAGGAGAGACGGAATATTCTCCTGACCATTCATGCCCCGGGAAGTCCTGACAGTGGCGAAAATTCGGAAAGTGGTTGGTGCTCGTATGCGCTCGCCGCGGTTCGGTATCAGCAGTTCCCCTCGCTCGATCAGGGGAAGCAGTGTGCTCATGACCTCGGTAGGTGCGCGGTCGAGGTCCTCTATCAGAACCCATCGTCCCTCTCTGACGGCCGTCGTGAGGATACCTGGGCGCCACTCGAAGGATCCGGGCTTGGTACCAGTGGTGTAGAGTCCAATGAGCATTTTGGCGTCGGTTTGCTCGTTCAGGTGAAGGGTAACGAGGCTGTTGTCCATGCTAAGTTCTCGGGCCACCTCATGCACCAAAGCTGTCTTGCCCACACCGGATGACCCGTGCAGAAGGATGGGACCAGGCTGCTGGAGCAGGCCTGCAAGGCGCTCAAGATTTCCGAGAGTCGTGGGAGTGGCCACCAAAGATGACGCTTTGCTGGGCGCATCGCGAGGACGTGGCAGCACTGTGGTTCCGTAATTGACAACGAGGTTGGTGAGATTCTGGGGCGGTATTTGAGCAACAGGAGATGCTGCCAATGTTTGGTCGCGGATCGCAAGGATGTGCTTATATATGTCCTCGACACGTGTGTGCTCAAAGAGTGATAAGAAGGCATAGTCTATGGACTTCCCGTCAAAGTCTCCGGGCAGAGGCGCGTTGCTGGGAATGTAGTGCTGGATCAGAGCCTCGAGTTTGGAATCAGACGCATGCAGGAGGAAGCAGAATATTCGTATTGCTAAATACTTGACAGTATCAGAGGGATAAGAGAACAGGTCTTGGACGTCAGAGGGCGACACCAGAGCCGCATACGTCTTGCCATCGAAATTGAGAAGCCGCCATACTGCCAACAACTTCTGCAAGAGAGCCTCGTCCCTCAATGTCCGGGCAGCGCGGGCGAGGTCGATGAGAGGCGTGCCTTGCGCGGCCTGAGGAGAGGAGCCGGCAGGCAAGAGCGTCAGGCGCTGGAAATGATGGTCAAGGAAAACGGAAAGCTGTGGTGCCAACGGCAATAATCTGGCAAATGCTGCGACCACGCTGTCGCTGTGGTCGCCGTGTGGTGTGTTGAGAGCCCAGCGAGCGCAAATGTCACTGAAGACTGGCTCGAAGTGGGCGAAGATGCGGCCTGTAAGTCGAGGTATGAGCGCCGCCTGTGAAATGGCATCCAGAAGGTTGGCTGCGGTCTGATCGCGGATGATGTGAAGCAACTCGGGCGGCAAGCTGGCCACCGTGATCGCGTCGCTCAGCAGAGACGCCCGCTGCGAGCTCACATCGAATTTCGCCATGGCTGGCGAGATATCGTGAAAGTACACTGCTGGAACGGGGGTGGGAATCTCTGCAGCAGGCGTCCTCGTCAAAAAAAGTCTACGACTTTTTTTCTGCCGCTGTAAGGACTCGCCAGCAGGGGTCCCGGTGGCATCCCTGCCCCTGCAGGCTCTAAGGCGGAAAGCGGATTTACCAGCCAACCGGGGGCGGCAGAGCGCATTGGCCAGCGACGACCTCAAGCTACGAAAAGTTCTGGAGCCCGTCATTGACGAGACGCGAGACCAGCTGCCCTGCGCCCAGCACGCGACACACACGCCCTCAACCACCTCCACGAACCCTCCCAACACACCTCCAGCCATGTCGCTCTCGTGCAGATATGCGGCGCAATGCTGCGCCCGCCAGATGCGCTCCGCAACCTCCATCCGTTCCACGGCATCTTTCGCCCAGCAGAGGATAACACGGCGGTACCAGTCCACAGAGGCTGCGCCCACGAACCCCAAGATCTCCGGCATTGTCGACCAGATCAGCCAATTGACGCTGCTCGAGACTGCCGACTTGGTGGCCAGCCTCAAGGTGGGCCCAGCACCCGATCCGCAAAGGCCACAATGTCAGGGCGGAATGCTAATACAAGATTACACGACAGTCGCGACTCAACATCCCAGATATGCCCATTGGCGGATTCGCCGCCGCGGCCGCACCCGCTGCTGCGCCTGTCGCTGCCGAAGCTGAGGAGGAGGCCCCGGCTGCCGCACAGGAGAAGACATTGTTCGCCGTGAAGCTGATGTCGTTTGAGGCGGCCTCGAAGCCCAAGGTCATCAAGGAAATCAAGAGCTTGCTGGGATTGAGTCTGGTGGACTCCAAGAAGTTTGTTGAGAGCGCGCCCAAGTTGATGAAGGACTCCGTACCAAAGGACGAGGCTGAGAAGATCATGGCTACCATGAAGGGACTGGGTGCTGTCGTGCAGATGGAGTAAACACGCCAGCATGTCAGTCAAAGGTCGGGCAGCAGGATGGTCGCTAGCGAGCCTCAGCACCGTCTGGGGAGGTGGATCACATCACCAGCTTGCATGTACAAAGGCACGTGTAACAGTATACAATTTGCAGGAGTCAATGGAGGGCAAACCTACCAGCTCCTTCAGAAAATCGCAGAGGCTATTCTGTATTCTCGCTATGAACTATTCTCGAGTCATTCCTCGCACGAGAGCCGATATTCCGTTCCAAGTGCTTGTGACACATCTTGCACCGTCCTCTCAGGGTAGAAAACGCATCCGCTATGAATCCGCTATAAAGAGACTCCTTAGGAAGCTAGGAGACCACATGTGTAGCTTTAGACTTGTATGTGTGCCGAATCATCTTGAATAAGTGTCGGATCTTGGGTTCCCGCATTGAAGATCCCACTTGATCTACCTTTTCACAACTTCGGTTTTTTTTTGTTTGTTTGTTTTTTTTTTTTTTAAAAAAAAAAAGCCATGATTCGCTGCATGGAAGAGACGTGGTTCATTGAGTGGCCAAGGTCGTGCGGTTTCCGTTCGCTGCAAGTGATTTCCGCTTCCTCGTTTCTTCATCCTGAAGATGTACACAGCTATCCGTGACACAGCGCTGCCGCTCCTCCTCCTCTTCCTTGGCCAACAGAAAGTCGTCGTCGCCAAGGTCACTGGTCTCCTCCCACATCTTCCACATCTCTGCATCGGGCGGCTCCGTGGGAACAGCCCATATGCTCTCTCGGAGTCTCTTGTGCCGCTCACGGTCCTCTTCGATGCGCTGCGTAATCTCCTTTTTATCCAGATGCGGCGGCGGCACAACTCCACCTGGCTTCGGGATGGTCCGCGAGGCTGGCATATCACCCAGCGCTGGATTCGTGCTGTTAACTGGTGACGACATGACGACGTCCATGTGCGCTGTCTCGCGCTCCTTGAGAACGTCATTGATCTCCTCTACCGTCTGCGAAGCCAGGAAGCTTTTGGACTGGAGCCCTTGAAGAACCTGCGCAACTGTCAGTAAGAGGCCCTGTTGAGAAAACCCATGCCAGAAGCGTTGGCATCAAGGGGGAGACGAACCCTTCTGACGACCTTGACATTGGCAGCACCTGAGCCGTCGTCTGGTGCGACAGCATCGACAACTCTGATGATATCGCGCTGTATCATGCGCACATAGTCGACATGGCCATCCTTTTGAGCCATCTCGAGAAAATGCTCAATGAAATACATGATGTTTGCACGCGTATTCATGTTATTCTACAGACCACAGGGTATTAGTATGGAAGACTCAACGTGTAGCAAGCGGGAAAGGAATGGCAGAGATGAACTGTACCCTCTCTAATTGTTCCAGAATGCAAGAGTGCAAGTCTTCGTCCATGTCTCTATACTTGAGCGCATACTGGGCCGCTTTCTGGGCAGATGTTACAGACGCATTCAGGTGCTGCAGCTGCGATGAGAAGCGCATCCGCACCTCGAAAGGGTCGGCCATCTTGACTGGGCTGGGATATGGTGCCTGGACGGCTGCAGGATGGAATGCCAAAGGTATTGGGAATAAGGCCGTCAGTCCGGATGCGCTGGTGATATGATTCCCTCGTCCGTTGCGACAATCATCTTGGCAAAGGCCGTGTGTATTGCAGCAAAAGTCGCTGGAAGTGCTAGGCGGTATCTGACATTATTGAACCCATTTGTAGAGGGAAGTTGGCACTGTACAAGGGTGCTACGCTAGCCTCTTTCAGTTAGGCGGTCAAGCGCCTATGAAATGTGTGAATGATCATCGCAGGAGGGACGAAACATTTTAGAATGCTTCAACAATTTGTGCATATCTTGCCTATTTTTAACATCTCCCTCCGCCCCCCAGAAAACCTAATATATCAAGTACAAATATCAATGTGGACATATGTAGCTTCTATAAACACAATATGATGATTTTCTTGGTGGTTTCAAAGGCTAAAATGCAAGACTATATCCGTGACATTGCCTTCATTACCACTCGTATCCGTGGACTCCTCTCAACACATGTGCAGCAGTTATAATCCCCATCTGATGTACCTTACCATTCCCAAGACCTTTGATTAACTCCTGGCTATTCCGAAGTTGGTAAAAGTCCACAACCCCAGAATTTCTGCACTTTTTCTCCCTAAGGAAGTATGGATGCTAATAACAACAGACTCGTTGATATTGCCCTTTTACACCCACCACTCATCCCACTTCCGAGGCAAAATGCCTAGACCTTGGATCTCTTGCTGGCAGATGTCTCAGCATCTTCATCGTCCTCCAACTTCCTCTTTTCACTAGACCTGGAACCAGTAGTTTTGCTCTTGAACATGGATAGCAGCAGGGCATACTCCAATTCAACACTGTTCAAAGTCTCATCAAGCCTGTCGATGCGTTCATGAGGCTCAATTGCACTGAGCTGCTCCTTGTTCTGCACGGCAATTCTGGACTTGGCGAGCAGCCTCCACAGCCTATACACATGCTCTTCCTCTCTGGTTGGCCTCTGCTTACCCTTGCCTGTCAGGTCCTGATCCTGATTCATTTCTGGAACGACAGAGGGAGAGAGCTTTGACATGAGATGCATCTCGACGAGTCGGAAGAATTGTCGCGAGGCAATCTTGTACTTGAGGCGCACTGCCTCCATTGCCTTGCTGTCAATGATATCGCCAGGCACAGACTTGATTTTTGACAGGGCCACCTTTGTGTTGATGTTGATTTCATTAAAATCAGGCTGCTCTCGGAGAAACGCTAGGTCTGCCATATCTCTCATGGCATCAAATGCTTCATTGGGGTCCTCAACGGTAATTTCGAAAGTGGCACTGTCGTTCAGCCAGGTCTGATAAATGGGCTTGTAAAGTCGCTGGCCATTGCCCTTGTGTTGAAAAGGTGGCAGGATAAGAAACTGGGATATTCTTGACCGGCACGGGAACTCGGAAAAAGGAGTCGTGTCCTTTGGAAGCTCGAGACTTTTGGCAGGCTCATTGGTGAGTGATTGAGGTCGGAAGATGAAGAATCGGTAGACGGTCGCGTATCCAACAAAGACATAGCTGAACTTGGATGAGTCTTCGGCGCGTGGTCGCTTTTGGTAGAGGAAGAAGATTGTCCAGCGGTCCAGAGGATCGGCTTCGTACTTCTCAGAGGACTCTGTCTGTATCGGAGTTCCGCCCTCTATGAACAAGGACACTAGGATCTGGATTCTTTTGACGAGTGCCAAGACCAAAGGGTCGGCCAAGCTGCCCTTCCAGACTTCGTAGTGGCCATCCTTATCGCCATCGGTTGTCTCGATGAGCTCACCTGGCGGGTGCCAATCATCAGAGGTGTTTGCGACAGCGGTGTCAAAGTGCGCCCTCTTCCCGAAGGCGACTACACAGAGGTCAGTCAATACACTCACGAAGCATAACACGACTGCAAGAGGAATGCCATACCTGGAGGCAAGAAAGGCTCAAAAAGTGGGTTGATATCGGGCGACTCATCCGTTGCGACCGTGACAGGTACTCTTTTCGCTGAGGTATGAGACAAGTGTGGGCGCATGTCAGATGCATTGAAACGTAGGTTGATCTTCAGGTCCTTGTAACCGTAGATGGTCTCTCTAGTGTCGTCAGGATCGCGGCCGACAATAGGGTACGTCCATGCTGGCTGAAAACTGTGGATTGTTTTGGGAAAGCCCTCGCCAGTCTTGGTGACGAGACTGATGCTCATGACATTGTTGGCCTTGACGGTCCATTCGTCCAGAATTTCGTCCTCCATGACGACGGGCGATTTGTGGGAGGCAAGTTGAGTGAGTAGTGCGGCGACTGCCACACAATTTGCGTACGTTTGGCGATGAGAAATGTGGACGAGGTATGAATAGAGAAGAAATCAGTGTTGTAGCCGTAGGGAAAAAAGGTTTGTCGCAAGCGTGTAGGTTGGAGTAAAGGGCGAACGCGTTAAGGTGAGATCGCGATATGGCTTGCGACGCGAAGTATGGCTTAATTAGTTGCGTATGGCAGAAATAGTGGGGCAGCCTGGAGCGCCGATGCGTGGAAGGTCAACTATAAGGCACCTATAATTCTGGGCAGCTAGGGGAGGCTACAGAAGGGTCCAGGCGGGAATACAGTTGTACTCTCGCAGGGGTCGCCAGCGATTTGCAAGAGACAGGGGAGCTTGCGACGACTGCTCTGTTGCTCTACACCTCCCATTTACAACCTGGATGACCGAACGATTTCGAATCCCCTGTATACAATCCGACCTTGACAATAGACCACGGACCGCTTCAACTTGGCAGAATCGCAAAGCTATTGAGTGGAGCAAGGGCGACGAGAAACGGCCTGATAATCTCGAAAGTGTCCCGGAAGGGAGCAACTGCGAAAGGCCTCGACGGCGGCCCTGATTTGGACACAGTTATCTCCTAGCCTCGCCCATCCGTCAAATTTTCCTCCACCTATGCGATCCATGGTCAGACGACAATCAACTTCAAAATGGGCGGGCTGTTTCTTCTCTTGGTGTTGAGCGTGAGTTACGCAGTCCTTTCTGCTTATCGAATTACGCGCTCAGTGGCGGTGGCTAACGAAGTTGTCTAGCTTGTGATGGCGCTCGCATCCTTCCTCGCCGGTGCTCTACCATTATCAATGACCCTCAGCCAGTCCCAATTACGCTTAATATCGAGTATAGGAGTTGGAATACTTGTCGGCACCTCACTCATCGTCATTATACCCGAAGGCATCGAAGCCGTTGCGTCGGCTGGGGACGGAACACACGAGCAACTCGGATTGCGATCCGTGATTGCTGCACGACACGCTGCGCAGCCTATATTACCTCGAGCCGTACAGACTTTGGAAGTTGCAGAAGCGTCACCGATCGACTACCGTCCGACTCTGCGCAGAGCGTTAAACATTAGAGACGATGTGTCACTGCCTGAAGGCGAGGCTCCGATCGAACCACCAAAGCAAGAGGAGGCACATAGCGGGGAGACACACTTCCCGACGTTCTACATTGGCCTTTCATTGATGCTGGGATTCGTCCTCATGTTCTTGATCGACAGGCTACCACAGCACGCCACGGACGGCCTGAATAGGACGCCGGCGACACGACACATCAGCCTAGACAATCTCGGCTCGTCAAGTCTGAATGGCGATGGGGAAGACGAGCACGAGGGCTTTTTGGGATCCTTTGCGCCGTCACCAAAACAATCCAGTGGCCTAGCTACTACTGTTGGCTTGGTGATTCACGCCGCGGCAGACGGCGTAGCGATGGGCGCTTCTGCAACTACAAGTGACATGAAGCTTGGGATAATAATCTTTGTGGCCATCATGATCCACAAGGCTCCTGCAGCGTTTGGGCTGACATCGCTGCTGCTGAAACAAGGCTTGTCGAAGAGAGCCGCTCGAGGCCACCTGGTGGCATTCAGTCTGGCAGCACCCATTGGAGCACTGGGCTCTTTCGTCCTCGTGTCAATACTTGGTGGTGGGAACATGGAGGGTCCGTCGGGTCAGTGGTGGACAGGCATGCTTCTCTTGTTTTCTGGTGGAACGTTCTTGTGAGTTCCCAGCGAGCAATGCCTCTGATTGTGGATAATTTGGACTAATCAGAACCATATCAGATATGTTGCCATGCATGCAATGCAAGATGACCCAGCTACACAAGGCCACGACCATCATTCTTCCATTAACGGCTATGTCGACCTTCAACAGAGGAAGCCAGGCCGACCACAAATGAGAGACACGCTGGCCACGTTGGGTGGTATGCTGCTACCTCTCTTGACGCAGTTTGGTCACCATCATTGAGGGAGAAGCGTTGCCAGCAATGTACGAGTATGACTGTATTCCTGAAGTTTGGCTCTGTTTGCGCCTTGCGTAGGAGCTATCGATTCTCAAAAGAAAATATTGGTCTTGGATCATCAGCGAGTTCTGTTGTTTTTCGGTGTGGATATATTGTGTTTGTAGCGTTGTATGCTTATGCCATCCAGCAATGCTTGTGGTATTTGGGAATTCTCTTGTGGCATCTGGGCTCGACGTGTATATAGACGGCCATAGCCCGCACAAGGTAACATCTCTTGCACTCTGGATTGGAGTTAGCAAGTCACATTACCAATCACAGACATTTCGTGCTTTCGTCAAATGATTTGAAAACAACTGCAAAATCTCACATGTGATTGTTCTTTCAACTCTTTTCGACACGCCAACCCCACTGGCGCCTGACCGACAGTGAGCGATGTCAACAAGGCTACTGTAATCGTCCTTGTACCACAGTCGACCAACGGCACCAGCAGCGGATGGCACTCCTCACCTAATCACGCCGGGCGTTATGGTGTTACATCCGACACAGTATTTCCATGGAACGCCTTCCCAGGGATTGGATGCCACAGTGGTAAGCACTAGTGCTGCTGCTGCACCTCATGTCTTTGTTATCGCGCATACTCACGTACAGTACTGCTGTGAGGTGAGCTATACGATGCTGCGGCCGGCATATATGTATGTATTGTACCAGAAATTCAAAGTCTAGAATGTCTGATGTATGGACTGTGCCGAGACAGAACAGATCATCCTTATGGGTTTGGAATCTTGGGTCACTGATTGATCGTCTGTCCATCAGCCAAACGAGCAATCAAACGAGCGACTGCATGCGGGGTTGTTCCACACATTGTCACCGTGCGCCACGTGTATACTATGTGTCACATTGATGTCGATATTCGTTTCTGGCTGAGAAGAGGGAAACGAGAATGGGCATATCTAGCGCTGACAATGGCTTTTGGGGAGGAATTGTTCTAGATGCAACTGGCAATAGAATGCGATGAGCGCAAGTATCACATTCAGCCACCGGCCTTATGAAAGCGTGATCGATCATTCCATAGCACAAAGGAGCAAGGAGAAAGGCCGATGGCGATTCCAAGTCAAGGATAAGGACTACTTCTAAAGACCAGAGAAGCTGGGATGTCGAATTGTTGGACGTCAAATGAGGCTGAAATTGGTTGCGTTCAACTCTCAACGGCGCTTCTGATGATCCCTGCAAGTCATCGCTTGCTCCCGCCGTTGCCACTACCACTACCCGAGAAAGAAAGAAGAAGAGTCTAAAAATAAGCAGACGCCAGGGCTGGGAAAGAAGGCCACATCGAAATCCTGCAGATCCCAAGTTTCGGTTACATCTATATGCCATAGGAGGCTGTTCTTTCTTCCTGTTTCTTTTCGGGTCAATCAGAGCAAGGTCAATCGTCTCGTCGCTCGGTGGCATGCTCTGCTGCGTGAGCGGTGTGGCTGGGAGCCCTCAGCAAAGTACATCAACTGTGCCTGTCTCCGTGGGCCACTTTTGTTGGCCAGCGCAGCGTGTTTCATGTGAATCCGCGATGCCCACACTGCGAAAGTAAGATCGCACCACTGAGCCATGGCCGCACCGACAGCAGAGCATGCGTACGTACCTGTCTGCTTACAGTATGGATGCTGCGTCCCGTACTGCTGTCCTTTCAACAGATGACTGGGTTTCATTTTTGACTTTGACGACCTTGCAGCCATGAGGTCAATCAACCTGAATTCCGCCCCTTCAAAAAGAGGGTCGAGAGGGTCGCCCAGGGCGGCCACTCACACACTGACGGCTTGGAAGAGTGGGGAGGGTTGTAAGTTTTGTATAGAACGGAAAAAGTGACGTCTTTGCTAGAAGGACACCCCAGCACGCCGACGGGCCAGCCGATTATGTCAAGGCGTCCAGGCGTCCGCGGCGTCGTGGCACCAGTGGCTTGCCGACAGCAAAGTGGTTGTGTCTATTTCTTTCTGTGATGAGCTGGCTAACAGGCCTCTTCTTCTTCTCTTACTTCGCCTCCTTCAAGCGTGCTCGTCAAGGAGGAAGACAGTCTTGTACCTACATACCGAGTTCCAAGAGCCTAACAACCAATTGCTAATTGTCCCACGGGCAGGTTGGCAGAGAACCCCTGTTTTAGGCATGACACAGTATGCATGTGAACTGCATGGATCTCCGGAAACACACAGGGGCAGCCGATTTTTTTCTTTCCTTCTTTTTTTTTCCTAGTTTCCCTTTGCGCTCTGCACTAGGGCGTCTGGGAGTCGCAGCATTCCAGACGTCCTGCCCTGCATGGCAGAGTCCGGTCCCTGCCAGGCTTCTTCATGCCCAGAAAGCATGACGACACGGTGCAAAGAAGGATGAGCAGAAACTTGGCTGGCTTGCTGGCTAGCTGGCTGGTTGACAAGGCTGGCGAGGCTGTTGGCAGTGTTCTAGACTTGTTTTGTTGTTCTTCGAGATGTGTAGGGTAACCAAGAGTAGTACCGCGGTACTTGAGTACTTAGGTACTCAATTGCCACCGACCATCAAAAAGAGCCCAGAACCGCCAGGATTGTACGGCTCGTACCTTGCCGGCGCCAACGATCTGGGACCGACAGGGTTGATCAGGGTTGATCCGACCGCGTCCACAGCACTAAACACCCTCTGTAGGCTTTGATCTCGCCGGGGCTTTGATCTCGCCGGGAACAGTAGGCACAGCGGCCAGGACAACACCTAAAGGCCTGCTGTTTGCCGCTACCGGTGCCCCTACCCTCGGCCCCGGCCACTGCTAAGCAGCAGCTGCTGCAATTGGCGCCCGAGGAGAGTGAACCATTCCTTCCCTTTCTTCCTCAACCAGCTCGATTCACAGCAGCGTCTGACTACCTGAACCTGGACTGTGTTTCGCCATCTCCCCATTCTCCTCTCCGTCGCCTGCCCGCCTTCAACCCCCAATATACACCTCCATCATCACCACGACCACGACCGGCCTCACGCCTTCAGATCTTGACCAACGGCGCACGACTTTTGGCATTGGCGGAGCCCTCGATGATCTTTACATAGACCTGTCCAAGGATCCTGTTATTGCTCCCTCCAGCCCGAGGTACTGTCTCTCGTCGGTTGGACTGCCTTGCCTGTTTTCCGCCGAAACCACCCCTCCGCCATCACAGCGCCGCTCGCGATTTCGCCGTCGTCTAATCCCCTGCGTCGTTCCCCTCACCCCCTCCCCCCCGTCTCCCCGCCGCCCCTTTCCGCGACTACACTCCAGTGTTTCCTTCTCGAAAATTTGAAGCGCAAACCGTTTTCCTTGGGGTCTGACTCGGCCACGACTCCTCCGAAACGCTACTTTCATTACACCTTTTCCCAGCCGCTCTCTACTCTAATTTACGACTCTAGGCGGTCTGAAGGTGCAGTTCAGTTCCGGACGCCTCCTCAACTCCGCACTAGCGAATCCAAACCTCTCCTTGGCCTCAGCCTCCCTCATCTTAGATTTGCCATTACTTTCACCCAAGCGAACACTTGGAGAAGCGCAACGTCGACGACACCTTGTGGCCCTCACTCGCCCACTTCTCTTGTAGCCCAAGACCTCCGCGACCCCAAGAGCGGCTGTTTCCCGGGGCAGCGACAATCTGGTTGTGATTAGCACTGTGAGTTGATATGGATGGCGAGATCTCCCCCAACGTCGTCCGACTTGAATCGCAAAGGCACAGCAATTCTTGTTCAGACACGGTTACGCTGACAGAGTTGGGCCTTTATCAGAGAATCACTCACCTTTCGAAGTCTTGTCCTACGACCCCATACCTCGATCGCCCCTGTGTTTCGACCATTGCTCGACCGTTGCGGCCATCACCTAGTCGTCCAAAACTACGCACCGGCAAGTCTGCGCATGCAAAGATGGATTCCTATGGCCATCCACCACTCAGCTTTTCCGACAGACGAGCGAGCTTGTATTCAGGCGAGGACGTGGTCATGAACAGCGGCAGCCACTCCATCAAGATACCGCAGCCACGGCCACCAAGAGGGCCCCCAACTCCCAGCATGAGCACTCCTGCTGTGGACTTCGATCAGACACTGACTGGTTCTCCACCACCGCCTCCTACGCCCGCGGCGTCCCCTGGACCCTCAAACTCTCAGCCTGACTGGAGCGATGCTGGCGATGAGGAAGACATATTCCTGGCCAAGTGCCGACATTATTTCCAAAGCTGTTCAGGTCCTCAACGCACACGCATCTTGGCCGACATGCTGAACCTATGCACAAGCCAGCAATTGTCATTTGTTCACCAATTTGTCAGCCCACTGCTCAAGAAGGATCCTTTCACCAGTCTACCTGATGAACTATGTCTGAGGGTAAGTGTTTAAATGAAGATGGGACCATTATGCGCTTCCAAGAACTTTCCGCTAATTTGCAACACCAGATTCTATCCTTCATCGACGATCCAAAAGTCTTGGCTCGAGCTTCGCAGGTGTCTCGCAGGTGGCGGGATTTGCTTAGTGATGACATGACGTGGAAGAACCTCTGTGTAAAACACGACTATGGTCGGCGCTTGTCAGACGTAAGCTCGGCCTTACCTGCATACGCCTCAAGACCAGGGGCTCAACCTCTGCTTTCAGGCAATCCGTTTGCAAACCACAGTTTTCCCGGCGCTTTTCCTTCGACGACTGGAATGTCAGCCTCTCGAAGTCTGGATGGATCCTCCTCTGCTAAGACTCGACCAATGTTGAAATCCTACAAGTCACACTTCAAGCAGCGATATCTCGTCGATGCTGCCTGGCGTACCGGCGGAAAATCTACGACTAGAGCTATTACCCAGGACGGTGGGGTTGTCACCAGCTTGCATCTTACGCCAAAGTACATTATCGTGGCCCTTGACAATGCTAAGATCCATGTGTTTGACACTGAGGGCAACGCCCTGCGTGTTCTTCAAGGCCATGTAATGGGCGTGTGGGCTATGGTCCCATGGGAGGACATCTTGGTCAGTGGAGGTTGTGATCGCGATGTCCGGGTCTGGGACTTGACGACTGGGTAAGACATCTTTTTTTTGGTCTGATGTACATTGCGCATTACACTCTTACCCTTGCTAACATCATTCCACAGGACCTGTACCTTCACACTCCGAGGCCACACGTCTACTGTGCGCTGTTTGAAGATGTCAGACGCCAACACCGCCATTTCCGGATCGAGAGATACTACCCTTCGCGTCTGGGATATTCGGACCGGACTCTGTCGCAATGTTCTTGTAGGTCATCAGGCTAGTGTCCGATGCTTAGAGATCAAAGGCGACATCGTTGTTTCCGGCAGTTACGACACAACAGCTAAGATCTGGAGCATCTCGGAGGGCAGGTGTTTGCACACGCTCCAAGGCCATTATAGCCAGATCTACGCCATTGCTTTCGATGGTGCGCGTGTCGCAACAGGCAGTCTGGATACCAGTGTTCGTATCTGGAATGCGGCAACTGGGTAGGTGGAGGCCACCATCTTTTGAAGTGCAAAGAAGATGAAGCTGACATGGTATTACAGGGAGTGCCAAGCCGTTCTGCAGGGTCATACTTCTCTGGTTGGCCAACTGCAAATGAGAGGCGACACACTTGTCACTGGCGGATCGGATGGCTCAGTCAGGGTGTGGTCCCTTTCTAAGTTTGTTCCGATTCACCGGCTGGCTGCCCACGACAACAGTGTTACCAGCCTGCAGTTTGACGATACCCGTGTTGTCAGCGGTGGTAGTGACGGCCGCGTCAAGGTTTGGGATCTGAAGACGGGTCACTTGGTACGCGAGCTCATTGCACAAGGGGAAGCCGTCTGGCGGGTGGCTTTCGAGGATGAAAAGTGTGTTGCTATGGCTCTCCGAAACAACAGAACTATTATGGAGGTAAGTCAAGCTCTGTATATGCCTCAGCATTTTTGGAGTTTTTGTTCTTGACTGACAGCTGCTCCCAGGTTTGGTCCTTTTCGCCACCTCCTGATGATGATCGATCTTTCATTGTCAAATCTCTTGAGGATCCCAGCCGACCAAAGAGTGCCCTAGCTTTGGACTGGAGACAACCAGAGCCAACGACCACGCCTGGCATAGACACACAGGAAGGTGAAGACGTTGACATGAGAGATGCAGGCCCTTCCACAGCTCCTCTCCCAGATGGTGGCAGTACATTTTTTCATGACTAACTCAAGTCATCACAACACGAATTCATGTGACCCGATACTGTCAGTTTGAGGCTGCTTTTTCATTCCTCAATGGCGACAATCACTGCAAATACGCATATACCAACAACAGCATAATTATTTGAGATTCTACTCATCATGGCAAGCATAGCATAGGCTGGAATGACTGTTTTTGCTTTTCTTGTCTTTTCTTTCTTTCTTTTTTTTAACACTGATGGTAGTATTCTGGTCTTGCGACTGGCCATATCTCTGGTCCAGAATTGCACTAAGTTGTTGCTTTCAGAGTATGACTTCAGTTCTGTTCACGACGAAAATGCATGGCTTGGGCGTTGAGTCAACATGGCAAGGGTGGCTTTGGGACATGTATCACATATACAGTCAAGCCTGGGCCAGTACAATCAGTCTGTCTTTTTTGGAGGGGTACAGGAGGCTACAATACCGAGATAGACTTGTGGGGTCTTGATGGAAGTCAAGTATAATACCAGTTTGAATTGCTCTTTATTTGTATGTCCCTGGATGGCTTGCAAGTCAGGGCTGTGAGGGGCTGTGCGTAGCAACAGCATCTGCTTACTTACTACCTGTGTACCGATTGGGTCGGTAAGCACTCATTTGCGAAGCATTACTTGCGGGAAATGTGCTGGCACCTTGATGTGTTTTTGTTGGGCTTGTGGCGCTGGTGATATGCTCGGAAGGATAGAGCGATATATCATTGCAAAGATGCATAACACATATGAGATTCAATCTATTTCATATCGCGAGCCAAACGCTGGTCTGTAGTTGAATAAGTGCAGTGGCATTTCACAGAAAGGCTGGAGTGCGCCGAAGCAAGGACGGGTTAGCTGAAGCAACGGCCTGGCTACAGATTCAATACATTGAGAGCCATTGCTGCAGAGCAAAAGCTTTGACGCTGAAATTGCTCAGCAGGGTGCCAAGGGCGGGCGCTGGTGAATCGCTCGCTATCGGAGACTTGTTGAACAGGGCCACGCTAGGTACCGTGCCCGCTGCGAATGGCAGGGGAAGGTACGTACGTACCTTGCTCCGATACAACAAGTAGTCCCCCGAAAAATCGACGCTAGCACAAAACCCGCTCGCTTCCGCCCAACATTTCGAAGACCGACGGTCCGCTGCTTCTTGCAAACTTCATCCACAGCCATCACCACATCGCCGCCATGTTCTCCAGGGCAGTTCGACAAGCGGCTGTGCCTCTGCGCACTTCCCGGCCTTCCCTCTCTCTGGCGGCAGCCAGACGGAGCGTCACTACTGATGCCGCTTCGTCGCACGTCGACAAGAGCGCGGTTCCCAAGGTAAGCCAACCGCCACCTACCGACTGATCGCCGCCTCAAGGCCTCTTGACCTGGGATAATTGCCGCACTGGACCTGGCTGCCGTGCTTAGTGACTTCGTCCCCTAAGAAGCTGGCACTGCGAGAGAAGCTAATCGAGCTGTGGATAGTCCGACGATGAGCCCTTCACCGTTAACCTCAACGATGAGAGCTTCGAGACCTACGAGCTGGACCCCCCTCCTTACACCCTCGAGGTGACCAAGAAGGAGCTCAAGCAGATGTACTACGACATGGTGGCCATTCGGTATGCGCCGTTCCTCCCCGGCTTCCAAGACTGAAAGCTGCAAAACGTTGGAATACGCTCTAATACTCGGAGAACAACAGACAGATGGAGATGGCTGCCGATCGCCTGTACAAGGAAAAGAAGATCCGTGGTTTCTGCCATCTTTCCGTGGGTCAAGAGGCTGTCGCCGTCGGTATTGAACATGCCATCACCCGGGACGACGATGTCATCACGTCCTACCGATGCCACGGTTTTGCCCTGATGCGCGGCGCAACTGTCCGGTCCATCATTGGTGAGCTCCTCGGCAGACGCCAGGGTATCGCCTACGGAAAGGGAGGTTCCATGCACATGTTCGCCAAGAACTTCTACGGTGGCAACGGTATTGTCGGTGCCCAGGTTCCCGTCGGTGCTGGTCTGGCCTTCGCCCACAAGTACAATGGCCGCAAGAACAGCTCCATTGTCCTGTACGGTGACGGTGCCAGCAACCAGGGTCAGGTCTTTGAGGCTTTCAACATGGCCAAGCTCTGGAAGCTGCCTGCCCTGTTCGGTTGCGAGAGTATGTCACCGTCCTTTTTTTTTTCTTCCCTCTGATATGATCCCTTTTGGTCCAAGGAGCTTTTTATCTAACAATCCATTGCAGACAACAAGTACGGTATGGGTACCTCAGCAGCCCGTTCGTCCGCCCTGACGGACTACTACAAGCGTGGCCAGTACATCCCCGGTCTCAAGGTCAACGGCATGGACTGCTTGGCTGTCAAGGCCGCCGTCAAGTACGGCAAGCAGTGGACTGACGCAGACAACGGTCCTCTTGTCCTCGAGTACGTCACCTACCGGTACGGAGGTCACTCCATGTCCGACCCCGGTACCACCTACCGTACCCGTGAGGAGATCCAGCGCATGCGCAGCACCAACGACCCCATCCAGGGTCTCAAGCAGAACATCTTGGACTGGTCCGTTGCCACCGAGGAAGAGCTCAAGGCTCTCGACAAGGAGGCCCGCCAGCACGTCAACGAGGAGGTTGCTGCCGCCGAGGCGATGCCTCACCCTGAGGCCACCCCCCAGATCCTGTACGAGGACATTTACGTCCGCGGCAGCGAGCCCCCTTTCATCCGGGGCCGTACGCCTGACGACAACTTCTACTTTGCTTCTTCCTCGTAAGGGGAATACAAGATGTTGACAGGGACGAGGACAAGGGAGCCGATGCTGCACTAGGCTGGTTCGGCGTGCTGTGTGTATAATACCATGAAAGAGGAAATAGGTAGTAGATTGGACAAGGAGCGAAACCGGATGCAATAGAAATACCAAGGACTCGGAGGTTTTTTCCCCGCACACACAATCTTGACCGTGTGCTCTCCGTGACGAAATTTGTGAAAAGTGGGAGTACGTGCCGGTGGCCTTTGCGCTTCGCTCGCTAGTCCAAGGCTGAAGCCGTGGTTGCCTTGCGCTTGGGTACTTGGGTGCGATGCATGGCCCAATGCACGATACCCAGCTAGGCAAGCTTTGGTGTATTCCGTATAATTGACTCGACGCACTGCATGTACAACGCAAGATACGGGGCTCTGGTTATGTGCATTGAGTATGCTGCAGACGAAGCAAAATAAAACGGTACATAACGTCAGGGTCTATTTAGCATTGATAAACGACAGAAACCCAATGGCGCAATACAGGCGATGCAGCAGATAAGGTGGTGGTATGGAAGCCTGCAAATGGAGGACAGACAGCCCACGTGAGACGCGTTGGGGACTTGGCGTGCAAATCGGTCTGGCCGGCGCGTCACCCAAAAGTCGCGTCATCTACTTTTTTTAGGTACGTACGCTGGCTGTCTGCGGTACTTAATACCTACCTTCCGAAGCAGCCAACCGCATCTGCCCTTCTGCCTAAGAAAACGGCATAAGCCTGCCTAATTGATTAATCGATCCATCAATCAGAGTATCTCGTGACTGCCCCAATTGGCCAGGACATTGTTTCTTGTATTTATACTTACGTTCCTGCCCTATCCCTTGCGTTCCTCCACGCGTTTCGTCTTCTTTCTTTTTCTGTCTCTTTGTCGCCGAGTACGCTCATTGTGGCTTCGAAACACTTCTTCCGGCTCGCCTCGTGCACCACCACGACCACGCTGCGGCTGCTCACCATGCCGCCCAAGCAGGCCACTCTGGGGTATGTCAAGCCATCGCAGACCAATCTTTAGTGCGTATCGCGATGTATAAGCCTGTTGATTGCGACTTCTGTGGTATCCTTATCTTTCAATCATAAACCAGGAAACGGTCTTGCTATTTTCCAAGAAAGCTATTCGCTAATCAATTGACAAATGTATTACGTTGCATAGCAAATTCTTCACGAAGCCCAGCAGCGTAACTACATCTGCGCCGTCCCAGCAGACGAAATTGTCCTTTGCGACCAAGGCAACGAGCAAGGCTAAGCCAAAATCAGAAGAGGCAGACGTTGAGGAATCTGTAGAAGAGATTACGCAAACACCTTGGAGCCCGGGGAGCGCAAGCGGTGCGAGTGCAAAGGAGAACTCGGAGCCGGTGAACGGTGAGTGGCGGCCCTTGACACTTATCAATCTCCAAGTCTTACGTATCAGCAGTGGTCTGCTTTTGACTAAACTGACTGGCTGACAAGTTGGCGCAGAATCCAAGAAGCGTGGACGATCACCGAAAGCATACAAACCAGCAGAGAAGCCTACCCCGAGCAAATCCAAGACCAATGAAGAAGCAGACGATATCGATGGCGGCGATGAAGCGCCAATTTTGAAGCGGCCGCGCAAGGGGCGCAGAGTGATTGACGAGGAAGATGAGGACGTGTCTATGGAAGATGCACCAGCAGCAGCACCCAGTCCAAAGCCGCAAAGGGAGTCGAAACGTATAAAGACGGCAGCAGCAGCGCCAGACTCGGAGAAGAAAGCAAGTCCTGAGGTCAAAGAGGAAGATGGAGAGGCTGCCACAGCATCCGAATCAGAAGCGAACCAAGAGGCAGAGGCCAGTGAAGAGGAGGAGAAGCCCCAAATTGCCGAAAAAGTCCGCAAAACTGTGCAGAAGAAGTTGACAGGTCCGACCAAGGATCCATATCCTGATTGGGAGCCCAATCAACCTGTGCCGTATGCGGCGCTTTGCCAAACGTTTTCCCTGATCGAACTCACGACAAAACGATTGGAGATCCAAGCACATTGCTCGCTCTTTCTACGACAAGTTTTGCGACTCACTCCTGAAGACATGGTGCCAACAGTATTATTGATGTGCAACAAGCTTGCTCCAGACTTTGCAGGCATTGAGCTGGGCATTGGCGAATCTTCGATCATGAAGGCTATTGGGGAGACGACTGGACGAAGCCAACAAGTCATCAAGAACGACCAAAAAGACATTGGTGACCTAGGACTGGTGGCTCTGAAGTCGCGGTCCAAGCAGCCAACCATGTTCAAGCCCAAACCCCTGACGGTCCGGGGTGTACACGCAGGACTGATGAGCATTGCTACCATGAGCGGAAGTGGTGCTATCGGCAAGAAGGTTGATGGCATCAAGAAGCTCCTGTCTGCAGCTGATGCAAATGCCTCGGGCAAAATCGACATTACAAAAGACAAGGGCGGCCCAAGCGAGACCAAGTTTATCGTTCGTTTCCTGGAAGGTAAACTTCGACTGGGTCTGGCTGAAAAGACTCTTATCATATCCCTTGCTCATGCTGTAATTACTCACGAAGCTACAGTCAAGGGCAAAGTGCCCAGTACTACCGACATGGAGCAAGCAGAGTCCACGTTAAAGGCTGTCTTCAGCGAGCTGCCAAGCTATAATGTCATTATACCTGCAATGCTTGAGTCGGGTATCCTGAACCTGCGCGAGAGCTGCAAGTTGCAGCCAGGCCTGCCCCTCAAACCGATGTTGGCCAAACCGACAAAAGCCATCACGGAGGTTCTCGACCGATTCGAGGGCCGCACATTCACCTGCGAGTACAAGTACGACGGCGAACGTGCACAGATTCATTATGTTGCCAAGAGTGTAAAGCAAGAACTCAATGACGCTACAGCAGGCGCAACAAAAGCGGTTGCTGATGGTGTAGCCTCCATATTCTCGAGAAATTCCGAAGACTTGTCCCAAAAGTACCCCGACGTCCTCGCGAAATTGCATACCTGGGTGAAGGAGGGCACCAAGAGCTTTGTCCTTGACTGCGAGACTGTGGCTTGGGACACCGTGGAGAAGAAGGTCTTGCCGTTCCAGCAACTCATGACTCGCAAAAAGAAGGACGTCAAGGTTGAGGATATCAAGGTCAAGGTCTGCATTTTCGCATTCGATTTATTATATCTTAACGGCGAGCCAATTGTGAAAAAGACGTTGAGAGAGCGTGGTGAGCTGCTTCGAAATGCCTTTGTCCCAGTCGAGGGTGAATTCGACTTTGCCACGCACATGTATGGCCAGGAGCTGGATGAAATTCAGGTCTTCCTGGACGAGAGTGTTAGGGCATCATGCGAGGGCTTGATGGTCAAGATGCTGGACGGTCCAGAGAGCAGATATGAGCCCAGTAAACGCAGTCAAAACTGGCTCAAGGTAAGATTCCATTATGAGGAGAAGCTCATGTATGATAGTTGTTACTAACAATTCGTGTATAGATCAAGAAGGACTATCTCTCTGGCGTCGGCGACTCCCTTGACCTCGTCGTGTTGGGAGCATACTACGGCAAGGGTAAGCGCACGTCTGTTTACGGCGCCTTCTTGCTAGCCTGCTACAACCCCTCGACCGATACATACGAGACCGTCTGCAACATTGGCACAGGCTTTTCCGAGGCTGTGCTGGAGGAGTTCCACAAGGCGCTGAGCGAGCTTGTCATTGAGCGGCCCAAGCCCTTTTACTCGCATTCGTCAGGAGGCCAGCACCAGCCGGATGTCTGGTTCGAGCCTCGCTTCGTCTGGGAGGTTCGCACTGCCGACTTGACGCTCAGTCCGAGATACAAGGCGGGACAAAAGGAAGGTATCGATCCTTCAGGTGAGAAGGGTATAAGTCTGCGCTTCCCGCGATTCATTAAGGTCCGCGATGACAAAAAGCCAGACGAGGCGACGAGTAGCCGACAGGTGGCGGAGATGTACCGTAAGCAGGAGAGCGTGACGAAAAACAAGGGACCGGCGGTAGACGATGACTTCGAATATTGATTAAGGTGTTCATTTCAAGCAGTGGTGGTTTCTACATATCGGAAGCAATGCAACAATGTGTTAAAAGGAAGAAGGGACGGATGGAGCAATGTAGATGAAGGGATCAGGCCCGAGGCTGCGTATGAGAAATGTTCATTCCCTGGTTGATGAAACGTACTATATGACCTGTCAGAAGAATACAAGTTTAAAATCAAAACTGTTCACCAAGAAAGCGAATGCTGGCTTGCGTCTGACTCCAACAGGACATCGAGATACATGATTTGAGTCCTGTGTCGTCGCATAATCGCGCGGGTATAATCACGAGATTGCTGCTCTCTTTCTTTCTTTCTGTCTTTCTATCTCTACTACTTCTACAGGATCGACGCCACCTCAACATTCGGACTCGGCTCATCGTCCAGCATAATACCATGCCTATCACTCAGCAACCCTCTCTGCTCCCCTTCACCATCCTCCCTCGTGATCCCCGTCTCTACACCAAAGTTCCCAGGCGTGCCGGCGGTCCGCCTCGTTTCTTCAGCGCCATTAAGAACATACCACACATCCTTCTTGGTCAAGAGGCCCTGCAGAGCGCCTCTATCACTGAACAACACGTAGCGCAGGCCCAACTTCTGGAAATACGTCACGGCGAGGTGCAGGCTCGTCATGGACGGGAGAGTGATGGGCGTCTGGTCCATCCACGGCCTGAGGTCGAGTGTAGTGCGCGGGTCCGCCAGGGGCTGGTGCGAGAAGAAGGCTTCCGTCTCGGGCGGGAGGATCTGCGCCGCTGTCGAGAGGTTGTAGCTCAGCTCTGCGCGCGAGATGTAGCCGAGCAGGACGGCTTCGCGCGGGTCGCTTATCACGGGAAAGCCGCGGTACGTGTGTGCGTCGAGGATGGCGCGCAGGGAGGCCATGGTGTGGCCTGTGGCGGTGAGCACGACGAGGTCCTCAATACGGGTCATGATTTGCGCCGAGGGAATGTCGGGGATGGTTTGGAGATTGTCATCTGTGTTGTCGAGGAAGGGGTATTCGTTGAGGTGGATCCAGGACTCGTAGATGCCGCGGCGCGAGATGGCGTCGCCGGTCCATTTGGAGATCATGACGGCGATCATGATGGGGAGGACATAGGTGAGGGCGCCCGTGAGCTCGAACATGATGACCACAATGGAGACGGTCATGCGAGTGACGCCTGCGAGGGCTGCCGCGGCGCCGATGATGGCGTAGGTGCCTGGATTGATGCAGGGGACGTCAGGCGCGCATTGGTGGGCAAAGGGATAGAATTCGGGATGGTTGGACACCCAGATCTCCATGATGATGCCGACTGCGCGGCCAGAGAGCGCGCCGATTGCCATGGAGGGGAGGATGATGCCGGCGGGGATCTGCAGGCCGAAGGTGAGGTTGGCGAGGAGAGAGCCAAGGACGGCGGCGAAGAGCAGGAGGACAATGGTGCTTGCTGATGCGGCGCCGGTTTTGCAAAGGCCAAACTGGTCATCGCCAAGTTTGGAACACTCTGCAAATAGGTTCGATACGAGCTCCGAGTTTTGCGCGCGCATGTACAGGTTAGGGTAATTGACCAGTGCGGTCAAGATGGCCACAACGACAACCTGGGTGACGGGTCCGGGCACGAGATTGGATGACTTCTTCCATTGAGCCAGCTTCATGTTCATTCTGATGAACAGACCGCCATATATGCCCTGCATGGTATGTTAGCAGTGTGGACGAAAGTGGTGGCAGAGACATATCCATCAGCCTACCCCTATTATGCCCATGAGAACAAAGGGACCGAATTCGAAGGCATGCCACTCAGTATCGTACTTGACATGATAGAGTGCAGTCTCGCCTGTCCGGAACGGGTCGAGGGCCTTGAGTATGACGGCCGCAACGCTGGCGCAGACAAAGCTCTTCCACATGGTCTTGTCGGGAAAATAGTACGATATTTGCTTGGCCAAGCGTCAGCAACACACCTGGAAACACTGTGCAAGCCAGAAAGTTCTTACTTCGAGACTGAACAGGACTCCGCCAATCGGGGAGCCAAAGGCTACCGAAATGCCTGAAGCAGCAGCCGCAGACAAGACTTCTCTTTTCCGTGCTGGGCTCGGTCAATAACAGCACATGAATGGGCGACCTGCTCGGGCTCGACTGACCTTCGTTCTCGTTGATGACAGGAAACAACTTGACGAACAGATTGGCGCAGCAACATGCTACATGAACGAGAGGCCCTTCCTTTCCAAGCCACATGCTAGAGGCTACTGCCAGGCACTAGTTGGTCGAGTTAGCCATGCTGCTCTGAGGGAAAGAAAGAGGATGCTGCAGCATACCAATCCAAGAGACTTGGTCATCAACGTCCATGCGCCGAGAAACCGTCTTATGACAAAACCTCCGAGAACCGTCTTGATCTCGGGTATACCGCTGTGTTTGGCGTGAACCGCGTACTCCTTGACCAAAATACTGGCGCAAAACGCGAAAAAGACCTAGACATCGTCTTAATACCTGTAGCGACATGGGCTCGAGCGGTTCTCGACTTACCGAGAACATGGCGAAGAGCAGGTATTCCATCATGAAGCCTCCTGCGGCAGACGATATGTGTAACGCGTGGGCCCATGGGCGCCAGCCCAAGCATTGTGCGCCTTCATCATAGCCCAGACAGCAAAAGGACTTGTTCAAATAGAAGCTGCCGCCATCTGTATTTGTGCAGTAGCCAAACTTGAGGTCGGCAAGCCAGCCAGTCGTGATGTCGATGGTAGCAGCCAGCGTCCCGACAAGAATGCCAGTCAAGACCAAGATCATCCATTCCTGCGCCGTGTCGAGTGCCAGCTGCAACTTGCCCATCAGCCCTTTGGCGCTGCTCCGCAGAACCCGCAGACGTGTTCTCTCCTGTGTGTATTCAAAGATCCAGTCGATAGCCGTGAGGTCTTCGTATCCGACTCTTCTGCCGGGCCCTTCGACATACCAGTCCAGCGGCCCTCCGTCTTTGGCCGCCGACGCGTTGCCATTTGCGCCAGCGCGTCTCCTCAGCGGCGAGCCGCCCGTCTCGTCTTCAGAAATCTGTCCATCGCCCGTTGGTATACTGTTGTATATGTCTGGTCTGTGTCCTCCGCTTGAACGCGCATCGGAGCCCGTCAGGCTCTGGAAGAGGCGGCTGGGTTGCGCATAGTCGAGAAGGGTGCGCTTCTGCTTGCGCTTGAAGGAGATGGGAGCGTCGAGGCCGTGGTGGAGCGGGTCCTCGCCTGCGAGCTCATCCTCGTTGCTGTCGTCGTCGGCAAGAGATCGGCTGTGGTTGTTCTCGTCGCGATTGGTGGCTTGTGCTTGCCCCAACGTTGAGTAGGAGGATGACGACGCCTCGGAACTGTCGAGGCTGTGGATGTTCATGATCGGAAACGGCGCATGGGTTGGTGTGGTGTCTATATGGGCTCCGCCATGTCTCTGCTCCTGATCGCAAGAGGAACAGCCGACCTGGACTGGACTGGAGCTGTGTGGTTTCGAGGCAAGTAAGCAGCCGACGTAGGGTCACAGGCGAGTGGAAGAAGCCAGCGCTCGAGCAAAGGACTGTTTTGGTTGATGGTTGTCCAGCCGGTAATCGGCCAAGCACAGCGCTGATGCTATGGATGTAATTACTATGTATGTACTATAGCAGCACGCTGAGCCAAACCCCTGTAACCGTTCCACCGATGGGCCCTAAGGAAGGGGCCGGGGGGGGGGATTCCAGCCTTACCGCTGTGTCAGGGGCTCTGTACAAAGGCCGTAGCACCCGCCGTGCGAACTGGGCAAAAAGTCTGGTGTGCTTGTGATTCCAGAGGGCTTCACATTCGCTTTCAACAATGCGCCTGCAAGAACAGGTATCAACCCCCATGGCCACTGATTGATGCCGCGATGGACATTGGAGATGCACCGCAACCAGGCACGCCACAAGGCTTGGACGACGCTGCCACCGTCCAGAAAATCCAGGGCCTCTTGAAAACCAAAAACGATACTTCAAGGTTCGTCGGCCTCGCACTTCTCAAGACTGTTCTCGACAACTCACAACAGCTTCGAGAAGATGAGGCCACCATCACTGCTCTGTGGCAGAGCGTGTCGCCCAAGTTTCTAGATCGCCTCCTTCGAAGTGGCTCCGGGGTCGGCTCCTCACCAGCCAGCAAAAGAGATGCGAACGACATGGTCAGCATTGCAGTCGCTGTCCTGCACACGTTTTCGACGCTGCTCCCCCCACCCGTCAAGCAAGAATCAAGCCTCGTCGACCGCATCCCGCCACTGGTCTCGGTGATTTTGCATAGGTATTTTCAGTGCAATACTCCTCCTTGTTCTGAATGTGAGAAGCTGATCTTCCAGCTAGCTCAGACGATACAACACAATTAATTCTCCAGGCTCTTTTGACGCTGGTCAATAGCCCCGCAGGAGCCAGCAAGTTCATAGCAATCGATGATCTCAGCTGCCTCATTGAGATTGCTCCAGCACAGCCTCTGGTCCTCGATGTTCTCCTCGATGCCTTCACGCAGTCTGCTGTAACGCTTAGCGACACATCTTCGCTGTCGTCCAAGATAGACTCTACGACCAGGGCTTTGGCGGTATCGTTCAAGGGAACAGATGGCGTGACGCTGTTGAGCTTTGTTGACAGGCTCTTGCGCAGACTTGACCCAGAGGTTTGTCACGATTCTTTTCACCATTACATTGCCTTACAACGGTGGACGTTACTGACAGAACAATTGCAGATCCTGCCCAAACGTTCTTCATGGATAAAGCCCATAACAACTTTCGTCAGGAATCTGGTGTCCAGCAAGCCCACGGCAGCGGGTCGAGACGCTTACACGAACCTCATTGCCTCTTTACTACAAAGCATCCCGGGCGAAGCTTCCAAACTCCTCTTTTCTGACGCTGCAAAGCCAGACAAGCCCTTCTCGTATCTGCTGATGAACTTGGTCTTGATCGACCTTCGATCGTCCTTCCCCGTGTTACTCGAACAACTCAACTCTCCCGCATACGAAGACAACGCACGACGGCTCGCGTCCGCCTTTGATATTGTCTCTGCCTTCATCGGATACCTAGTCAAAGTCCTTGAAGACGAAGATGCCGATGAATCGCTGTCAGCACGCATCATGGCCCCCGATCTCCTCCTAAAACTGCGCAAATCCATCTCAGAAACCTTGTCGCTCAGCATCGAGTACCTGCGCGACCGGTGGGACGCCTCTGTCGCAGGCGCCATGGGCCTGCATCCAGACGCTCGCGTCAGGAAGGCCAAGACGTCTACCGGCTCTCGTCACACCCTCGCGTGGGACTCGAAAACGGAACGCGCAGAGGAGGATCCATTGATACTTGCTGCGATTCGATCCTTGGCCATCTGGCTCCGCGAGGATGACAATGACATGCTGCGCATGGAGGCCGCCGGGCTCAGCGACATGTTCATGGATTTGTATCAATCGAGCACGTCTGACCGGCTCGACTTCAAGATGCCTGTGCTTGTCGCGCTGGAAGGAATCGTGGCGGTAGAAGAAGGCGCCAGCGCGCTGCTGGAGAATGGGGGCTGGGACACTCTTGCCAAGGACATACTGTCTATACTGCTAGCGACATCCTCGGAAGGGCATGTGAGCGAGGCGGCCAGGGGCATTGACATTGTGCGCGTCCTGCTCCAAATCGTTGAGTGCGAAGAGCCTGGCAGTCGAGAGAGCTGGATGACTATCGTTACAGCAGTGGCTGCGTGGAATGTGCCGGACGCTGAGCAGACACCGACTATGCTCGAGTTCCAGGTTGCTGTGCTGCAACTCGTCACCGCGCTTCTTTCCAACACGCACTCTGGGATGCAGAGACGATATCAGTATTCCATCAGCGCTATACTTGGCATCGTTGAGCAGATGAGGGACAGAGTAGGCGGTGACGAAGCACTCGTTGAAGCGCTCGACGATGTGGACGGCACTTTGAGGCCGTTTGGTGCTTGAAACAAGACTGAGACTGATTTCAAAACGCGAAACGTGTGCCCAAGCTCTCAATCTAAACATGTGATGGAGAGTCAAGATAGGTTCTCGGATGCAATTTCGATTGGGGGTCTGGATGATGGCCCCGTGCACATAGCGAGTGCTACTGTAAATATGGCCAAATTGATCTTCTGCACCACGTTCTGCGGGGTTCTGGCGCGCCCTTGACTCAAGCTGACAGTGGCGTCACATGCTGGTGAAGCGCCTACCATCCAGTAATTGCACCTGATTCGTAGGCCGTTACAGCCCGTGTAAATTTTGCTTCCCTTTTATGTACAACAACCTCCAACATAGGGCCCCACGCGACGGCGCTTTATTTGGCGCGACAAACAGTGCCAGCAGCATACGAATATTCACGCCTCTCCTTGGAGAAATGTCATAGACAGATAATCCGAGCTCTGGCATTCACAGAGCAAACATCGACCGCGCTGGGCGCTTCGCTTCGTTCCCAGCGTGTGCACCATGGCGGCGGCCAAGGCGGACGTCGATACCAAGACTACTCAATCGCCTCCTCCTCCTCCTCTGCCTACCGCAGCCACCGAGGGTGATAGCGACGCGAGCAGCAGCGATTCCGACAGCGAGTCGGGCGCGGCCGCTGCGCCAGCACAGATAGAATGGCTCGCCACCGGGCGCGCGAAGCGGTCAACAGCCGGTAACCGCATGAAATCCATGCTCGCCAACGAGACACCCGCCGACGAAGATTCCGACCTCGAGCTCCTGTTCCAAGAAGACGAAGATGACGCTGGCTTCACGGATAAAGAGGATGGCGAAGGCTCGGACGTGCAGATGGATTCATCTGACGACGACGATGCTGAGAACGAGGCAAATGCCGATGAGCTTGCGGGCGAGAAGGAGCTAGAGCGCCAGGCGAAAGAGAAGAAGCTGGCTGCGCGCAAGCGCAAAGCGCAGGAGGCTATACCTGCCAAGTTCCGAAAGAAGGTCAGGATCAGCCAGCCCGCAACGGCAACGCCGACCGGTGGCTGTGGGCCTGCTTCTGCTTCTGCTTCTGCGCCCGCGCCTAGGCCCAAGAAGAAGTCGGAGCGGGCGAGCTGGTTGCCGACCGAGGCCGACATGCCTACCCGAGCATCTGAACGAAAGACCACGCGGTTGAGTAAGGAGCAGCTGCACCAGCAGATGATCGAGCGTGAGGTCAGGCGCAAGAAACAGGTGGAAGCCATGGAGAGGAAGGCAAAGAAGCTAGAGGCCATGAAGAAGCCACCCATGACGCAAGCCGAGAGGTTGGTGGAAGCGGCCGTCGTGGAAAAGAGGAACGCCAAGAGCCTCAACCGATGGGAGGAGGCAGAGAAGCTGCGCGAGGAGGAGAGACGCGCCAAACTGGCAGCGCTTCATAATCGCCGGCTGGAAGGACCTGTAGTGTCGTTTTGGACAGGTATTGTCGATTTGAGTGAGGTCCAGCTGAAGCACGTTGGCAAGATGGTCTCCATGGAGGAAAAGCCCAAGAGGAAGAGGCCCTCGACGGCCGTGAGTGCGGCCGCGGCACCGTCCAAAGCCGAGAACGAGGCAATTCCACCAGCCACTACCGAAGCGGCCTCAGCAGTTCTCAAAACAGAGCTCGGCTTGCCAGACGCAGTTGCAAGCACGCCAGTAGCACCCCATGCGCCTGTCGAGGCACCCGTTGCGGCAGAGAATGCCTCTGTGGGACCGAACCCGACGGAGCCGCAAACCCCGGCTTTGATACCTGCTGAAGCTACGATAACGCAGGCCGGCGCACCGGTTTCAACCTCTTCGGTACAATCTCCTGCAGCATCTACTCCGTCGGCACCGACTGCGCCAGGTTTCACTCCTTTACCTCCAGCTTCCACGGCACCTCAACTACCAACATCTAGCCTTTCCGCAACCGCTCCTCTCGTACCGACGCCTGCGATACCCGCTCCTTCAGCATCGCCTTCTCCAGCGATGAATTCTCCGACGACCGTTCCCTCAGCATCCGCTCTTCCAGCATCTGTAGCCCCGCCAGCCACTACGGAAGCAGCCATATCCCCAGCCGCCCAAACCTTACCAAGCTTTACAACATCGGCATCTCTCACTCCGAGGCCAATATCACCAGCAATAATCAGCAAACCAGGTGTCCCAATCAACAGCTCTGGGATCACTATTCCGCCAATACCACTTACAACCGCGTCTCCAAGCCCTGCTCCGCTGGCTCCGCTGGTCAAGACAGAGACACAAACTCCAAAGTCGCTTCCACTGGCGCTGAGACTGGACGCCCGCCCTCGATTCATGCCACCGCCGAATCCGCATCTTGCTCAGACCACACAGTTCAGCGGTCTTGCTCCTCCAGCTGGTGTTCCCAGTGTTCTCAACGGACCCTTGCCTGTTTTGGGCTATGCAGCGCCACGAGTTCCTCGGGCCCCAGGCTATGCCATACCTGTACCACCGTCACCGTCACCGTCACCGTCACCTTTCCATCCACCCCTCCAAATATCATCTCAGGTCTCTCATACGCCTCCTCCACAACCTTTGCACCCGCCTTCTCGCCCATCTTCTCAGCCATCTTTACAGCAACTCCCTCCGCAACAATCCCGTCAGGCGCCTTCTCCAACACCCCCTTCAACGGCTTTCCAGGCGCCCCTTCAGCCGCTCTCCCAATCTGCTCCTCAGCCAATCTCCGGACTTCCTGCACAGACAAATCCAATATCCAGACCTTCACCACCGATCCCACTACCTGTGCCAATTGTCACGCCTGTCTCTTCGATACCAAAGCTGCAGCCATCATCAGGGCACACAACTGCCAGCTTCGAACCCATTCCTGCCCTGGCACCTCCAGCCAAGGTATCCAAGAAGCAACAGTCTGATCAAACAGCTGGGAAGAAAGCCTCCACTAAATCCACAGCTTCACGAAAGCCACCTCCACCACCAGAGCCGCCGGAGCCCGAAATGCCCATGGAGGGCAAGGTGACCCGGAGCTGCATCATTCTCCAGGATTTTGACGACGACGCCGTTAAAAAACCAGAGGTGCAGACACAAATCCTCTTTGGGCGGAGAATGACCAAGCTCGGTAGTAAGTACAAGTCACTGGCGGGTTTGAGAATGTTGCTCGCTAACATTGTCCGCAGAGCCTCCGCAACCTCCCTTATGCGTCATAACCAATCATCCAGCACGCTACAGAGATCCCAAAACAGGGCTGCCCTTCTACAACGCCCACGCCTTCAAAGAGATACAAAAGCTTATCAAGGGTGATTTCCGATGGAGTCAAGCAATGGGTACGTGGGTAGGCAAGGGCGAGGAGGCCGCCAAGGGAGTTCCAACCAGATTCCTCCGACCAGAGACAGAGGAAGAGCGCAAAGAGAGGCTCGAGCGTAAAGAACAAGAGAAGAAGAAGCTCGCAGAAGAAACAGAAAAGGGAACGGCAGATGCTTTTGCTAAGGAGGCATCGGCTGAGAACCCAAAAGCAGCACTTCCCGCTGGTGGCATCTCCAGCATGATGCCCGACAGTGCTGCTGACATCGAATTTGCTCCTGAACGCAGTCTTTCTGCGCGGCCGGCTTCCATCCCTGCACACAATGCTATGGACTTGATGCCGTCTGTGCCTACTGGAGTGCCTGTAATTATGCCATCTCCTGATGCTGTCAAGCCTACTGTGGAAATGTCGGCTCCTCCACCAGTACCGCCTTCAGAACCTATCGCAAATCCAGCTGAGGACTTTGAAATGTTTCTTGAAACACGCGAGGCTTGAATAGTGTATAGTCAGAATACAAATTCACCTTCCTTAATACCACATACAAAAGGCAAGCGCTGCGTTGTCGAGAGAGCTGTGTTGAATTAACAAAGAGCATAACGCCAACGTCAGTCGCCCGTTGCTTGAGGTGTCACGATTGGATACTGCTACTTCAGTGTCTGCTAAAGCGCTCAAGCACGAAGTAGACCTGGCATAATTCTGACGAGTAATTATCTGATAGCAATTCTACGTTCACTATGTATCCCTTCCCTCTGTGCAATGCGAGCCTTAAGAGATCTTGTACCTTTTGAAGGAGCCAAAAAGTCATATTCAAGTTTGAAAGTGCTTCCTGGAGCTTATCCTCATTTCGAATGGGTTGAGTCCTTTTTTTTTTTTTTTTTCCTTGTTGATGATTTGCATCGGGAGGAGAGCGGGATCAGCACAAACAAACCTATACAGCTAGAAAGCATCGTGAATCTGAGGATGGAAGATAACTATATTCCAAGAATTTGCGTGACTGAACCCAGAGACAATCAAAAGCAAACGGTAATAATTTTCTCTGTCCTGTCCCAGTCACCATAATACAGGACCCCAATGTTGGTGATGATAATTTGGGCGGCCCGTGCCTCTGGCATATGATACGTACTTGGGTACTTTTATATGTAAGTATGCTGCAAGGGCTGCCTAGGATGTGGGGCGACTTACCTTGATCCCTGCCGCGCCTGCCCATTAAACGCGTACAGAGAATCGAGCGAACCCAAGCTTTACAGACCCGCGTCGACGCAGGCTGCACTGCAACAAATTCTCCCACTTATTCAACTTACATCTCCCCGCTTCCTCGCTATCTCTTCCACAACCCTTTTCCGCCCTATCCCTCCGACAGCGCCGCATCAACCTTCGAAGCGGGAATCCATCGTCATGGAGAGTTTCGAAAATATCTATCTGGACCTCTCCAAGGATAGTGGCAAATGCCGGTTCTCTGAGGCCGGTGTGGGCTGGAAGCCTGCTGGCGGTGGCGAGGCCGTCACTCTGGAAGCAAGCGATATCGTTGGCGCACAATGGAGTCGCGCGGCAAAGGGCTACGAGGTCAAGATATTGCAAAGAAGCTCGGATGTTCTGCAGCTCGATGGTTTCACGGAAGAGGTGCGCGCCTTTCTATGACACTCTGCTCCGCATTTTGTTCAATTGTACGAGGCTCGACTGACATACGCGGCAGGATCACGAACGGCTTGGTCGCCTCTTCAAGAACTGGTATGGTCAGACTCTCGACAACAAAGACCACTCGATGCGAGGATGGAACTGGGGCAAGGCCGAATTCACAAAAGGCGAGCTCACGTTCAACGTTCAGAATCGCCCATCGTTTGAAGTACCCTACTCAGAAATCACCAACACGAACCTTGCCGGACGCAACGAGATCTCCATTGAATTCGCTTCGCAGGATGGCGAGAAGGTCAACGGACAGCCTCCAAAGGGCCGGAAGGCCGCTGCTGCCATGGACCAACTTGTTGAGATGCGTCTCTACATCCCTGGCACGACGACCAAGAAGGAGGCCGAGGGCGAAGAGGCCGCAAGCGACGCAGACGAGGAAGAAATACAAGCTGCCCATCTATTCTATCAGACATTGATGGACAAGGCTGATATTGGAGACACTGCTGGAGACACGGTGGCTACGTTCCAGGATGTCCTGCATCTCACGCCCAGAGGACGTTTCGACATCGACATGTATCTCACCTCCTTCCGACTCCGCGGCAAGACATACGACTACAAGATCCAGTACGAGGCTGTCAAAAAATTCATGGTACTACCAAAGCCAGACGACGTGCACTTTCTGCTCTGTGTTGGCCTGGACCCTCCGCTGCGGCAAGGTCAAACACGGTACCCATTCGTGGTTATGCAATTTAAGAGAGACGACGAAAGTACCATCGACCTGAACATGAGCGAGGAGACACGCAAAGAAAAATACGATGGCAAGCTGGAAGCACACTATGAAGAGCCCATGCACCAGGTGGTGACAAAGATCTTCCGCGGTCTATCCAACAAGAAGGTATCTGTGCCGGCCAAGGACTTTGAGACGTAAGTAATCTCTCTTGAGACTAAAAGTTTGTGAACAGACCAAGGGCTAACACCAAACAGGCATCGTCAACAACAAGCAATCAAATGTTCCATCAAGGCCAGTGAGGGTTTTCTGTACCTGCTCGAGAAGGCATTCATGTTCGTTCCGAAGCCAGCCACCTATATATCCTACGAACAGACACAGTCCGTCACATTTTCCCGCGTCAGTGGTGCCGTTTCTGCACTGTCGACATTCGACATTACTGTGCAAATGAAGGGATCTACCTCAAACCAGTTCAGCAATATCAATCGAGACGACCTGAAGGCGTTGGAATCCTTTTTCAAACTCAAGGGTCTCCGTGTCAAGAACGAGATCGACGAGGATGACAAATTGCTCAAGCAAGCTCTCCGCGAGCAGGCCCTCAGCAGTGACGAAGAAATGGCGCCGGCTGCTGACCGTGGATCTGCGGATGAGGATGAGGAGAGTGTCGATGAGGACTTCCGGACGGAGACGGAAAGTGACGTGGCAGAAGAGTACGATTCTGCTCATGAGAGCGACGGCTCGGCCAGTGGTGCATCGGACGCTGAAAGCGGTGTGGACGATGACGACGCTGATCACGAGGACGGGCCACCAAAGAAGAAGACGAAATCTTCCTCGTAATGCGGTGGTCTAGCCAAGAGTGTTGTTTGATTGTAGGATTACAAACTACGCAGGGTTTTGGAGTGTAGGAATAAGCAGGGTCCGGAGGCCAAGCTATGCAGGTTTGGGCAGGCGTTATAAAACGGTAATGAAGGCTGATTACTGATTCTTGTTGCAACGAACGTTTAAGAGTTATCAGAGCCCCATGGTATTACATTGGTTATTGCAGTTTGTCCTCATTATGCACTGCCTGATGTCCAGGATTGACTTGTCAAACCGAACACAAAATTGTTCAAGAACTTTGTTGACTGATTCGTTGTGGCTAAAGCGAACATATTGAATTTGGCAAATAACAAAAACAAAAAAAGAAAGAAGAAAAAAAAAGTCCTCTTTACGAAAAGAAAATATATTAAGCAGACTGTGTAGTCCACTAATTGTGTGCAAGTTGCAGTGCAAAATATCTGTTCAGCACAGATGCATGAAAGTACTTTGTAAGAGAGGCAATGAGACACACTGAACAGAGATAACATTGGACACAAAAATTCACCAGCAGCTCTCTGACTGATGTCAACACTGAAAGTCCCCGCCTATCCAGAGTCCCGCCAGTCAGTGCAGCAGCAGGCGCTGCTGGGGTTGTCAAGGCCGTCAAATACTGCCCCACTTAAAGGCTGCCTAGCGTGCATGGTTGGGCACTTGCCGAGAAAGTACATACGGTACCACTTATTACCAGGTAGTACGTAGTGTGGCTAGCCCAAAGCCCTTGATGTCTTTTTCTAACGACGCAACTTTATTCACTTTCCCAGGGCTATGCTGCATCAACAGCTTTACTACTCAACCCAACCCAGCTGCGCTCACCACCACGACGGCGCCGTACTGCTCTGATTTCCACAGCACCTCTCTCTTCCATCTAGACTGCCAGCTTCGTCACCTATTTGCATCACGAACGAGCCCAAAGAATGACCCTGCGGTGACTCGACTGCCCCGCCTCGAAATCCACAAGCGATACGATGCTGCATGCTTGCCCAAGCCCAAACCCAACGACAGCCACTACCACTACCCGCGCAGTATAGCAGCTCTCTTTCAACCGCCAATACAGACTTCTATTAAAGCTATCCTCCAGGGGCGAGTCTCCTTCACGGAGCTTACGTCAAGATGGAGAGTCAGGTGCGGCACGCGAGCATTTCTGCCAGAAGCGGGCGACCTTGCAGCAGTCCTCCTGGCGTGACTGCAAGGCTCCGATGCTCTCGGCGGTCACCACACCCTGGAACTCCCTTGCTGACTGATTGTTGTTCGTCTATAGATCGAAAATGCTATCGAGATAGCATGGAACCCACACTCCGACAACAACCTCAAGCAACAAGCCTTCCAGTTTCTAGCCAATCTCCGGACAGACCCCCAAGGATGGCAGAGCTGTGTGGCCATCTTCATCCGGGACCCTTCGCCAATGGAGGTCGTTCGTGTCGTCTGCTTGGAAGTCATCAACAACGCCATCATGATCGAGAACGATCCGAACAACCTCGCAGCCCTCAAAGATACATTTCTAGATTACGTTAAGCGGAGCTACGCCACGAACCCACAACAAATCGACTCCCCGACTCTCCAGAACAAGCTCACGCAAACACTCACTCTTCTCTTCGTCCGGCTATACAAGCAAGGCTGGGAGTCATTCCTGGACGACTTCCTGTCCATGACCAGCTTGCCCGGTAGCGACAGACGGGACAACCCGGTCGGGTGCGTCCTGTACCTTCGTATCCTGCTTTCTGTACACGATGAGATTGCGGACCAATTGCTCTCGCGTCAACCCGACGAGGCCAACCGCAATGTCGACCTCAAGGACCTGGTTAGAGAGCGGGACATGCAAAAGGTGGCGCGCTCATGGCAGGAAATCCTCGCACAGTATCAGGATCGGGACGACAAAATCGTGGAAATGACGCTCAAAGTGCTGGGCAAGTGGGTGCAGTGGATCGATATCACTCTGGTCATCCAGCAGGACATGATCAATCTTCTGCTGCCTCTGATTGGACGAGTCGGCAAGGGCGACACCGACAAGGTTCGAGATGCTGCAGTTGAGGCTTACACCGAAATCACAGCCAAGAAAATGAAGCCCAGCGACAAGATGGAGCTCATTGCCTTCCTAGGCCTGCAGCAGATTGTGTCGGAGCTTGTCAACAGCCCACCTTTGAACCAACACAGAGGCACCGCCAAGTACGACACCGATCTAGCGGAAGCAGTGGCCAAGATGGTCAACGTGGTGATGAGTGACGCGGTTAGAGTTCTGGAAACTTTCAGTCCAGATTCCACTGCAAAGGCTGAGCAGCACTTGCAGGATTTCATCCCACTGCTTCTTCGTTTCTTCTCGGACGAGTTTGACGAGGTCTGCTCCTCCGTCATTCCATCACTCACCGATGTCCTCACTCTGTTCCGCAAAATGAACCCACTGCCGCCTCAGTATAGAGAAATGCTACCTAGCATTCTCAACGCCATCATACTGAAAATGAGATATGATGAGACGGCATCCTGGGGCAACGAAGACGAGCAAACAGATGAGGCAGAGTTCCAGGAGCTGCGCAAGCGCCTGCAGAACCTCCAGAAGAGCGTGGCTGCCGTCGACCAGAGCCTCTACCTAGAGACACTCAGCAACCTTGTGGCAAACACGTTCCAGACACTTGATCAGCGAGGGTCCCAGATGGACTGGCGAGACTTGGACCTGGCACTTTATGAGATGTACTTGTTTGGCGAGCTTGCTCTGCCCAATCAAGGCCTGGCTGGCAAATCTCAACCCTCTACAGCTGCAGCTGAGAGACTGGTGCTCATCATGTCCAAAATGGTCGAATCAGGTCAGTCAGCCTAGGGTGATGCTTGTCTTCTTTGTTCATCGAATACTGACATTTGCATGCAGACATCTCTAACTTCCCACACCCTGCAATTTTGTTGCAGTACATGGAAATCTGCGTTCGCTACGCCGCCTTCTTCGAAAATCGCCAAGAGTACATTCCACGTGTACTCGAGAACTTTGTGCGACTTGTGCACCACGAGCATATGCGGGTTCGTGTTCGATCATGGTACTTGTTTTACCGACTAGTGAAACATCTCCGAGCTCAAGTTTCCGAGATGACTGGCACTGTGATACAATCTATTGCGGACCTCTTGACCATCAAGGCTGAGGTCTCTGGAGACGAAGCCGACGACGACATGTCTTCAGACGAGTCGGACCACTCAGCAGATGCTGTCTTCACCAATCAGCTCTATCTATTTGAGGCTACTGGCTGCATTTCTTCGACTGGTGCTGTACCCATTGAGAAGCAGGTGACCTATGCTCGTACGGTCATTGAACCATTATTTACAGACATGCAAAACACATTACCCCGGGCAAAGGCCGGAGATGCCCAGGCTATTCTACAAGCCCACCATATCGTCACGGCCCTTGGATACTTTGCCCACGGCTTTTCCGACACCCCGGCCGGCAACAACCTTAGCAAGCAATCTCCGCCAGCCAAGGAAGTCTCTGAAGTCTTTTCGCACGTTGCAGAGGCCATCTTGGTTGCCCTCAAGGAACTCAACTCTAACAGTGAGATCCGGACAGCGTGTCGGTCAGCGTTCTCGCGCCTGTTGGGTGTACTGGGCTCGACTGTGTTGCCACAGCTGCCTCAATGGATCGAAGGACTCCTTTCCCAAAGCTCATCAAACGACGAGATGGCCATGTTCCTCAGACTGCTCGAGCAGGTTGTTTTTGGTTTCAAAGCAGAGATATACGAAATACTCAACATGCTCTTGACGCCCCTCTTGCAACGCATCTTCGAGGGACTGTCCCAGCCTGTGACTGGAACTGATGATGACATCCAGCTTGGAGAGTTGCGTCGGGAGTACATCCACTTTATACAAATCATCCTTGCCAACGATCTCGGAGGTGTCCTTGTCAGTGAAACCAATCAAGGCTACTTTGAATCTCTCATCTCCTCCATAATCACCCTGGCGAGAACTATTTCTCACGGCAACATGTCGACAAGCCGCTCGGCGTTTGGCCTGCTCCAACGCATGACAGCAGTCTGGGGCGGTCCTGACATCGCCGTCATCTCAAACAACCCCGTTGCCCCGACTGGCTCGCCGACCCCTCTTATTCCTGGGTTCGATCAGTTTATTATAGATCGTTTTCATCCTCTGTGCTGGGAAGTACTCAAGGACCCACAGTTCAACCCATCTGATGCCCAGACCAGGCAGGTCGTCAACGAAATTGCTCAACTCGAGCAGACCATCTACACCAAAACTGGAGAGGTTTTCATTCATAATTTGCGGTCCGCCCTCTTCCCATCCCTCGGAATTGACGGCGCCGAGTTCTTGCAGTACATGTCCACAGACAGAAAGGCATTCCTCAACTACCTTACGCGGCTCAGCGGTAGCAAGTAATTGATGCTAATTTAGCGGATGACGCTGAGAGATGGCTGTGGGGGGGGGGGGAAATAGACGCATGTAACCGCATCGAGGCCTGCAAACAATTTTTTTTGTTAAAGAAAGGAGGAGGATTTCTTGTGCCGCAAGCTAGAACAGGCTTCTCATGATGAGGAGGTGTGAAGGGGAGGAATGTTAGTTGATGGCCCGTGTGTCTGTCGCCTTGGGCGACTGTCCAGTACGACAGGATACCATTTTTCACTCTTCTTTTGTCCAGAGTATTTGAAGGAGCAATTGGGAAAAGATTTGAGAGGCCTGGGCGTTCGATGTGGAAGCGTTTTACGTGTATGTATGAAAGAGAGGAAGAGCTAGGAAGAACAAGAAATAGAAAGAGATTCCCCCCTAAAAAGAGAAACCAAATGATCATTGAAAAATTGTTTATTTTAGCGTCTATAAGTGAAAGATGTCTCTCCACCATGTATGGGTTTTTGTATGGATGTGATGCGTACATTATGTTAATTGTTTAGGAGAGTTGTGCGGAATCCTCTCTCTACTGTATTAGGAGAGACACTTTTTTGTTGTCGCCGCATCGGTACCTGACACTGACTATAAATAAGTAAAAGGTGTTGCTCGGCACCATCATTGGCTCCATGGGTATTTACATTCTTATTGTATATCGATTTCCTCTTTCAAAACAATGATGCTCTCTTCCTCTTCCTCACCTCCTCCCCACCCTTCCTCTTTTCCTGTCTGATCGAATCTCAACCAGACATTGATTCCACGAAGAAAGGAACTATTCTACATCCCGATGCAAACGCAATCACCACCACCATGACTTTGCCACATGACAAAAGAAAATACTTCAAGCTTTTCTCGGGCCGTGATTGGATATGTAATGAGAAATGAACTCAACGAATGGTCCAGACCATACTCGTGGACTGATGTAGAGTAAATGAGTTAGCGAGAACAAAACGGACCCTGGTGGTTGGGATTGAAGCTGGATATTAGTAAAGCGATGTTGCAGAGATTAGACTGATCGACATTCAAGTCCAGCACTCATCTGCAGTAATGAGCATCAGAGAAAGCGCATAACCTAGCATCAAGATTGCCGAATTCAACACATCTATTATCAGCACTGACACGCAAAAGCCTGAACAAAAAGCTGCCCTTTCATCTTGGGCTCAGAAGATACTTTCCGGTACTTCTTTTAAAGAAAAAATCTCTAGTACCAATATCCAATCATGATTCCAGTTATATTACATATTCCCGGCTGCACTTGGCGATTTGCCATAGTATTTATCCAAACAGGTTGTCATATATACCTCACATTCTAATCCACGAGAATCTTTGCCTCCAAGTCCGCATAGTTTGTCAAGAATGCGTTGAAGAGTTTGATACCATGTTCAACATCGTAAGTTCCGCCTGTCTCGCGGATGGAGTGCATGCCTAAGCGCACAAATACGTTAGCGTAGAGTCATCTGAGAAGGTGCATTCTTTATGACGTGAATGATTAATGCAACGAAGTGAGCCGTATTTGGAAAGCTTCCGGTAAAAATCTCAATGATGCTAGGTGAAACATACTGAGCTGCGGGTTTCCAAGGTCGAGCGTGCGAACACCCATCTTTGCCGAGAGCATAGGGCCAATGGTGCTACCACAAGACGAGTCATTGCGGACAACAAAGAGTTGCAATGGCACTCCAGCCTTCCTGGCAACTTCTTGTAGAAGGACGATGCCCGGGGAGTTTGTGGCGTAGCGCTGATTGGCATTGACTAGACGAGCAATCAATATCTGTCCAAGTCATGACGGGATGAAGTGACTCGCGCAGGACAATAACATACTCTTGATGACGGTTCCCTTGTTCATCTCAGGTTGGTGGTTGGATTCGTATTTTTGCTGGTAGTTGGGGTTGACGCTGTGTGCCATATCTGCGGAGACGAAGAACGACGTCGAGAGCGTCTGCTCAAACGCCGTTGCGACATCATCGGCGCTAACGTGCTCGTAGGACTTCTCAGACTCGGGCGATTCGGCGAAGCGGCCTGCGGGCAGCACCGACAAACGGCGGAGGACGGCCGGCAGCAGGTTGGAGTTAGCGCCCTGCGCCGTAAGAGAACCAATTTCCTCGTGGTCAAAGCATGCAATGAGGCGAATGCTGGATTCAGAATCAAGGCTCCTCTCGTCCTTGACAGACTCAATCAGACCCATGACGCTGCAGTATGTCATGCCGAGGTTGTCCAGGCGTGGGGAGAAGATGAACTCGTCGTTGAGTCCACCAAGGCATGACTTTTGGGTGTCGTAAAGGACCAGCTCAAAGTCGACAACAGCATCACTTTCGACGCCAGCCGCCTTGGCAATCACTTCGATAAGGTAAGGGTGGTGTCGTTCCGTGATGGCTTTCAGAGGTTGAAAATCTCCGTCCTGGCCCTCTGCCTTGGCAGCCTGCTCCTTGACATCTGCAGCAGACTTTCCAGTCCGATTGAGCTCTGCCTCAGCGAGGCCACAGATTGGGAACAGCTCAGTCTCCTTGTTGGGATCAAAGCTGCTTGAGCGGTCGAGGTGAATAGCGAGGGTGGGAATACGCAAGATGGGCTTGTCCACCTTGATGAGCTTCTGCACAAAGTTGCCTTGGGAGTCCTTGACGAGGACACGGCCAGCAGTCGAGAGGTCACGGTCGAACCAGGTATGCCAGATTCCGCCGCCGTAGGTCTCTACACCGACCTGCAGAAACCCGGCACCGGACTTCTTGCTCACAGGCTTGATTCGCAGGCACGGTGAGTCGGTATGGGCGCCAATCATGCCGATGGGGTTGCCGGGGGCCCATTTCTTGCCAATGGCAAAAGCCACAATGGAAGAAGCGTTACGAGTCAAATAATACTGGGTCGGTGGTCAGCAAGAGCCAGTCGTTTGTGTAGTGAAGGCTAGAGCAGCATACCTTGCCTCCCGGAAGCAAGTTGGAGCCCCAGTTGTCACGCTCCTTGATGGCCTTGAAGCCAGCAGCCTCGAGGCGTGCCACAGCTTCAGCAACGGCATGATAGGCTGTGCGTCGACGGGTCAGCCCACGCTAGATGGTCCAAGATCCTCATCACGCAGGAATGCAGTACTCACGGGTAGGAGAGGCATTGAGGAAGTCCAGAAACTCGAAAGCAGACTTGGGAGGCGCCATGGTGAACGGAGACGAGGAGAAATTGCGGCGAAAATTGAGCAAAGTCAAGTGGCCGGCGGTGACAGTGACTGAGCGTGAAGATGCGATGAGCAAGCGGGTGCTGAGCATGAGGCGTGATGTGATACGTCAAGTCACAATTATACCAGGCAAAGGTGGTTGATAGTGACGCTAATAGGTGATCTTGATGGTGGTGCAGCAGCTACGTAGTGATGGCTGGCCAAGATGCGGGACCTGCTATCAGAAGATGGATAGGCTGTCTGGAGCCGGGCACGTCAGGCGGGGTTCTTCCAAGGGCAAGTCGCAATGGCAAGGCCGGGCTGCTGCCAGACCAGTCAGGGTAGATCCTGAGCCAGGGTCAGGGTCAGGGTCAAAGCCGGGCGCTCAGAAGTGGATCGGGCAGCGCGCCCGGGCTGGCGGCAAGAACCACAGATTGTCACGCACACAGAGCTAGTATAATAGCAGGCAAGGCAGGCAGGTGGGGCTGTGTACCTCTCAGCTGCCTCCTTCCAACACAGCGAAGAATCCAAGTCCAGCAGACCTGATTTCCTCTGGTTTCAGTCGGGCAGTTACGAACAACATAGTACGGCGAGGTAATGACCCAGGTGTTGAGGGCGACTGTGGGCTATCACATTTGGGAAAATGAGAAGAAGAAAAGCCATTCCAATCCGTAATCAAGTGCCTAGATACCCACCATAGTGCTTCTTTAGATGGCTTCTGCCGCTTATATTGGATTGTACAAAGTAGGCCTGGCGGTTTGTCGCGCTGCTCCACCATCTTGGATGCGTTTTGGAACACTGTTTCCCAAGGGCAGAGCTGCCGGTCCAGCGCCATCCACAGGCACCTGCTACCTATAACTCAGAGCATTTTCAGTGGCAGTCACGGTGGTCCTGGCAGGAACAGTGACAGCAACAGCCACAGTGGCAACCACAACAGCCCAACACCCAAAGCCTCGTCTTGCAACGCAAACACCACTACCGCCGTGAGAAAGCGGGCAAGTATCCTCACTATTCAACCACGACAATTGACTTGAGGGTTTTGCACCTCCTTGCCTGCTTGCAGCTCCACAACGCGCCTCGCCGGCTCTCCCTCTTCCAAGCTTTTGCTCTTCTTGCTACGACGCCCGTCCATCCTGCACCTGTTGCTGTGTTGAGGCGCGCGGGACAATCGCAAGGGGTAATGCGCTGGCGTCGGTGGCGTTGCCGCAGCCAGATGTCCTCTCTGCCTGCACCCACTGTGTCTTATACCAGCACGCATGGCGCTGGCCGTGACGGCCCTCCCTTTTGCTGAGGCTGCTGGGTCTGCTGGCCTGGGCCAACAGCATCGCTCGGCCCAGCCGATCAGGCGCCCGCCACAGCATGCACCTGGGCCAAGAGGGCAATGCACCGAGCCTTGGGGGAGGCAGCCACGATGGAATGGTGGTGTGCATGCTGCCCAGTGTCAGTCGGGCCATGTTCCAACGTTTGTCTGGCCATTTGCCATTTGATGGCTGTGACACAGTGGTCAGATCAGAGAAAACGGGCTGGCCACGAGCCCACGACACCAAAGCAGCCATTGCCGCGCCGATCATCGCTGGCACTTGTCCACGACGACACGAGCAGGGAGCAATGTTGGCTTGGGAAAAAGCAACTGTCATGTTGCAGGGAACCTTGGGGCCCACTTCGTCAATCTTGAGACGACAGCCAGCACCTCGCCTCGACTCGCGACGGCGACGAAAATAGCAGCAGCAGCAGCAGCAACATTGACAATGACGCCGACGACCTACGCTGAAGTTGTATACACAGCATTCTCGAGTGCTCACGCAGACGTACCGCAGCCAGACTTGGCAGCCAACAGCGTCGACTCCCGTCTGAAATGACCAGATCAAAATATGCACCCATTCTCGGTCGGTATACCCTGTTTTGAGCCTACCTGGTGGAGTTGAGGCCCGTTTGCCAAACTCGGCCCACCAACCTCCTTCAACGGCGGCCACCCTGGCAGCTCTATCATTTCCCGGGAGATCTGAGAGTCTGGTATATAGTACGATCCCGACTAGATTATACGACAGGCACGTGGCTACCCTAATGTTTGTTCCTTTTTATTGTTTTTCCCAGCCTGTTCTTTTCGCGCGACGTGACAGCTTTGGTTCTGCACACAGCGGCTGACCATTTTGTTCAGCGTCATGTCCAGGTCAGTATCCTGTCTTTGGCTTGACTCCTGTGCAGCAGTGCAGCCATGCGCAGCTGCCAGGTACAACAGTGCGTTCCCGCTCGCCCACTCAGCAATCGATGCGATGGAGGGGGGGGGGGGGCAAAATCGACCCCATAAAAAGTACAGTGTCAGCAGAAGCTCATCTCCGATACGACCTTGCCAGATTTCTGGAAACAACTGCCAGACAACCCTGGTCATTAGCAGCACGCAGTCAATCCACAATCGACGACGATCACACGCACCGCATTGTTTAGCAGACTGCATCTCGAGTCGACAGATGGCTCGACGGCCGCCGCCAGGATCATATGCCAACACCATGTTGTCTTTGTTTTAGAGTTTCTTTGCGGACCGCAACTCTCGGCACACCATGAGATGCAGCCTGGCAGCCCGCTACTGCACAATTTACCTTGCCTTATCGAGCGCACCCACTATTCTGTGTAGATTGCAGGTACCCGGCCGTTGCGGGGCAATGAGCTCAGCATGTATCGCAGCTAGAAATCCACGAATTCTTGCAGCAGTCAGAAGATGCTTGGCACTTCCTGTCACAATCGAGCTTGGCAAAGCACGATTGCACTCATTTGTCTTCACCGTCCTCGCCTTGGCTGCTCACAAGAGTGCAAGCGATAGCTCTTAACCGCCGCATGTTGAATTGCATCAAGTCCTAAGAAGCAGTCTCTTGCAGCGCCCATCAAGGGAGCGTCGGGGCAGGCTGCATACAAGACCGACGCAATGGAATCCTGGTACCTGCGCAAAGTACAACAAGTGATAGTGTCTGTCTCTGCCGCTAATGCGCCGGTGCGCGCTGTTTGACACCCTCCTTCTCGTTTGGGTCGCATGCAAAGCATTAGGCCTCCGATTTTGTCGAAAAAAATCACGCAAGGCACATATAAAGACCATGGTTATCCTGTCATCTTCAATGAGTGCAAGGACGGGTCCATCGAGGAGAGCGCTCAAGACTGCCAAAAAAAAAGGTAATCAACCCAACTAGTCCACAAGGTTTGCAAAAAAACCGTCACTTTGACTACCTGGTGTCGAGTGCCGGTTCCCGCGTAACAGGCGGCATCTGAATTTAGCCTAGTACCACGCCACTCTAGCACGCCTAGATCCCATCTGAGCTTGGGAGCGGATGGAAGCGCTCTGCTACTTGGATAGCATAGAAAATGAGACGGTAGGGTCCCTGGTGCGACGCAGCCGACGCACTTGTTTTGTATCTCGTTGAGTGCCTCTGCTCTAAAGGTCTCTCATCTTGGTATGGCATACGCTCACCTCGCTGTGCTTTAAATGCTGCGTGATCTTGAGTCGGCGAACAGTCGAACCAGTCAGTCTCTTTTGGTGAAGCGGACGGACTCGGGCTGGGCGATCATTCTGGGGGGCGCGCTAGGTGCATGAGGGACGGCGGCCCTTTCGCTTGGGGAAACCAGCACCAGCACTCTCGGTTAGTTGTTGTTGCATGTGAAACGAACAGGCCAATGCACGTTCTCTACCAGCAGCTACTTTGACAGCCAGCTAACGCTGAAAGCTATTGCGATCTTGAACCCAGCTACGCTCTCTCCACAAAGTTTCCCTTCCAAGATTCTTTATGTATGAGAGCAGGCATGTCCGAATACACAATTTTCCCACGAAGACGGGCCTACGCCTGGGGAAAATGCTGAAGCCATTTCGATGCCTTGTACCAGTGTACGATGGCGTGTAAGGCATGGGTCTCGATGGGGCGGACGGGCTGGGCCGTGAACTTGTGCTTGCTTGCGAAGCACATCGACAAGATCAGGCGCAAAGTAAAAGACCCTTGCATGCTGCTCTCTTCTAACAGAGTTGCGACAAGCAGGCCGCTGCACAAAATTTTGGCGGGCCCCTCTTCTTTGTCTTATTCTTCTTCCTCTACCTCTTCTGTTTTGTTCTTCTTCTGTAACGGGCAACATATGCCTGAGATGAACGAGTCTTTCGTTTGCCGATTAAGGGATTGAGTAACGTGGAAGAGGGGTGGGGGAGAAAGAAGAAGCCAAATGGATCTGTGTCGCACGTTCTGTCTTGGTCCCCCTCCTAGCAGCCCCTCTTACTGCAGGACCCTACCGCGCACTAGCAATAGCCATTCACAACCTACACATGACGGGCTCTTGTTCCTGACGGAGCTCCTTTTTAAACTTTGGGACAGCATTTACAAGTGTGGGTGGCGAAAAAAAATGTTTATGAGTATTAGGCATGAGAGAGAATCACGGTCGTTATTTTGCAATCGTTGCTCGATGGCCTTTTTAATGGGAGGAAAGGGAAAAAGAAGAGGGATAATTCCACAAACATTCAATAACTTCGATCGGATTAATGAGGCGAAAAGAAGATGTCAATGAACATTCTCCTGCTTCCAATTGCTGCAGCATACCAAGATTATCTTCTGGTATGAGGGGCGGAGCGGAAAAGAAGAAGGATTGAAGAAATGAGGGGATTGCTAGAAGGAAAGAAGAGAAGACTGGGAAAAAAAAAAGGAGATTATTGCGTTCGCCGTCCTCTCTTTCTGCCTGTCGTCTGTCACCGCAACTTTTCAAAACGCCCATGCACATTATCACCATCACTCATCACCATTCCCACTACTACTACAACGTTAACGCTCTCTCTCTCTCTCTCTTCCTCACACACAACCATTCGGGCTTCCAGGCACATACACCAAACGACAACGACAACTGAGTGCACCAAGTGGCTGGAGGGAAACTACTATAGGATGCTCGCCCGCCCATCCACACATCCACACACCACCCATCCAGTCTTAGGCCAGACAAGCTTCGGCCGAAGAGGGAATAGCAAATCTGCTAGCCGGCAGGGAAGAGCCTTGTTGAAGCACAATGCTCCACTTTTACATTGTGAGTGTCGTATGTATGTGTGTTTTGTACCAGTGCTGCTGATGCTGCTACTGCTGGGCGTCCAGTCAGCCCGACGAAATAGAGGCTAGGGACCAACTGTGCAGTTTAAGTTACCTCACGTGCACACCAAGTACCTAGTAACTGGGCACTGCTGGGCAGGGCCGGTGTGCGTACGTGCATGCACTTTGATGTGTACCTTGCTGGACAATAGGGAGTTGCTTTGGTTTTCGAAGGTCACATGCATTGATATCTGTAGCATTTACGGTATGAGGATGGGGCAGTTTTCTTGCGTTTATGTGCACATGTCAACATACGTTTATGGTGGTTATTTTCCCCCTTTTCGGCATCTTTGTATGTGTATTGGAAGTGTGTATGGGATGTTATGTACTACAAGCAAGTAAGTACTCGAGGTGCGTGTGATTACGAAGACTCTGCTTGTATGCACATGCGTATGTATGACCGTGTCTGTTTAATAAGTTGCGTGACTGACTGAGCGACCTTCAGGAGCTTGTGTACCGATCCGGCGCCGTCAGGCAGCAATGCCAGCCCGGAGATGGACGTCAAGGAGAGAATCGACATCTCAGCGAAGGGAGAGGGAAAGGGGGATATAAAAAAAACCTTTTGATGAACATTAGAAGAAGTAGGTATTACCAACATACATGCAATCGTTGCGAAGCGCGTATAGATGATAATTAGGGCAAGAGAGAATGTAGAAATGGCAGCCCGGTCACACAAAACACTTGGATTATTCGGCTCAGAATGTCGCCGTACGAAAGTAATCTGGACTGAGCTTTGAGTGAGTCATGAGCAGTTGAAGTTGTTGTTCTGCGACGTATTCATAACGGTTCTTTTTCCCTTTTTTTTTTTTCCTTCACGGCCAGATGGTTTGTGGTAGAATGACACTCAGAGCAGGGTTGACTTTGTAGTATATCATGGGGATAGTGGAGGAAAGAGTGCAGCAATCTGGTTGTTCTTGGGCCTTCTCGGTCTCCTCACCAGCTTTGAATTATGAGTCTACTCGTCAGTCATGGACCATCTTCAACGTCATTCATAACAGAAAGCTTTGTTGTCCTTGAGAGGTACGTACTTGGGTAGTTAGTCTACTTGATTTACTGTAAGTGATTACATTTCCTGGGGGTGGAAGAGTGAGCGAGAATTACCGTGTTTTCGGCTTGGAGTTTCCTTGGTCTTGTCCTTTTTTCCCCCGTCTCTTTTGGGCGGGAAGTGAGGTGAATAGTCCAGGGCACTTTTGTATCGGTCGGTAACGTGGTTGAGGCGAGGCGTGGTAAATGACTTGAAGCGCATGTGGTCAGGCTGTCTTGTCATTTGGGGGGTCAACTCGTCCATTCATGACCTGCAATCAATCGATCAATCAATCAATCAGCCTCCTGCATCCAAGACCGAGTAACTGACTACTGCAATGGGCTGGGTAGCTTGCAAGTAGCCGACGGACAGCTCACGGTACACGGCAGTATTCCTCTATAGGGATATGTACTGTGAAAGAAAACAGCAGGTTCATTTTTGCACGGAAACGCCCCCACTCGACTCGGTTGAGTTTGATTGCGCGGAGCAAATGTCACTCCCTAGAACAAAGGTCTGCATTTTCACATTGCAGGTTGCCTACCGCGCTTGAATTTTCCGTGCTGTTCAGTGCTATGGGAAACCTTCTTTTTTGTCGTTCGCTAGAAAGACGAGTATCGTGGATTTTTCGTGCTTGCGCGAAGAGAGGCCAAGCAAGGTTGATTGCAACAGTTGGGTACCAGCGGTACGTAGCAGTGTCCAGGAAGGGGATATGCGGAGAGAATGGGACGGCCAGATAATTACCTTGTAGATGGACGAATCGACAGACAGACCAGCTAGCCATGCTGGGGCAACAAGCAGCACCATTGGTCGGCCATGGTGAGGATGGGATCGGCATCGCTTGTTGCCAGATGTGCATACTCCTGGTGTACTGGACTGAGGCTGATGATCCTGGCGAGTGTCAATGTGCGTGTGCGTGTACGTTTGGGTGGGTGTGTGGTGTGGTGTGTGGCCAAACTGTGTTTCCCGTAACTGTTCCATCAGCCTTCTTTTCACCTGCTGCGGCTGCTGCTGCTCTCCTCTTTTCTCTGTCTTGTCTCTTCTCCCTCTTTCTCTCTCTTTGGCACCTTGTTGAGCTGCTTTCTCGAGCGCGGCTTTTCGGTCCAGCGCAGCCTGTCGTTTGTTGATTGGATTGATTCAGGGCATGGCACCTGTCGAAATGCTGGACCAAAGTAAGACTGCGACGCCTCGTATTTCCCAAACACATGGGATTCTGAAAGAACACACGCAGGCGGTCGATTGGAAGTGGTGATTGCCAATGGCATTCTACGATATAGTATAATTGCGTTGCATGGCTGTCTGGGTGGGTTCTGGACGCTGGGTGGTAAGGACAAGGGAAATCTTTTGATGAAGCGGGACCCCCAAAAACGGGGCCTGGCCGGGGTTTGTTGGTGAGAGGGGGGAAAGAAGGGAAGGGGCAGAGCAACTGGGCGATATTCTATCCAGGTACCTGTCTAGTACAGTAGTCTTGGGCCCCGTGCTCCAGGTACGTACCGGACCCTGCCCCCCTGCTCTCTGCAAGGGAATTGACACCAGACGGCAGGAAAATGAAACGCGATGTTGGTAAGGTGAAAGATGTACTGGCTGTAAGCGCTGGGAGGGACGCAACTGGGCAAAGGCATCTTTTATGCTCAGCGCTGGTCGTGGTGTTGGGTTTTGTAGGGTGGAAAGAGAGAGAGAGAGATAGTGTGTGTGTGTGTGTGTGTGTGTGTGTGTGTGCGAGCGTGTTCGAATGGATATCGCCGGCTGTTTTATAATGAATATAACTACAACTCTTCTTCTGGTGAGCGACGACGACGACGATTGACAACAACAGCGACAGCAACCGCCCATGAACCAATGGGTGTACCTAATGAAAAGTACTGGAATACTCCAACACATTAGTACCAATAGTCACCTCCACTGCGCTGCAGGTCACGGCCCCACTGCTGCGTACTGTCATCCATGGATGTAGAAGCGTGTACAGGGTGCTGGACAGGGGGCCTTGAGGCCTGGAGGCCCTGCCACGCCCGTCCTTCCTGCGCCCGCGTTGCCTCCCCCCCCTCTCTGGAACGGACAGCGATACAGAGCCTTGGAAGGGCTGGCAAAGAGGCGGGTAGAGAGGCTGCCAGCCAGATGCCCACCGTCAAAAAAAGACTTTGACTTCAACAGCCGCTTCCACGGGCGCAGGGCCAGCAAGCCAGCGCCTGGACAGCCACCCCTGCCGCACCACGGAGACCCGTCAGGCGTACTATGCTATGTACAGACCTTGAACCCACCAGGGACCCAGCCAGAGTAGCAGGGTACCTGAAGGCTACTTGTGGGCCTTCTGGCCATCCCAGGCCTGCCGACTTGCAGCCGTGGCCCGCCAAGCCCGTCACCCTGCTCTTTTGGATTTTCAGGTGCTATCACCCATCCGGCGTCCAAGTCAGTACAGCACTCGAGTGTGTGTTCTCTTGATGCAGAGAAATGACTGCCTGCCTGCCTACATACTTGCTGCGCCAGCCAGCCAGTCAAGTGCAAACACAACCAAGGCTGCCAAAGTCTGTCAGTTCTGCGGTCTGCAGTCTGCAGCGCCCCCCTCTGCATCGTGCAACGGTGCTATCGTTGCTACAGTGCAGTTGCCGCCGCGAAGCAACTGTCAAAGGCCGGCCAAGCGAGTGGTAGTTGGGATGTACCTCCCAGGGCTGCAGCAGCAGCCAAGGTATCCAGGTACCAAGTACCCGCCAGCGCCATCAACGCGGCACTCACTGCGCTAGCCCAGCAGGCCTCGCAGCAAGCCCAGCAGCAGCCCAGACGAGGGGGCTCCCCTGCTCGTTTCCGCCGCCGCTGCCCTCTGCCTCTGCCCACTTTTGGCTCCAGAGGGCCCAGGGCTCCAGATGTCCGCTCTTCTTCGACCTCTTGCGACCCGCAACCGCCTTTTCCTTCCTGCCTTCTTCCCACCTCCAACCTCAACCTTGCAAGCGGTCAACCACCGCCTCTGTCTCCTCTCTCTCTCTCGCGAATCCCCTCCAGCACCATCCTCCGAGCTCTCCTGGCCGCCTGCTCCCTTTTCGACGCCCCCTTTCCCGCCGAGAATGCGAGAGCACCTTGTCGCAGCGGTAACCGACTTTACCCTCGCCCACGCCTTGTTGTCGCCTCGTTCGTGCGGCACATCCAACGCTGCGTGACCGTGCTCGCTGGCCCTCGCGCAGCAACCACAAGCTCGCAGCACCCGCCACTGTCTGCGCCCGCGACTCTGCTCGACGACGGTCATCCCAATACAAGAAAAACAACCGCAGCCGCAACAGCAAACCCGACGACAACGACCTCGCCCGCTCGATTTCCCCCTCGACCCACCCTCCAACGGCTTCCAAAAACCCGTCCTGTCACGCAAATGTCTGCGCTGACACGCCGCCATTCTGTCGTCACCGAAATCAACTCTCACCACCAATCCACACCACCCGCTGCTCCATCGTGAAGCGCAAAACAACCCCGGTCAAGCCACCCTGCCATCACTGGCCTTCTTGCTCCGATACCGAATTCTCGCATCGTCAAGACGACTCGCATCCACGGCCAACTTCTGGCGTGCAAGGATCTGCAAGAACGAGCTTTCTGACTCTATCCATGCGGCCCTATTGAGACCAACTCACTCACACACACATACACACTCACACCTACACCTACGTCCAAGGCAACCTGCAGCTCGCTGACGGCTGTTCGCTTTTGTATCATTGTTCGCCTCCTTGTGGTCTCTTCGTTATCACTCTCCGGCGACGATCCTCTCTGTCTCCCTTCTTCTGTGGACGGCGACGACGAGCGACGAGAGGCTCTCTTGCGCAACCGCGCTTCCGTTTTTGGCCAGCTTGGTTGTTGTTATTTCGTGCCAAACTCTGTTTGATCGTGGGACTCCCTTCCCCAGTGCACGGCCGCCATGGCCGCACATATGCAACAGATGGTCGGCAACGCCCAGTTAAACCCGCAGCAGCAGTTTCAGCAGCAGCAGCAGCAGCAACAACAACAGCAGCAACAGCAGCGAATGATGGCCCTGAACAGCGGAATGGGCGGACCACAGAATCCGGAAAATAATCTCCAAAGCTATATTGTCAACTCTCTGAGTGCAAACATGAGCCATGTCAACCCCGGATGGCAGACCACACTCCCATTGGTCGAGCGCGTCCGCTCTGTTCAACAAATGTAAGTAGTCTGCTGTGACTGTCACGGCCTTGGCGCCTTCGTCAACCGTTGTGGACCCTCACCGATCTGGATCCCGCGGTCAAAAATTCCCATTGTACCTTGGTGTCTGTCAAGGTCATTTTTACTGATACACTGGTCACCTCAGCTTCTCAAGTCTCGCCCTCAGCAACCCCGCAATCAACCGTCAACAACTTGTGGATTACTGCCTGAAACTCGAGAGCGAAATCTACAACTCGTCCAACGACAAGGTGAGTTCTCTCAGGAGTCAACATATCGCACCACTGGTTCCACCATGCTAATGACGTGAATGTAGATGATCTATGACCAGAGAATTCGGGCCAGGCTCCAGGAACTTCATGCCAAACGTCAGAACCAGGCGCCGCAGATGCAGGAACAGCTCAACGTCCAGGCCCGCCAAGCAATGCTGCAGCAACAGCAAAACCATGCGCTCATGCGGGCTCAAATGGCTGGCAGAGGCGGCGGCCCTGGCCAGCAGCCTTTTCAGCATCTTCAGAACCCCATGCAAGTCTCCCAGCTACCGCAACAAGCCCCGCAGATGAACCACAGTCTCAGCAACGGCATGACCCCTCCAGTAAACCAAGGTCAGCAAGGAATGCCAACACCTGGTGGTCCTCAGCATATTCCCAACCAGATGCAGCCTAACGAGATTGACCGAGAAAAGGTCATGCAATTGGCGCGACAACTGGCCATACAGACTCCCCCGGAGCAGAAACAGCGAATCCTCGATCAAATGATTGGCCCGCAGATGGTTCAACAGTTGCGTAACCAGGGTAAGGACCCGGTGCATATGTTCTTTATGCAGCAGGCAGCACGGCGATTGTATCAACAGCAGGGCAGACAGCCACAGGCACCGCCGCGCCAGAATCTAGGCATGCCTCCGAACTTTGCGGGAATGCCCATGCAGCCTGGACAGCAGAGACCGGGCAATCCAAACATGATGGGCAACCTGGGTCAGCTCGGTGGCCAACTACCGTTTGGCAGCAACATGGAGACCATCATTAATGAGCAGAAGCAGGGAATGATGGCCGAACAATTGGGCCAGCTCGTTGTGCCCGCAAGTTCAGGTACTGCTCATAACCCAAATGCACAGCCCCCATTTGCTAGTGGATTACAGCCTGGAAACATGTTTTCGGGGGGGCCGAACCAGACACCACGTCCACCAGCCTCACTCGGATTGGAAATGCAGCAACAGCAGCAGCAACAACAGCAACAACAACAACAGCAGCAGCAGCAACAACAGCAACAACAGCAGCAGCAGCACCAGGCTCTTTTAAAACAACAACTGGCTCAGTCACAAGCTACAGCTCAGGCACGGCAAGTGGCAAGTCTTCAAGGTCAACCTGGCGGTCTGAATGGTCCCATGCCTGTGTCCCAAACTTCTGCCATGTCGACTCTCAATGCCTCGGTCGGGCAACCGCCTGTTGCACTGGGACAGGTGGCTGGTGGGCAGGTCGGCAATCCGCCTTTCGGACAAGGCTTCGACGCTCGCTTGAACCAGCCAGGACCTCAAGGCGGACTCAATGCCGCCATGCAAGACCCTCAATTTAAGTCCATGCTTTTTTCTCTGGACCAGGACCAGCAACAAAAGGTACGAAGCATGCCTGCTGAGAAACTTCACGAAATATTTCAAAAATGGAAGCAGACGCAGCAGAATGCCTTGCTGGCAGGACGTATGGGAGGCCAACCCCAGCAGGGCATGGCCCAAAATCCGGCCAACAGAGGAAATCCAATGGGCATGCAGATGCAGATGAACGGAGGTCCCATGACTCCGCAAATGCAGCAAATGCTCCGACAAAGGCAGATCCAGCAGCAGTTAAGCTCGCCCCAGGCGCAAGCCATGATGGACCAGATGGATGTTCCGCATCATGTCTTGACCACGATACAAGGCGTCCCAGCAGACGCGAAGAAATGGGGCCAGTTCAAAGCTTGGTACATGAACACGCCCAGCATCACAGATCACGTCAAACAAAGGCTCCGGCAAATGCAAGCTCAGCAATTCCTCCAAATACAACAGACACGCAACAACATGAATCCTGCTCGCGGCGCGCCAGCTGGACCACAACAAGCTGGCCAGAGGCCGGCCGTTCCACCAGGCGCTCAGTATATTGAAGTGACGTCGCAGGATATTCAAAACTTCCGTGCCAACAACGAACGGGCTCGCGATGTGCCAGAAGACCAGCTGCGAATGCTAATCCAAAGAATGAAGTACAACAAGATGATGCAGGCCACAGCCGCCGGCCAGCCGTCGGGCTTCCCACAGCCCCAGCCGCCTGCACAACCACCACAGCCCCATCCACATGCTTCGCCAATTGTCAGTCAGCCGGAGGCAGCACAAGGCCCTACTGCAGGAGGCCAGAACTTCTCACAGGGACAGCCTCCTAGAGCCCAACCAGCACCTCTCCCAGAGTCCACTCAGAACACAACAGCTACCGGACCACCAAACAAAGTGAACCGTGGCTCGCAGAGCAAGGCCGGCGCTGCGATTCCGTCACCAGCGAACGCAGCCAAGAGCATCAAGCGCCCGAGCACCACCGAGGTCGAGACACCCGCTTCGGCTGCCGGTGCCGTGCAGAGGTCTAGTTCACAGCTTGGTCAACTGCCCGTGAATGGTGGTGCGCCAAATTCTGCTGCCAACCTTACCGAGGCCCAACTTGCGAGCCTTACGCCTGAACAAAGGCAAAATTTCGAACGCAAGAGGCAACAACACAAGATGTCGCAGGAAGCTTTGAACCGCTATCGTGAAATTTGCAACGAAGAGACGCAAGCCTTCGATGCCACCAAAATGAAGCCGACAGACATACCTGCAAACGCACTTGACAAGTATAAGACTTTGCTGCTGTACGTCGCTGGAGGCTTTGTCAAGACATCAGTTCCGCACATTATTGGGAAATGGTTCACAATGACTGGAGACGAGAATCGTCTAAGAATGTTTATCAAGATGGTTAGTACTGCCCCCAACCAAAACCCCCCAGAAGGATGCTTGTTTGCTAACTTGAGGAAATGTAGCGGATACGAGTACTGAGCCAATTTAGGGACGGGGACAAGTTACAAGCCATGAACACCAAATTCTCCATTCCCATGCCAGAATTGGTGCAGTATAAGCTTTTCCTTAATGGTGTTCTTCAGGAGTTGAAGACTGGCAAACCGATGGGGCCGGCGCAACAGCAACAGCAGCAAATGCAACAGCAGCAATTGCAACAACAGCAATTGCACCAACAGCAAATGCAACAGCAGCAAATGCAACAACAGCAAATGCAACAGCAGCAAATGCAACAGCAGCAAATGCAACAACAGCAAGCACAACCACCCCCGCCGCCAGTTGCTTCGGGTGCAGCCAAGCCGCCGCCTCCTATGCCACAGCCTAACGATGCTCAGCCTACCAAACAAGCGCAGGCCGCCTCTCGAGGATTGCCACAGAGGCCCAACAGCAGAGGAGTCCAGCCTCCCGCAGCGCCGACTTCGACTCAACCGCCGTTTCAATTTGGTGCTGCCGCCTCGCCTGATGGCAAGCCCCTATGGGTTGCTCCGCCGCAGGTGACACAGGAGAACCTGCAGATGCCTCGGAAGCGAGTCAAGACTGGCTTGCAAACATCGTCGCCAGCAAGCTCGAGTCAGAACGCCTCTCCTCAGATCAAGACCTTGTCCCCCGAGCTTAAAAAGCAGGAACCCAAGGCACCTGTCAAGACGACTTTCCCGTGCACCATGGCCGACTGCGAAATGGGAGGACCCATCTTTGCCACGGAGGCACAGCGTAAGAAGCACCACGAGGAATTCCATGTGATTCCTTTCCAGGACCCTGACAAGTTCCTCGTGGACGCTGGCGCAGACTTGATTGAATCAAAGAGCCAGGACAAGACAGACGATGCACCATTGATGTCCCGTGAGGCCTCAAAGAAACGAAAGGCTAGCGCCTTGGGCGAAGAAGCGCGCGGGCAGGGTGGCAAGCAGAACGAGGGCAAAGCGACAGTTGCTACTAATCCAAAGGCAGAGACCGAGAGCCCTTCAATAGCTGCGACAGCCGCGCTTGCTGGTCCTGTGCAGCAGCCGCAAGTCAACAATTTTTCGAACCCGACCTTTACGATTGATCCTCAGAGCTTGATTTTCTCAGCGCTGAACCATGACCCATCCGCAGGAGGGTTCGTCAGCAGCTCACTCTTGTACAATCCCGGCACTCCGATTGAAGACACGCCTGAATCGAGCAAGGATAGTGGGGCTTCGGAGCCCAACAGCGACATTCCTGAAATCGGAGGCGGTGTGGATCTGGACATAAACTACATGCCTTACGATGACCTGAACATGATTCTGGACCCCAACTACGACTATGGCAGCAACATGGATCTCACAATGCACGCGATCCCGGACGGCATGCTAGCCAACAACATGGGCGATGATAACAAGGGGATGGAGTTTCTGGATTTCTCGGTGTTTGCGTTGAAATCTTCCTAATTTGCGGGAAAGGATGTTCTCCCGTTGGGGCTATGACGTGAAACGGAATAGTGAGAGCAAAAGGAAGAAGACCGAAGAGTTTGAAGGTGACGGTGATGGCCTCTATTTGATTTCTGTGGATGCTGCGTCTTGAACTCGCATGTTTTTTTCTTTTTTTTTTGGCGGCGATGAGTGGAGTTTTTGTTTTTCTATCTTTTTGGGGGGTTCTTGTTTCAATGTGGCGGCGAACAGTGGCCGGGAAAGGGAAACACACCAGGACTGGGTCAAAATTGTGCGGTTTCAGCAACGGTGGGGTTTCAAAGGTTGATTGATACCCGATGCATCAAATGCGTCTTGAGGCTTTTAATATTCATTTGGTATACGTTTTCTCTACGGGTTGTTGTATTGTTCTTTGTATCCTTGTGGTGGGTGGGCGATCAAGATTGGGGTATACGTTGTGACTGTTCAAGAGACATGAAGGAAAACTAAGCAAAAAAAGAGAAGAGAGAAAGAAGTAACAAGAAAAATGGAAAGGCATATACACATTTATACATGGGTGTCTATTTTTGTTGTTTTTGACTCTAGGAATAGTGCCGACCAATGTCTTGTCTCAATGGCTCCATTCCTGTGCTTTGGTTTGTTTACATGGCGGCTTGTTGAGGATGCCGTGCCGAGGACAATCGTGGACAATTTTGGCTGTCATGGGGAAATAATTGCCGATGGCGATATGTATGTGAATCTGGCAAGGATATAAGCATGGGTATGATGCATTTGGTCATTTTGGGTGTTGGCTGATCTTGATGGCAGCAGCTCTACTGGCTGTGATATATGACGCCTGCCTCTTGTACTGTGGTACGATGTCAGGCACGTAAAGACAGCGACCCCACCATGTAAAAGTATGAATGAATGAATCCATGTCGACGCTTTTTTGTTGCTGTACAGATGGCAGGCTAGCGGGCCTAAAACGGCAGTCAAGTCAACAAACCCGCAAGCAAGCAAGCACGCCAAGCGGGAGCCCAAGTACCGTGGTATACGGGGTGTAGCAATCACAGGGCAAGGCTTGACGCGAAAGTTGAATGCACCATGTTTGGTATGAATAGCAATGTTTGTAACAACACAATCACTATTATTCAAAGTGTCATCCAGGAACACGTCCTCGGCCTCTGTTTTTTTT